>CM045569.1:4385105-4902605 GCA_024721245.1 Mitragyna speciosa
AAATTTTCATTTAGTCCCATTAGGTGGCTGTAATTTTCATTTACTCCTATTAAGCTGCTGGAAACTCGATAATTTGATCCTATTAATAAATTTAGATTATTATAGATAATAATCTAATCATTATGTTAAAATGTGTAAGGGCATTTATTAATACGTTTAGGGTTATTATGTAAAAGTTATTTTATTTTTATTATTTCGGTTATATTATGTTAGGATTAAGTCTATAAAATAATGTTGAAATTAATAATTTCAGTTGGATAAATAGTTATGTGAACATTTAGATTATTATGATTGACAATTAGTGATTATGTTAACTTGTTAAATTGCCTTTTAACTTTAAGTACAAAATATGATTACGTTAAAATATTTATTTTTTTAGGTTATAGTGAGATATTGAAAAAATGCATTATACATAATAGTTAACTTATTATATTAAAATTTTATATGTTGTTAAAATTATTATAGTTTACTCAAGATTAAGGGTTTATATAGTAATGCGAAAATATAGATTTTAACACGGATAATTATTGATATGCAATTTTTTGACTATTACGTATAATAAATTAGTGGATTATGTTAAAATTTTACGATGAGTTTATTATAATGTCAAAATAATATTACAATGAATTGAAGTAAAATTTTACAAAGTTTAAGTAACAATACACTGTTAAAATTTTATAATGAGTTTAAGTAAATATATTATCTTCATATTATGTTAGTTGTGTTATTGTGGTTATACTATGTTAAGATTAAGCCTAATATTAAACATGCATTAGGTTATAGTCAGATATTTAAAAATATGCATTATACATATATTTTAACATGGATACTTATTGATATGCGTATTTTTGACTATAGGGTATAATTGTAAAATGTGTATTTTAGTTCCACCAATTATTAATTATGTTAAAAAATTGTATTATGTAAAAAATATGCACTATCCTTTATTATGTCAAAATTCTTATGTTAAAATGTTTATTTTACATGAATATTCTTATGCACTAGCCTTTATGATTTGTATTATTTGAAATAAATAGGCAAAATAAGCATTTTAATTTTAGATTTTGTGATTTAAATATTTTAATGAGTAGCTTATGGATGGATTAATATTATATTAACTATAAATATTTTTATTTTTGTTTATGAGTATTAGACAAGTTTTGTCAAATGAACAACGGTCTGATTATTCAACTATACTGGGGAGGAAAAATTGTTGACAATGGGGGATCATTGGCCTACGATCCTCCGAGGTGCAATAAAATGATAATAATCAGGGAGCATGTAAGGTTTAACGAATTGGTTCAAAAAGTATACAACGCAATGCAAAGGGACCCTAGCGAAGTTGGTAAGATAAATCTTCTGCTACGAAATCATATTGGCGGGTATAGTTATACGGGTGTACCGATAACGGACGACGACGATGTCGATAACTTATATTATATGAAGCAGATGGTGTCGCCTCAAACTCCGTGCGAAATATATGTCGAGGTGGAAGAAAACCAAATTAATGCCAACCTATACGGCTCGGGTAACCCATTTAATGACTATGAAGCAACACCGTTGCCTCCTAACCCACCTCCTCGTAGACGCCGTCGTGGGGGTAGACATGTGGATCGACCTAGCAGTAGTCGGATGGTTGATGATACTTTGGCACAATCACCGGGTCATTTCACATCTGATGCAGAATATAATATGGCAACAGGTGAATATTACACGGGTACTTCAGCAGGTGAATATTATACTGGTGCTTCAGCAGGCGAGTATTGTACGGGTGCGTCCACGGGTGATGAACTTGGCATAGAGGATGAAGCAGATTCCGAACCAGAACCAGAGAGCGATGATTCCGAGCATGAGGATTCGGGGAATCAAGCAACACATATGGACGAGGCAGGTCCTAGCGTTCCTTACACAGGCGGTGTGTCTGAAGCCATGGGGTCGCTTCGAGATATTGAAGGTGTCGAAGCAATGATGGCATTTGATCCCATGGATCGCGGAAATCACATGCGTCTCAATGTGTGGAATGAACAGATACAAGAATTGGAGCTGGGACAACTGTTCAAGACAAAAGACGATGTTGAGCGAGCTGTTAAATTATGGTCGGTCAAGAACAACAGGGAGTACAGAGTTAAAGAAAGTAGTCCACGAACGTGGTATGTCATTTGTAAACATCGAACTCCCGCCACTCCATGCAATTTTAAACTGAGAGCCACACTTCGGAGTACATATCAACAGTGGATGATTGTGACTTTACAGAAGGTGCATAGTTGTGTTCGCGTGTCGAACTCGAACGATCACCGACAATTGAGCTCTCACATAATTGCCGAGTACATTGTGAGCCATATAAGTAATGGTCCATTGTTCCCGGTCAAAGAAATACAAACAGCAGTTAAGCAGAAGTTCAGCTGTGATATCACGTACAAAAAAGCATGGTTTGCAAGACGAAGGTGCATTGACCTAGTCTACGGTGATTGGCCTACTTCTATAGCGCAGTTACCTGTATTCATGCAAGAGTTAGTAACGACTAACCCCGGCACGGTAGTCTCTTGGCTACACCATCCACATAGTACATCGCAGTGCTTCATTTTTTATTACGTGTTTTGGGCTTTCGGACCTGCGATCGAAGCATTCAGGTTCTTAAAACCTGTTGTTTGTGTAGATGGGACATTTATGAAGGGGCCATATAAATCCAAACTTCTTGTTGCCGTTGGGTTCGATGCAGACAATCGACTTCTCCCACTAGCTTTTGCCCTTGTGGATGAAGAAACAAATCGAAGTTGGGGATGGTTTATGCAGCAGCTGCGACAGTACATTTTTGGAAATGTCTCAAAAATTTGCATCATCTCTGACCGACACAAGGGCATTATTAACGCCATGCATAATTGGCCGGATGACAATGCAGTCCACAAATTCTGCTTGGTCCACGTCCAAGCTAACTTCACAAAAAAATTTAAAAATCAGCGGTAAGATAATTATAAAGTGTATATTTTAACTTCAGGTTGATGTTATAATATTGGTACTTCATATTCAACTTTTGATCGAATTATACATATTTTTTCAGATTGAAAGATCTTGTGTGGGCAGCTGGATCTGCCCGACAAGAACGAAAATACAATGAATTCATGCAGCAAATTCAAGTTATCAGTGAGGAGGCGCATCGATGGCTGACAGGTGAATCCGTTCAACCACATCAATGGGCACTTTGCAAAGACGAGGGATATAGGTGGGGACACACGTCAACAAATGTTGCCGAGTGTTTCAACAAAATTTTACGGAGTGCCAGATTATTACCGATCAAGGCATGCGTTGAACACACATTCAACCAAAGTGTGTCATTGTGGGAAAGAAAACGAAAAATCGCATCGAATCCTACTTTTCCACTCCCTAAGCATCAGTGGGATAAATACTCCGTAAACGAAGAGAAGGCACGGCGGCACTCAGTAACGCAGTACAACAGCGTCGCGGGCGAATATGGAGTGGTTACAAGAATTCATCATGGCAGAGGTGGAAATGCCCAAACGGTAAATTTTAGTCAGCACACATGCACGTGCGGTAAATACCAATCTTTAAGATTCCCATGTTCCCATGTTATGGCCGCATGTCGAAAGGCGGGCATTAGACCAACTGAATTAATTGACCCTGTCTACACAAATTTCACGTATTTTCAAATATGGACAGGCCAGTTTCACCCTATTAGACATCAGGCGTATTGGGCGCTTCCTGATTTTGCAATAGCATACGATGCTACACGTCTGAGAGAAAGGACAAGGGGCCGACAAAGAACGTCACGAATTCTTAACGAAATGGATCGCCGCTGTCCTGATGCCCCACGTAGATGCAGTGTCTGTTGCCAACCGGGTCACAATGCAGCTTCATGTCCCCGATCGACCCATTTTCTCTAGCAGATTTTTTTTTAGGTTGTGTCTTTTAATTAAGGATGTATCGATTTGTTTATTTACTTTTTTGTGTAATGCTATGAACAATGTGAATAAAATTGAGTTGCACGTTCATCTGTTATATGTACTTCTGTTCGATTGATTATACGCAAGCATTCATTCTGTCGTATTATTTTAACAATTGAATTAACAATTTGCTTATTCATGTACATTGTGAACTTTGTGTTTTAATTTATACAAATTTGTAACCGAATTTGTTTTACTTGCGCATGATACCAGACTTATGGCTGCATTTCCTTCACTACCAGCTACGTCGGCCCCTCATCTTGGACTACACGACCCTAGTCTATTGGTTTATGGCCTGGCCATCAGTCCCGGGAAGTGTTCCACTTGAACGAGCAACAGCTTAAGGCGAAAAGATGTGATGGATATTTTTGAGATTTTATTAGAAACATTAAGGATCCACGTATTTTACATTACTTGGACTCGGTCAGATTTGGGCTCGTTGTCGAAACGGGTATGTTGTTGTACGATCATACCCTGATCACAGCATTGATAGAGTAGTGGCACGAGGAGACCCACACATTTCACCTACCATATGGTGAGGCTACTGTGACGCTCCAGGATGTCCCAGTTTTGTGGGGCTTGCGTATCGATGGCATGCCAGTGACATTGGTCGATCGAGATCTGAATACCCTCCAAAAGAAGGCTCTCATTCAGGAGATTTTAGGTTTTTACCCTGAGGATGATGATATCAGGGATGGGAGACTTAAGATTAAGTCGTTAGAGCGACACTGCAGAGGCGGATTGCCAGCTCATGCGGATGACGAGACCGTACGTCAGCATGCTCGGATATATATTTTGATGCTATTATCTGGACAGTTATTTGCTGATACTTGTGGTAATTTAGTATCCCCACACTTTTTAGACTATGTACGGAACATTCAGAGTATGTCTCGTTACAGTTGGGGGAGTGCAGTGTTAGCTAGGCTGTACAGGTCTATGTGTACAGCATGTAAGTCAGCTACAAGTGTCACCGCCGGCCCATACATGCTTTTACAGGTATGACACGATAGTATTGTCATAATTTTTTAATTTTAATAACTAATTCAAATGAAAAATATTTTTATTTCGCATCCTTTTCAGCTTTGGGCATGGGAGAGATTTTCGACTCTTCGACCGGAGATTGTCGACCCAGTGGCATTACCTTATGCCCAGCATACATGGGGAGCACGTTGGAGTACTACGCATACTCATGCTAATGCACCCCAGCATTCTTTGCCCTATTATCGAGATCACATCTCGAAAGCTCGGGCAGTACGATGTAAGTTGTGTGATCGTATTTAATTTAATACCCTAAACTATATTCACTGAACATATTTTGTAAAAATTAATAAAACATATTTTATGCAGTTCATATGGGAGCCGTACACGACGGGTGTCCTTACGTCGATACACCCAGATTGTACTGTCGATGCGCATCTATGGCGTGCGAGGGTCCCTCTTATTTATTTTCATATTGTAGAGGATTCACCTACCGAATCGCGTACTTCGACAGTTTGGCATTCAGCAGGATATCCCTGAGCCTCCAGACACGCAGCCGGCACTTCATGCATTGGGCAGATCCGGCCGCCCTGGTCAGGAATTGGGAGGTATTTCATAGCAGATGGATTCATTGGTGGGGTCATCGTGCAGATTCAGTGATACATGGGCCTCCTGCAGACCCGTACTCTCCTAGCCATGACTACATGCGTTGGTACCTTACTACATACTGTCCGATATATTACACCTCCTGTTGTGCAGCTATCATCATCGGGAGGGGCTACGAGGAGATGCAGGTCGACATGATTATTTGGTATGCCTTAATTTTCCTATAGTGTTTAACAAATTAGTTAAATTTATAGTAACGTTTGTTATTGAACCATCTTTTATACATTTAACCTAACTTATGAATTTCATATTTCGTTTATTTAGATGGACAGTATGGCACGCATCGGATGGGCTACGCATGAGGTTCTCACGCAGGATGCACCACAGTCCCATACTATGCATACCCATCTACAGTCTATACACGCAGAGGCGTTTGGTAGCATGCAGCACGTTGGGAGAGACTATCGCATGCAGCTTAGGGACATTTGATCGGCTTGATGCCGGTTCATCGTCGCAGGCTCAGGTGCGACGTGAGGATCCCGTTCTTCGTGTACGCGAGCATCGGCGAGGACAAAGCCGCAGAGGAAGTCGTCGCCAGCAGGTTGAGCTACCACTGCATGCAGGATGACGATATTAGTCTCCACTCTTCACATCACGGTGTTGATTCGTCTAGGACAGTCAGGCATATGTCCCGACGTTTGATCCATTCAGCACCCCTACGCAGATGCCAGCCTTTGGTGCATATACTGACTATGGCACATCAGCCCGCAGTTCTTCAGTTGGAGATGATATTATCTTCAACTCTATGGCTAGGGGGGATGCTCACTTATCATCTCGCCTAGTACTTCCACGAGTGCTATGCCCGGACCTTCTGAACCGGAGTCGTGTCCGCGCTGCGGACAAACACCGGTTCCTACTGACGATGCTGACGAGCCTCCATCGCCATTACATGTTGATGCTGGATTGAGGAGATCTTCTCGCCAGCAGGACCAGCATTACATGGCACACCGGAGAAGACATTGGAGATGCGGTTGTTCTATCACACCACGGGACAGGGGCAGGAGGCATATGTAGAGTGATATTATATATTGTCATTCTTGCTCATATTTTACATCCTGTGATGATCGTTGTTATATATGTAGCGTTGTTATATATTATCAGTATTCACTTTTTACATTCTTGTTCATATATGTAGCGATATTATATACTGTAACTATTCACTTTTTAGGGTTACTGCTTCATTTACCAATATGTTCGCTTACGTTTTACAATTTACTTACTTACTTAAGGAATTACAAACGAGGGTTTCGGGTTCACAAAGTAGGGTTAGGCAATTACAGTTATCGTATTTAGATATTAGGGTTTAGAGGATTAGGGTTCGTGCATTAAGGTTTACGGTATACAATTTATGTTGTAATAACTACGGTTATGGGTTAAGGTTATGGTTAGGGTTTATCGTTTATGGTTACGGGTAGGGTTTGGGTTTAGGGTTTTAGGATTTAAAGTTTATAGTTAAGGTTTAGGGTTAGTGTTTAGGGTTTAAATTGGTTTAGGGTTTTAGGGTTTAGGGTTAGGGTTAGAGTTTAGGGTTTATGGTTTACTTCTCTTAAGGTTTATGGTTACGAGAAGGGTTTCAGTTTAGGGTTTAAGGGTTAGGGGTTAAGGCTTTGGGTTTAGGATTTTAGGATTTAAGGTTAGGGTTACTCGTTAAGGTTAGGGTTTATAGTGTATGGTTACGAGTAGGGTTTGGGTTTAGGGTTTTAGGATTTAAGGTTTCTGGTTAAGGTTTATGGTTAGTGTTTAGGGTTTAAATTGGTTTAGAGTTTTAGGGTTTAGGGTTAGGGTTAGAGTTTAGGGTTTATGGTTTACTTCTCTTAAGGTTTATGGTTACGAGAAGGGTTTGGGTTTAGGGTTTTAGGATTTAAGGTTTGTGGTTAAGGTTTAGGGTTAGTGTTTAGGATTTAAATTGGTTTAGCATTTTAGGGTTTAGGGTTACTCGTTAAAGTTAAGGTTTATAGTTTATTGTTACGATTAGGGTTTGGGTTTAGGGTTTTAGGATTTAAGGTTTGTGGCTAAGGTTTAGGATTAGTGTTTAGGGTTTAAATTGGTTTAGAGTTTTAGGGTTTAGGGTTACTCGTTAAGGTTAGGGTTTATAGTTTATTGTTACGATTAGGGTTTGGGATTAGGGTTTTAGGATTTAAAGTTTGTGGTTAAGGTTTAGGATTAGTGTTTAGGGTTTAAATTGGTTTAGGGTTACTCGTTAAGGTTAGGGTTTATGGTTTAGGGTTTAGGTTATGATTATGGTTAGAGTTTAGGGTTTGTGTCAATGTAAAAAATAAGAAAGTAATTAGGATATCTTTTTTTTATACCTCCTTTTTTTTTTAACGTTTGTAGGTGAAAAAATTACAATTACATATAGCCCCCAAATGTAATTTTTTTTTTTACTTTTTTTGGTCAAAATAATTATTATTCAAGTAATTAGTCAACATAACAATTTTATTTTTACCCTATAAACTTATTCGCGGACAGAATTAAGACAAATACGTACCATTATTTATAAATAATGTATTCCTTTACGGATTAACTTAAAAAATACATACCATTCCTTAGTTTTGAATTCCCTAAATCATTCACCATTCCCAACTTGTGAATTAGCATACAATAATGATTTATTTGCATAAATAAATAAATAATTATTTTTAAGATATTTTTTAAAGGTTAAAAAGTAATTCAAGCAAGGAATTACGATAAATACATACATTCCGTAGTTGTGAATTAATTTTTTTCTTATTCTTTGCAAGATAAAAATACTAATTGATATAATTACGACAAGAATTATGGCAATTAAATCCTAATTAGGACAATGATTTTTTTAACATTAATTTATTTTTTTATATACATTAACTAATTCCTAACTTAATTAAGATAATGATTTTTTTAACCTTTTTTTAACAGTTGCGGCCCCCCAAAAATTGTCAAAAAGGCCCCCCAAACTTAAAAATATATAAATAAATAAAGGGCTGAGATGCAATTTCAGATTTATTATAAGAATTAGAAAAGGGGGGCTAATATGCAATTTGGATTTGGTGTGAGAGTCACCGCACTTGCTGTGTGCGGTGACTCTCACACCAAATCCAAATTGCACAATCGGCCCCTCAAGCAAAAAAAAAAAAAAAAAGGAGTGAAATGCAATTTTTGGTGTGTGTGAGAGTCACCGCACCAACAACGTGCGGTGACTGTCACATACACCAAAAAAAAAAAAAAACCAGCAATTAAAAAAAAATTGGGGATAGAGAGTCACCGCACAAAGCTTGTGCGGTGACTCTCACATTACCCATAAATTGCACAAATACCCCCAAAGACGCCCCACCTATTAAAAAAAAAAAATTTTCGGATGGCATTTTTGTGAGAGTCACCGCACAAATCTTGTGCGGTGACTCTCACAATTGCTAAAAATTGCACAAAAAGCCCTCCTGACACACTCTGCACAACTGCACAC
Organism: Mitragyna speciosa; assembly: GCA_024721245.1. Lineage (NCBI taxonomy): Eukaryota > Viridiplantae > Streptophyta > Magnoliopsida > Gentianales > Rubiaceae > Mitragyna > Mitragyna speciosa. The sequence continues at coordinate 4,394,148 of CM045569.1, forward strand.
GTGGATAAAAAAAAAAATTTAATCAGTCGCCGCACAAGGTGTGTGCGGCGACGTTAATATGGGAACCAAAAAAAAAAGTGACCCCAAAATGGGGACTTTTTTTTTAATTAACAATATTTAGAGAAAATTGCCTACTAGAGAAGATTAAAAAGTTGAAGGATGACATTTAAGTTCTTTATTCTTTAATCAGTTTATTTCCTTCAACTAAATACACATGACAGTGTAAAAAAAAAAACTGTTCAATTCAAGGCACTGTCAATATGCACGCTTTTACTACTTAAACGCCAATAAGTTAATACCTGATTTCTTTAAAAAAAAAATACTTCTTGAAGACCTGTATTTCGCCATTTGACAACACTAGAACTTGCACATTGTTCTGCAGGTGTTATTAAATTTTATTATTAAATTTTATATGTATATCATCAACTAAATTTTTATTTGGTGATGTTTTTTGGTCTTTTATTTTATTTGTATTTCCAATATGTTTTGATACTAGTTTAAAATTTTTTTAGATACACTTTTTTAGTTTCTAAAAATTAATTTTGAAATTAAAGATGTTTGTAACTTCATATTGCAATCCATGCTTACTTGGTTTTTCAAAAAATAAAAGAAGAAGAAAACTAATAGGTTAACTAATAATTTCTATCAAGGCACTAAAAATTATAATAATGTGTGAATTGATCTCGTTCGACAGTTTTCTAAAATTAGACAAAATTTAAGATAACAATGTCGCTAAAGGAAACATTAAATTTAATATTGATATGAAATCTAATAAAATCAAAATTATGGAAAGAAATACAAATCATAATTGCATCTGTGGAATAAATGAATTCCAATTTTCTTCCTTTAATGTGAGTTTCTACCAATTCCCAATTTTCACTACCAATTTTTGTTTTCGTTAAATTACACTCTAAGGTTAGCCATTATTGTCAATTTGCCCAACGTTTCCTTCTCTTAATGTACCACTGGTGTCTTTTACTCTAAAATAGAATTTATAACATTTATACTGATGCCCAAAACTTGAGCGAAACAAATGATAGTTAAGACAAAAAAAAAAAAAAGCTTATGCCAACAATTATTGAAATTTCCTGTACTAATGAGAAAACAAATATATCCTTGAGATCTAAAATTCTAAAAAGCATGAAAACACATAGGATTGAAACTATAATGAAACATAAATAAAGACAATTAATGTTGACATTACTTTAAAACATACTATCCTATCAGAAAACTAATATTGTTAGAATAAAAAAGTAGTTTTATTACAAATATTACGTGATTGAAAATCGCAATACATCTGATTGGTTAATTGTATTATGGTAGGATTAAACTATCTTACCTAAATATCTCCAAGTTATTTTTTCTCTTCCCTTAGCCCTCAACTCTTTAAACACTTAAGCGAACACTTTGAGGATCACAGTATGATACTATGAAATTTTTTTATGTAATTTCTAAATATAATACAAAAATTATTTAAGTAATTACTAAATAATTTACCGTAATAGAAAGGGTAATAATTCTTCAGTTACTACTCATGGACACAGAAAAGAAGTGTATATAACTCTCTCAAGTTGATGTAACCCATACGGCCCTCTATAATTTTCTTGAATTATAGGAGTCTTGGCGTTCCCGCAGATCTTCGGCCGCCTTAAGTCAAGAAGCTTAGCGCTTCGGTGCTTCCATCTATCGATAATGGCTAAGAGAAGAGTTAGGCGAAGCATGGCAGACCATGGTTCGAAAACTCAGCCGAGTCGGAGATGACTCGGCTGAGTCATCACCGGAACGGCAAGCTCCGGTCCGATACCGTTCCGATCCTACTCGGAGACGGGAGTTTCGCCGAAAACTCGTCTGAAATCGGTCAACTCGGACCGAGTTGCATCCGAGTCGGAAAGGATCCGCCGATTCGCTGCCGACTCGTCCGAGTCAACTCAGGACAAAAGAAAAACCAGTGCAAACAACAACGTCATCTTACCGACATTAATCATCCCCTGCTGTGAGCCCTGCTCCCCCTTCAGTGGTAATAACCTTTCGCAACAAGTGCTAACTCAAATCATAATCAAATGTCTTCATCACTTGCTCTTAAGAGGCTGCTCTCATCTAGCCTTCTCAACCGCTCTCTCAATCCCCTCGGTCCGACTGCTTCCCGCGAGTTTGATGACGAGCAATTTCGACGTCGATTGTCGCTCCGGTCTTCCTATCTACCATCGTCGCAGCTTCTCCCCTTTCTTTGGCACCAAATCATTCTTTTCGGGTCTTACATTTTTTTTCTTTCATTTTTTTTATTTATGTAAATTCCAGAATATGGGGAGGATGAGTGTTTAGAGCCTGGCGAATTTACAAAACCAATTGGGGCATGGCCCTAGTTTAGCTGATAGAGAGGAGAAGCTTCCGGATCCATACACACACAAAAAAAAAAAAAAATACTTCTTTCACTGACTTAACAAGTGGGGCATGGCCCAATATTGAATACGGGAGTCTGGGCTTGTATTGGGTTGGATTAGCTGCTAACTTTTTTGAGCACTCTCTATTTAAATTTTTGTAATTTTATTTTACTAATGATTTTCTGTTTGTGACCAACACAATTACTATGTTAGGTACCTGATCTTTGATGGATTGATTTTTAATTTTTAGTATATACTAGTATATGGAGGAATTAAGATTCAATCCATTTAAAACGTGTGATTAGGTCCTCAAAACCATCCATATGTTACATAAAAGTCAAATCAAGTGACAAAATACTTTTTAAAAAAAATAGTACATTCTAAAGATATTTTTTCGCTAATTTTTTTGGTTATTTTGGTTTAGCATTTTTTTTTATATTTTGAATAATTATTTATAATTTTTAGAATAGAAATTATTTTTAAATATATGTCTCGCCGAGACCGCGACCGATATGGCGAGACCGATGTGGAACGGTACACGCCACGACCGCGACCGCGACTTTGAACCATGTGGCAGACTTGCCAGAAGACGTTATGCATCACATACTGTCTTTCCTCTCAACCGAACAAGCAACCACAACAAGTGCGTTGTCCAAGTCATGGCTGAGTGCATGGCGGACACGCCCCACTTTGGTTTTCTATTATGATCTCTCCTTCCGCAAGGAATTGAAAAAACAAAATTATATGTATCGGGATACGAAAGAAAGACGAAAGAGGAGCAGAAAGTTCGCTAATTACATCAAAAGAACCCTGAAGAGGTACAGCAAAGAAAAGATTGGCATAGAGACGTTCGAGCTGCTCATTAACAATTTTAGGTTTGACCGTGAGTTTGATTGGGATCCTCTTTTTAAAAGATGCATGAAAGTTGCTGCCGAAAACGGTGTGAAAAACCTCTATCTTGATCTCTGTGGACGCGAGTTGCCTAAAAACCTTTTTGGAGTTAAATCTTTGGCGGATTTAGTTCTTGAAGAGGTCATTTTGGTTGAGCAATCGCCTAAGAAAATTGCACGGTTTGATCGGCTCAAGAGGCTCTCCTTATGGTTTGCTAACGTCGATAATGTAACGTTCGAGCAATTGATGTTTAGCTGCCAATCGATTGAAATCTTGGAAATTAATTATTGCGCTCAGGGTGACGACTTCTTCCATGTGTTTAAGGTACCCAAGCTAGATAATCTTAAGGAGTTTACTATTACGCTAGAATCATATCAGAGCTTATTCTTAAATGAAGAGCCTAGTCTTGAAATCTTAAATTGTATCAATAATGAAGACTATTTACATGATGGTGATTGGTTGCCTTGTGGGTTTAATTTGCTCGCATCTCAATATCCAAATCTCAAGACATTGTTGCTATGTGCTGTGGATATTACTGACAATTTTTTTGTCAACTTGGCACATAAATTTCCCCTCCTCGAAGATTTGTCAATAAAATATTGCCAAGACTTGAGAAGAATCAAAATTTCGAGTCCTTCGCTTAGAAAAATACAGTTGGTGGAGAGTTGGGGACTGGAGGAGGCACAATTTGATGCCCCTAAAATTGTTCAGTTCTATTATTATGACAGCGATTGCAGGACCATACCTGAGTTATCTTTCACAGCTCCATCAGGTCGTTGGGCTTCTGACATTAGTATATCTTGGCTGGAAGATGTGGACACTTCATGGTTCCTGAAATTGAAGAAACTGTTGGCAAGTTTAATTAAGTGTCAAATTACACTCAATCTTGTTTTCAGAGGCAATACAGCTTTCGATTTCAATGAGATTATGGATAACGGAATATTCCTTGAACCTCAAGATGTGCATGAATTGTCTTTCAGCATTTATTGCTCGTTTCCTGATACACTTCCGGTTCTGGATGTCATTTTTTGGATTTGTCGCCCAAAAACTATTATGCAGTATTGGGATGATGCCAAGTTTTGTCGCAATAAGAGTTTTAAGTTCCTTTATGAGATGCTGATGTTAAGAAGAAATCATAAACAAATTCAGAGTTTGCAGCAAAGAGACTTTTGGCAGAATGTTCTGAGGGAAGTGCAACTTGAGATCTTTGGAAGTAAAATATTTTGGTTGGGAAACACAAGAAAGTACATAGTAGAAGGACAAGGATTTAAGTTGCAGGGCCTGGAAGCTTTGGATTGGGAGAATGCATTAAAGGTATTAAGAACAACTCATCCAACCAAGGAAAAGATGATTGGATTCAACTTGGAATGGAGATCATTTGACACTCCCAGGAAAGCAAGAAGGAAAGCTTCTGGCATATGCAAGAAAGCACAAAAAAGGTCAAAAATATCACGTTTGAAATTGGCTTGATTAATGCAAGGTGCGTATGTTTTTGGTTAAAAATGCAGCAGTAGTCAATATTTCTGTTGGTATGGGTATTTCATCTTAATGTAATTAATCCCTAAATAACGCGCTCTGAAGTCCAACTTTTCAATTGATTAACGATAAAATAAGATAGTTGCAGCCCTATGTTTTGCAAAATTTATGTTAATCACACACGCATTCTGAAACAATTGTATTATCTTTTGGCATACCACATAATTGTTTCAACTATTAATAAGTATTATTTCTTTACAAAAGTTCTTGATTTTAGTCTGAAGTATAGTGTCTTCTTTCATCCAGAGAAAGTTAAAAAGTGCTGAAGTGCGTTTAATTATAAGAAGCTTCGTCAATCTAGGTTAGTTAACATCTAGCAAATTTTTGCTTTTGCTTATTTAACAAAAGTGAACTAGTTAAGTCAAACTATTTATGGTTTTATGAAATTGCATTATCTTTGAATTTCCTTAAACTGTTGGAGTCATTTGAAAGTTGTCCCCTCCTAATTTATTTTCACAGAATAATAAATGAGCATATTTTGTTGGGTTTATCTCCAGTGTCATTGAGCTCTTTCCATCTCTGGTTTAATGTAACTGAGAAGTACGGAAGAAGAGAACCAGACTGTTGAAGGATTGCATCAATCTGGATTCCTACCATCAGCAGATTATTGGGCACTTGGTCAAGAGTACAACATAAAAAAAATTTAAGTCCGTAGTTTTATATGCCCAAAATAACTGATTAATTATGATAGTCCCCATTTGTCATTGAAAGGTTTTTTGTTTTTTTTAAATCAGTGAATGAAATTTACAGAGTCTATAGTTTTATTTTATCGTATTTTATTGGAGATGTTTATAAAGTTGAGGAATGATATTAAAGTTTTTTATTCGTTAATTAATTTTCTTTTGTCCAATTATAAGATACTGTGCACGAGACATGCCTGCAACTGAATGCTCATGCACGGTTGAGAAAATGTTGGATCCAAGGCGTTGTCAGTATGCACGATTTTTCCGCTTAAACGATAATAAGTTGGTAACTGGTTTCTCTAGACCAAAATTGGTTCTTGAAATCTGTGTTCTCCCATTTGACAACATTCGTGACTACTGGCTCATTCTGAAATCAAATTAAACTCAAACACAGCTTTCAACTCGTTATATAAATCTAAGCAAGCTTTAACAACAAAATTTTTTCTCGATTGGATTCTTTTATACTTTTATTTCTTTCTTTTTTTAAATTATACTTTTATTTCTAATTCAAGGAGACTCAAAGTTGAGAACAAGCCTATAGAGAAAGCGAGGAAGGAAGAAGTTTAAGAGTTAAATCATTAGTTGAGAACAAGCCTAAAGAGAAAGCGAGGAAGGAAGAAGTTTAAGAGTTAAATCATTAGTTGAGAACAAGCCTACAGAGAAAGCGAGGAAGGAAGAAGTTTAAGAGTTAAATCATGCATTGTAACTAAATTAATGAGAGTTAAACAATGAATTTCATTGTTAACTTAGCTAATATATTTGCCAGGCTTAATTTAGTGATATTCTCCATTGTTATTTTATTAGTCCAAAATATATTTGAGGCAAGAAACAAAACAAAGTTGATTTTCTCAAACTATGAAAAATTTGCGATTTACCTCCTATTTTTTGGTGGTTCAAACATTGTGAGGGATTTGGGATTCTCTGTTATATTTTGTAGTGCTACACTAATGTTACATTATCTAAGTGAGCAACACATGTACTATATCTTCAAAAACAAGGATAGATACCATCCACTTAGGTGGTATAACATAAGTGTAACATCAAAAAGTGTGACAGAGAATTTGTAGCCACTCTTTTGTTGAGGAATGATATTTTCAGGAAAAAGCAAGAATAAGCATTTTTGGAGGAGAGCTTCTCAACTTAAAAAGTCTATAACAAATATAAGAATGGTATAAACACTACAAGAAAAATGATTATTAGTGACGACATTTTTCAGTGACAACACAAAGTTGTCAGTAAAGACACCTTTCAGTGACAACAATATTCTTGCCACAATTGTGATGTACCTTCAGTGACAACAGAAAAATGTCGTCACTGATTGTTTGGCGCCTTCTAGCGCCAAATGCATTATCGACAAGAATTAGATGTCGTCACTAAATATATGCTTATTACTGACAACATTTTCTAAGTTGTCAATGATATATAACCAATGAATTAGTGACAATAAGAGTCGTCATTATTTGTCCCATTTATTGACAAGAACATCATGTTGTCACTGAAGCTTATAAGTCGAAAACATTAGTGACAACATGTTGTCGTCACAGAATCATTAACATTTTATGACAACTACAAGTTGTTACTGAAACTTGACTTTTTTCTTTATACATCTTTGTCATTGGTGACGACGAAAGTCGTCACTGAAAATGAAACCATTTATGACAACTACAACAAGTTGTCATTAATGTTAAGAAATCAGTAGTATCAATGACAACACGTTCTTGTCACTGAATCTAAACATATAGCTATTTCCTTATCCATTAGTGACAAGAAATGTTGTCACTGAAAGGAGAATATTTTTTGATAATAATTTGTTATAGTCACTAACGTTTGTGACAACAATTTGGTGTTATCACTAAAGCTTAGATGTCCTATGTATTAGTGACAACCTGAGTCGTCACTGAAAATCCCACATTTTCTGACAACAACATTTGTTGTCACTAAAGTTGGATTTTTTCTTAAAATATCTAAAGTTGTTTGTGACAACCTTGGTCGTCACTAAAGCCAAAACCTTTATTGACAAGAATTTTATGTTGTCACTGATTATAAATGTATACAAAATATTTGTGACAACAATTTGGTATTATCACTAAAGCCTGGATGTCTTATATATTAGTGACAACTTGAGTCGCCACTGAAAAAGCCTACATTTTCTGACAACAATATTTGTTGTCACTAAAGTTGGATTTTTTTTAATATCCAAAGTTGTTTTGTGACAACCTTGGTCGTCACTAAAGCCAAAACCTTTATTGACAAGAATTTTATGTTGTCACTAATTATAAATGTATATAAAATATTTGTGACAACAATTTGGTGTTATCACTAAAGTCTAGATGTCCTATATATTAGTGACAACCTTGAGTCATCACTGAAAAGCCCACATTTTTTGACAACAACATTTGTTGTCACTAAAGTTGGATTTTTTCTTAATATATCCAAAGTTGTTTGTGACAACCTTCGTCGTCACTAAAGCCAAAACCTTTATTGACAAGAATTATATGTTGTCACTGATTATAAATGTATATAAGATGTTGTGACAACAATTTGGTGTTATCACTAAAGCCTAGACGTCCTATATATTAGTGACAACTTGAGTCGTCACTGAAAAGCTCACATTTTCTGACAACAACATTTGTTGTCACTAAAGTTGGATTTTTTTTAATATATCCAAAGTTGTTTGTGACAACCTTGGTCGTCACTAAAGCCAAAACCTTTATTGACAAGAATTTTATGTTGTCACTGATGATAAATGTATATAAAATGTTTGTGACAATAATTTAGTGTTATCACTAAAGCATAAATGTCCTATGTATTAGTAACAACCTCATGTTGTCATTGAAAAACCAAACTTTTCTGACAACAACATTTGTTGTCACTGAAGTTTGATTTTTTTCTTAATATGTCCAAAGCCGTTTGTGACAACTTTAGTCGTCACTAAAGCCAACACCTTTATTGACAAGAATTGCATGTTGTCACTGATGATAAATAGATATGCAGCATTTGTGACAACAATTTAATGTTGTCACTAACGCCTTGATATCCTTTATATTAGTGACAAGCTATTGTGGTCACTGAAAAAGTCAGCTTTTTCTGACAACAACATTTGTTGTCACTGAAGTTTGACATTTTCTTGATAGTCAACCCGAAATAAGTTGGCAGATTGGGGGGGAGGGCGACCCGTTTGACTTGGAAAAATGCCAGTGTCGAGACATTAGAAAGTTTTTCTCATCAAACAGGATCTCGAACCTTACCCAAACTCGGCCTTTTTTTTTTTGGTTTGTTTGGCTCAGATAGGTCGATTCAATTCCCACTTGAACTCGACTTTTTTTTTAGTGAGTCAATCAAGTTTGACCCAAACCCGCTAAGCCTTAACCCAAACGCACTATTTTTATGTTAGGATCGTATCGTATTTTCGGGTCATGTTTGAAATTGCCACCCCTATTAAAAACCTTAACTGCAAACTAATGGATGATTAATTATACGTCCTAGTTAACACGCTCCTATTTTCTTTGATTTTTGGTAGAATTTTGTAAGGATCAAGTGAATTTAGATTTTATGAAACTTTTACTTACCAATAATTTCTAGAAATCTTAAGGATTTATGAAATTTTTTTTTGTCTCTCATTAATGGTTGTTAATTAAAAGTAAAAGTAATTTTTAAAAATATGCATTTTTACAATCAATTGTTGGTTGGTCTTGTTGTACTCACGCATCAGACAGCTTGTGGATTCGTTTATTAAACATTAAATCTTATGTATTCAATTTTATTTTGTGGTTGACTTCTTATTGATTTTAATCTTTGTTTCAATTATGTAAAATATTTTATTTAATATTTATTTTAATAATTGAATGTCTTTCACCAGTCATTGTGAATTAGTTGAATACTTTTGAATTTTGTAGTGTGACTTAATTTATGACTCGACCCGATATTTAAAAATTTTTTTACTAAAAAATGTGAAAAAATGAAAAAAAAAATCTAAGCTCTATGGCGGAAGTGAACACCAATATGCCTGAGCCCGTAGTCCACCACTAACCTTATGGGGGGTGCAGGGGGCTTCACCCTTGCGGTATAGACCAACTTGTTTATGAGTTATAAATTTTAAACATGTATGATTTATTTAATATATCTATTTAAATGTTTCGTTAAAAAAAAAATATGATTGGTACTTTAGCTCTGGCCAACTTAAAAAAAATGAAAACTGAAATTTTTTTACCAAAAAATAGTAGTGCAAAATTTTTCACCAAAATTTTCCTTACCCACAATTTTTTCACCAAAAATCAAAACTCCCCCCGCTTCCACCAATTTCCCTCTTTGGCATCAAAAATTGCCTAAGTCCTTATTCTCTCCCTGCCGTATTCATCTTCTCTCTTCCTCTCTCTTCATTCTCCCTTCAAAATCAACCATGAGTGTTGAAGCTCAGCATTGGGACTCTTCAACCAGCGACAACAGCTAGCTTCACCGGCAGCAACAGGTAGCTTCACCAACTAGCTTCACCGGCAGCAGCACTAGCTTCACCGGCAGCAACAGCTAGCTTCACTAGCAACTGTTCAAGCTTAGCATCGAGGTGATTCCATCGCAATCCAACCCTAATTCCACTACCAACTCCACCCTAATTCCATTGGTACGCCTCCATTTTGGCCCTTCTTTTTTAATTCCAGTCCTTTGTCTTAACTAATTCAGCCCTAATACAGAAGGACTCTGTTGGTTATCTGGCGTCGCATCTTCATCAGCACTTGTGTGCCATTGTCCTTCGCCCCAATCCGAATCTCCTTGTCTCAATAATTTCCTTTCTCAGTGCCATCTTTGTTTCCCTCTTAAGGTAATTTGTCCTTTTTCTCCATTTTGTTTTCCGAGTTCCTTATTTTGACTTGTGCTATTCCTTTTTCTTCTTCAAGTACTAGTGCTTGTTGATTTTTACCACCACATTTTCAGTTTGTTCTGACATGGCTTTTTTTCTTAAACTTTTGGGCAGGTTATGCTATTTTTGCCCTCGGCTGAAGCTGATTTCTCCTCTGCTCTACAGTTCTGATGTTGTTCTTTTGGAAGTCATAGGTATTTGGTTGGTCTTCATTGCCCTTTTTGGTTTACTCTTCAGTGTGATAAGTTAGCTGCCTTCAATTTATTGGCATTGTTAACTTTCAAAAAGAAATAAAAAACAGAGTAGGGTTGAATTGAATCTCCCCCATTTTCTTTAGCTGCGTTCTCTTATCTTACCTAGCTGTCTTCTTGTGTCGATTTCCCAAGAATTGATAGACGTACGAAACTCTAATTCTTGTAAACAGCTGTATTGCTTGGACTCTGATCTAGCTCCAAAATCTTTCGCGTAACCAATAGGCCAGATGGTGGCAGACGGTTAATTGTCAAAAATAAGGCAAAATAATAATTGTGGAGGGTGCAGCAGCATGGTTGTACTTTTCATTTTGTGGTTGCTTTGACTGCTGCTGGGGTTGCTGGTGGTATCCAGTCATCTGCTTTATTTGGTGTACATATTAACTCTTGTGAGTGAGTGTCTGACTTCTTTTCATACTCTTTCTGTGTTTTGTACACTTTTCTTTTTCTTTACTAAAACTCCAAATTTCAAATGCTTGTCTCTGTATGCAATGTGAGTAATATTGGTGCTGTTACTACTATTATGTTCGTTGTCTTATTTGGTTCAGGAGAGAGAGAGAGAATGACCAATGTAAGTTAATTCCTCTTGGTAAATGAAATATTTTAATTTTTTGCTTAATCTAGTTTATTCCCTCAAATGCAGAATGGTTTTATTCATGAGGAAGGCGACCATGTTGAACAAGCATTGCTTAAGCAACTCAATGTTCAGTATCGAAACAGGCGGCACACTTTTCACAAGTTATTCAAAAGTTTCAAGACAAAAGAAGAAGCTCTTTCAAATTGCCCTCCACAAATGGAAAAAGATGATTGGGTTTATCTCTGCAATTACTTTTGTAGTGAAGAATTTCAGGTAGGCAAATATTTCGCACAATTTATCTTTATTCATATCTATTTTGCTCTTTGACCAAGAAGCTTACATTTGCTAAGTGTAGGCCATAAGTAGACGGAATGCCATTAATAGATCAAAGCAAAAATCAGCTCACACCGGTGGAACTAAATCATTTTTACGTCACAAGGCTGAACGGGTAAAGTATTACATATTTTTATTTTATGCTACAATATCGTGTTTCTAACTTCTTTTATGTAATAGGAAGCAAAAGAAGGGCGTAAAGTTGGACCTATTGAGCTATATGACATGACTCATTTCAGTAGGAAAAAAAATGCTATGATTGATGAGCTATCGGCAAGTAACTCAGTGAGTTCCAATACACTTGTATTTACACAACTTTTGCAATATTCAAATGGGTAATAACTCACATTATATAACTAACAAGATGATACTTGTTGGACTTGCAGATTAAGTTGAAGGAGCAGTTGGCTGAATCTCAAGAAAATGGCACGGATAGAACAGAGGAGGATATATGCATTGAAGTAATTGGGCACATACCTGGACATGTACGTGGTCGTGGTGTCTCGAGGACAGCAATGATGGTAGAGCAACTTGCCGAGATTGAAACCCTCAAAACAAGAGCAGAACAAGCTGAGAAAAGAGCTAGTGATTTGGAAACACAAGTTCAAGCACAACAAAAGGTGATGGACAGGCTTGAGACCCAACAAAGGCATACAAACAGTGTCCTTGATGCATTAACCGCAAAGTTTGGATTGCAGTTGCCAAGCAATGAGAATGCATCTTCTAGTTGGTAAGTAGTATTTGGAAAATTATTTGACTGAATGTGGGCCTTTTTGGAACCAAAAGAAGGTGGACCTAAATCTAGAAATGACACTTCAATAATAATAGATAACTGCATTGTGCTGGATCTGCATACCCAACTGCTTTTTTTTTGTGTTCTTGAACTAAAAATGAAAAGAAGCCTTGGAATTAATGAATGAAACTTTACCCCTATCTATTTTTTTAAATAAAGTATGAACTTGCTCACTTTAGATAATGGTATTGGTGCTGTAGCTTAGTTAAATTATGGCTGTCAGTTTTGTCAAAAGAAGTGAAAAGACCAGTGCTCTATCAAGTGCTCAAGATGTTATTTCCTCTCATCTCCTACATGTTAAAAGGGAGGGGACTCTTGCCATTTGTACTCTTTTTAGTGGTTTTTTGTTTTTCTGTTGTTTTCTTTTGTTGGTTTAAAAGGAAGGGGATAAGATCACTAGCTTTCTTGCTAGGATTTTGGTCAATGAGCCATTCTTCTTATTTTGTTCTGGTTTGTGGCCAAAATTTGATGCAAGCTTTATTGTAAGTCCTAGGAGACATTGTGGCTTTTTTCTAAATCCAAGTACATGTTGTGTGACAATTTTTTAGAAATTTCTGCACACTACTACTTGACCATGTTTCGGAATCATGCACATAAAAACATACATATTCTATTCTTTTTCTTTCTTTCCACTTGTATGATTTAAAGTGTCCCTTTGATAGGAAAAAGAGTAGTGTAAATATTTAAAGCTATAATCAATTTAGACATACAAATTCTCGCATGACTTGAAGAAACATTTGTGAAAATTTTGAAACTCAAATGGTGAGAAATATCTGTTGACAATCCAAACTTGATTATAAGATTATTCATCCAAGTATATAAAACTGATATATGGAAAGTTATATCCTTCATTGGCAGTCCTTTGCTTGGAAAGTTAGACAACATTCATATTGCTTGGTGACCATCATATGATATCATTTTAATTGCTGTTGCATGAATGAATGCTATGCAAAAAGCTACAGCTACAGGTATGCAATGCTGAAATGCTAATTTAGCACAAAATAAAAGTCCTTATTTGACTTACATATTGTTGAATTTTATATTTTCATATGTGAAGATGTATATTTAGGCAAATACACAATATGTTTTTATGTTTGGATGTGAATTGATCTCAATGTTAGAATGGATGTGAACTTGGTAACGCTTTCAAGAACTTCATGATTTTCAATGTTCTACTTTAAATTGAATTTCGTCTCATAAATTCGAGCAAGTTAGTTGTTTCTGTCAATATATTAAGGCTTAATTTCTTATATCCTCTATATATATATATCTTATATATTATATAAGAACGTAATTTGGAGATGAACAGTTATTTGTGTTCTGACCATTTAAGGTCTGTTTTGTAATTTTGCTCCACATTTGATTAATTATTAATGATTGGAGTACTCCTGTCTGTGCATGTGATATTTTTCTTTTGCCATTTTTGCTTTGCATCTCTTCTTACCTTCATCTGCTACTGTTATTGTTTAGTTAAAATAGAATAGATTTTTTTTTGGTTTTTGGTTTTGCAACTTATCTGGTTGGGATGTGATTTTCCAGTTTAGTGCCAAAGTTGGTTTGCTAATTGTACTTTTGGGTTCATCATGATAAGGTATTGTACAAAGCTATGTTTTGAGGGTATAGCCTTTTGACTAATATGTACTTTTGGACAATTGTAGTTTTCTTTTCTGTTTTTATCCTTGTTCTTTCTTGCTGGGCAGTTGGTTTTGTAGTGTTTATTTTGTCATTTTAGCTTAACTAAACATCACAAATTCGCAGGCAGTTGCCCATTCTTTTATGCTGCGTTTCTTTCTTCCATTTTTACTCTCATAGAATATGAACAACTTTATATGAACTTTTGTTTGTAAATTACAAATGGTACAATTGTAACTTTTTGAGCTTGTATGTCTTTGATTTATGTTTAATACATTATTATATATCATTCGCCATGTAAACCACATATTCACTAAAGAAAGTCGTATTCTATCAAATTGTACATGATATGCTCCAGGTTCTAAGCCATATGTGTCTTAATAGAATATTGCTTACAGGCTAAGAAGAACTTCATGCATAAAGATACTCAATAGGCTGTATGAAGTTTATCTTTGATTGCAAATAAACAAATAAGCTCCAATATTTGATATCAATGTTCATAGTGGCTACAATAAGCTGAGTGTGCAGCTGTGAGGAATTAAAATAAACAGGCTACAAGAAACCACTATAAGTATACATTACAATATTAGATGTTAATGTTGATGATAACTCGAATGAGCTCAGTGATGAGAACCTGTGCAGTAGCATGGTGTAATAAATGTTGTGAAAAATAGTTGTGAGCATCGAAGTGAATAAATTGCAACAACTTTTTATAGCTTTGTGATTGATTCAACGAACTTGCAATATTTAGTGAGTAAAATGCTGTAGATGTGCATTAATGCACTAATAGAATGCACTAATAGAATGTAACAGATTATGATTCATGGATGTGATACTATGCTGCAAATTACAAGTCATGTATGTGTTAATAGAATACTACAGGCTGTAAAATAGATTAGAAACCAACTACGAATACGTTTATCTATGTTGCCTTTTTCTATGACTTTTGTCACCAGAGTTTGCACTTTTTTCACATGTTATACATATTATCGTGTTGAATTAATTGTTTTTTTGGACAGGTGTGAATATGTCTTTTGGATTAATTGTTTTTCTGGACAATTATATATATAAGAAGTTAACTTGTGAGATGAACAGTATTTTGTGTTCTGCCCGGATGAACAGTGCCGGATGAACAGTAACTTTTTTTTTTTGGTTCTTGTTCTGCCACTTTTTTTTTTTTTCTTGTTCTGCCTACATGAATAGTGTTGTTTTTTTTTTGGGTTTTTTTTTCTGCTTTTTTTCCTACCCACATGAAGCAAAAAAACGAAATCACACAAATTTGTTTTACGATTTCATAATTGTAATCCTACAAAATTGCTGGACTCTTTTTGTTTGTATTCCTTGATTAAGGTTTTTTTTTTTTTTTGGAAAGTTTTTTCAGTTCTTAATCTTGGCATTCTATTTCAGAATTTGGGAGCTTGATTCAATCGGGATTTTTTGAAGTAAAGACTAAAAGCCTTCCTTTAAAATGATGAGATTCTTCTAATTCTTAATGTTCATTGATAAGATAGCTAATGGCTGGAGTCCTGAAGATGCATCATATTTAGTTAAGATTATTGATTTCTATTTTTGGGGTTAATAAAAAAAATATTGATTTGGTTACATGTAGATGTGTTAGATTAAAAAGTTTGGGAATAATAAGCCATCGCTGTTCGGTTCATGGCTTACTTAAAACAAACTTCTAAACATATTAGATTCTGTTTGTTAGTTTTTTTTCTTTATTTTATTTTTACATTATTTGTTTTATTGTATTGCAATTAAATCACTCTTACTACTGTTCAAGAACTAAGTACAAGCACAAAAAAAAAAAAAACTTTGATTTCCTTGCAACATGGATTGACACTTGTAAAACTATTAGGAAAAAAGTGTAATCCAAACCTGTAAGATATCATCCCTGAAACTCTGATCATACCACTGGCATTCAATAAATAAGGGATAATTGTCCCTATATATATATGATACCTCTGTTACAATAATATGCTGTAAAGATCCTTTTAATTTCAAGGGTAAATGAGCTGTGTGAGATACAGATATTCACCCACTAGATGCTAGAAGAAAACTCTCTTATCAAGAATAACAATGTATCCAAAACTTTTACAATATCAGATTTCATTAAACATCTTGGTCTCTTTGTCTCTTTAATAATATCTTTCACATCCTTAATCTTCTTTCTATCCAAATTACACGTAACTTGGGAGAAGCTTTTGGTAGGAGTAAGTACATAGGTAGCAGTAGTTCTAAGCTTTCATTCGTAAGTTGTGATTTTCATATAAAGGACACTATAAGAAATGGTCCTCAAATCCCCGTAAAAGATGATTATGGAACTGTGCTGCTGAATGGATAATACATATGCTTGAACATTGCTCATGCAGTTTCTCAGTAAAATCTTAACAATCTGTGTCCCAATTGTTCTTTTTTTAATGTTCTTTTTCCTCGTTTTATTGTAGTTATTAATCTATTTATTTCCTTCTTTTATAGATGCAAGATCTTAGCTCAAGATCTTTGGTTAGTCATGAAAGATCATGAAAGATGAACATGATAATATTTTTGTCAGTTTTGACATTTGTTTTGCTCGCTGGGAGTTTTGATATTGATAATATTCTTGTTAATTATTTACCATTTTCATGCTGTAATAATTTATGAGCTATTTCTTTTACATAGGTGCTCTAATGCCTTGGCCTCAATAGAGTGATATTGAAAGAGAAGCACAGATGAATATATTAAATTTTAGTATGAACCACGTTATGATAACATGATCCATCATACCTATTAATCCGGTTTCACATCAATGAACATGTAATGCATTATTGTTTATTCAAAATAAAGGCCTTCTGCGGTCCTATAGTACTTTTTCATATGAATATATTAATGACAAAGCTGGCACTAAAAGTTTTAAAATTGAAGGCCAAATATGAAACACTTCAACTTATTCAGTTTTGTTTCTCATTGTATAGGGTCATTAGCCCTTCTCCTTTTTCAACCCCTTTTCAGTTTCTTGGCTACCTAAATTTATCTATTCATCTTTTTATGAATTCTGTATACCGTCATTCAAATTGCAAAATAGTTTACCACTTGAGCTCAGCAAAGCTATCAAAGATAGTTTGATGCGTCATTTTTCACTAAATTACAAAACTTTTATGCTCAAATTCTACAATCAAAATTGTTAATTGGTGAATGCACTTACTTGGAGATGATATTGGTTTATTGTGTAAGAGTTGTAAAATCTTGAAAAACAGCTTGAGAAGCTCTTGTCCATGCTAGGATAAGGAAGGTACCAATTCAAGCTTTTTGAATTGCACGTACAAACCATAGATATGTCATAAGTTTGTTAAGTAGTTGTTATCATGTATGTTTAAGTAGTAGTTACCATATGTGTTTTTTCTTCTTATGGATTTGAATGATTTCTGAGACATATTTTTTGACATTTATTTTTTCTCAAATTGTCTATATTGTAAGGTGAATATGACCATTGGACCTCATGATGAGAGCATGATGCTTACTAGAAAGAATAGAAGCATACAATAGCAAATATATATTGTTGCTATTGTGTACAATAGTTAGGCAAACATATGTAATAATCTTTTATTTTTATGTTGGTGCGTTCTGGAAGCCACATTAACAACTATAATTTTACGCTTCCAATTTTTATTTTTTTGTCCCTTTATTACTCTAATATTGCATTTGATAAATTCTTCTTTATATTAGGAGGTTGTAGCCCACGAAAGTCACAACTATAAAGAAGAAAAGTTAGTACTTGAAAGATACAATTCTCTTCCATCTTTTGGATACAACCTTTGATTTCTATCCCCTGTTCTTTGCCTTCCTCCCCTTCCACTTCCTCAAATTGACCTATATTTCGTTGTTCATTAGAAATTAGTATTTTCATGTACATGTTTATAAAATAGAGTGGGGATCTTGGATGGTTTGAACTTGAAAATTGATATTGGTACTCATTTAAGGATGATTGGTGCTGGAAATGCATAGAGCAATGTTGTTAGCTAGATGAATCATGCTTGTGCTTGTAGACATTGAACTAAAATATCTATGTACAAAAAATTGTTTAACTTGGGTTTGATAGATAATTGGACAGTTACTTAATCAAATATTGTCTAAATATTTATTAGCTGTTTAAGATTGACTTTTAAGTGAGTTTTGCAAGAATGAATGTTGCTGACAATGGTGTTGAGCATTACAAACTTTTTTTTTTTTTTTGAAAAACTGTAACTATCAGAAACCGGTACCAAATACCCGTGCCTTGCACGGGACTCCCCCCTAGTATAAGACACAAAAAGATGTTGTTCACAATAGACTTGTTTGAAGCTCGGGTACTATGCTTAGCAAGTTAGTGGCTGTAAAAATAGTCAAAAAACTATTGTTCTTGTTGGACTGAATTTTTTACCAGCGATGTTCAAGTTACATGTGCTTCTCATTCCTGTGTGATGTTACATGTTGGTTTCCTACTATTTCCAATTTCAGTCGAGCTTGATAGTTGCTTGTATTTTGTATTGGATGGAATAGGTGGAGGTTTTACTCTCTTATTTTGAATCTACTGAAGGATATACTAGGAACCTCTCTTTTGATGCAATCAATCATGTTCTACAGCTTTATCCTGTATTCTTTGAATACTTCAGTCACACATTATGTTTATATTCTTCATGCTATCCATTATATCATTCCTTGTTTACAACAAATAGGAACATATTTAAGTTACATAATTCAATGATTGTTTCATTGCTTGTGCAATCTGTCAACCCGGTGTATTTTATATTCAACTAATATTGACGATGAATTTCGTGATTTATTGATCTTTTTTTGGTACAATGCAATAGTTTTTGGAACTTTACGAGTCTTGTATGACACGAACTAGGACAATAAAAGCTTCTTGACATACAATGTTGCGTTACATCGTTAATCATTTAGCACAGTACACATTTGTAGATGACTCATTTCTTTCAATGCAAAGATAATTAAACAGAATTTTTCAACCCTCTACCACAACTAGATCTACAACTTCTATTCAATCCTTCGTTGGGCACCCTCACGCATAGTGTGAGGTCCAACAACTAGTTCTTATAAAAGTATGTCCTTAACTCATTCTAATGCATTAAGTAATGTCTATGTTTGCTTTCATAGTAGTGTATTTATGAATTCATATTGAGGCTGATGTAATCCTACAAATAAAGGCTTATTGATTATACATGTAACTTGTTTAATTTGGTTATTATTAAACCTTAGTATGGAATTCACTAACCATTTTTTTTTTCTTTTGGAAGATTAGTTGGCTGACTTTTTCATTAGTCAAAGTTATTACCTAGTTGTTTGTTTAATTGGGAGGATTATTGGCATTTTTAAAAAGGTTTGACCTTGTTTTTTGGATAATTTGTACTTGATGTAACTATTTAGCCGTTTAACATCTGGTATAAGGAAAAGCCAAACCTTTGTTGTCAATCTCATCAATCTTGCCTGATTTTTGGTTCACTGGGGATGTATGGGCAGTTTATAGGATTGTCTTTTGTCTTATATTTATTTTTCTGGTCTATTCATCCATTTGTTTTGTGCAGTTTAGTCTGATTTAAAGTTATTGATGTCCATCTTGCTGGTGTTTGAGACTTGGGCTGGATGTTTGGTAAAAATCAATAAAGGATTTCTAAATCATTGGGAAAAGAAAGTCAAAGGAGGGAGTAAATAATACTAATAATACTCATTTGTTGAGTACTATTCTAAATCATTGCTTTCAAGTTTCAAACAGCATGGGGTTTGGTCTAACTATTCATTAAATTTGGCTTTTCCGTCCCATTGTCCAAATTGATGCCAGTATGAATAGTGATGAGCAAAAAATAATGCAGTCCCTTTCAAATGCATCAAGAAATCAGGCCCACTTGCTAATTTCTAACATTTAATAGTTAATATGATCATCTTGGTTGTCTGTAATTCGCATGTTGAAGTTAAAGCTGGATTTTCTGATAAGAGAAGTTGCTCATATTAATCTCTCTTTCCTTTTCATTCTATGTCCCCCAATAATGCTTCGTGAACTTTAATTAGCTTTCCATTTTTACTCTCTTATTAACAAGTTTCTATCATTCAATAAATGTGACCCGGTATTTCATTTTGTTGTGTAACAGTGCATAAAAGTGATTGTGACATTGATTTAGTAAAGAAACTTCTTATTTTTTGTTTCAAACTCCTAGTGATGGACAAGTTTGGGACTATTAGTACTATGTTATGGTAATTAAGTTGGACTATTGTTTCTTTCTCTATGAGAGAATATTTGTTTATTTCCTTTTAATCAAAACTTGGGATAGGTATAGGATACAAACTGATATGATATTTTACCTTTTAATATTTTAGCTTGCATTTGAAACCTCTGATTATATTTGCATATGATACTGTCTGTTCTAAGATAGTGATAGAGCAATGGCTATATGGATACAAACTGATAAATTAGGAGCTAACATGACGAGAACACATTTTGGAAAATAAACGTCTAAAATATTAAAAGTTTATGTTGTTTTATCATTTTTTAATTCTTTTATTTGTTGAATTTGTTTAATCTTTATTTTTAACTTTGCTGTCAAGCAGTGATATAAATGCTCCTTAGCTCTGGCCAGTGACACATCAATACCAGTCAGAAGATGGAAAGTGGGTTGGCAAGGTTGTGGAGGTGACAGTTTCAATTGAAAGGAAGATTGTTCATTATGCAAGTTGACAATGGATGTTTAAAGTTTTGTACCTTTGTTATTTTGGTTGCTGCTGTTAAAAGTTAGTTATTGAGATGTTTAGATTGCCTTAATATTATTTTGTGATGCTACAGAGCGTTTAGGCAGAATATTATTTTATTGCCTTATATTTCTGACTTTGTTAGTTTCTTTATATTTTGTTTTGTGCATCAAAGGAACGTATTGTAAAAATACTATATTAAATGACTTTTGTACATTTTGAATATTTTGTTTGGTAATTGAAGGGATGTTATTTTTATAAATATCGGTATAGATGATATTGTGATTGATTTGCGATATTGGTAAATATTTATTGTTGATGGGTGATTATCAGTGATGACCTATTATATCAGTGATGCTAATATATTGTTAGGTAAATTATCAGTGACAACAAATGTTGTTATTCAAAAACGCATCAGTGATAGGTAACTCTTTGTCATTGAATATGAAAAGCATTAATGACAACAAAGTCTTAATAGACATGATATTAGTTGTAGTAGAAGTTGTCACTGAAAAAAGCATCAGTGACAAGAAGTATTTGTTATACAATACTGCCTAAGCATTAGTGACAACTTAATGTTGTCATTGAATTAGTCAAAATTGTCATTAGTGACGACATGATATTGTCAAAGAATAGATAACTTATCAATGACAACTCATGTCGTCACTAATATTCAGATGAATAGTCCAAACAACTTGCGCAATTTCTTTGACAACGTAAGAAGTTGTCACAAATTACCTTATCATTAGTGACGACATGATATTGTCAAAGAATAGGTAACTTGTCAGCGATGACACATGTCGTCACTAATATGTGGATGAATAGTGCCAAACACTTGTGCAATTTCTTTGACAACGTACAAAGTTGTCACAAATTACATTATCATTAGTGACAACATCTTATTGTCAAAGAATAGGTAACTTAACAGTGACAACCAATGTCGTCACTAATAGGCGGATGAATAGTGCCAACCACTTGTGTAATTTCTTTGACAACAAAAAAAGTTGTCACAAATCACCTTATCATTAGTGACGATATGGCATTGTCAAAGAATAGGTCACTTATCAGTGACAACCTATGTTGTCACTAATATTTGGATAAATAGTGACAACTACTTATTCAATATCTTTGACAACATAGAAAGTTGTCACAAATTACCGTATTATTAGTGACGACATATGTTGTTACAAAAAGGCTATGTATTTAGTGACGACTTTGTTCTTGACACTATTCACATTTAGTGACGGACATTTTGTGGCGACGCAGCGACGACATATTTCTTGTCGGTAAAAGTTATTAGTGACGACTTTTCATTTTTTAGTGACAACTTCCTGTTGTCACTAATAAAGATTTTTCTTGTAGTGAAATATATTGAAATGGCCTTTTTGTTCTAGGTTATTCTTGTATACCAAACATAGGGTAAGAGTAAGGATAAAGGAGGAAGTAAAGAGTATCGTAGTTGAATAACGGACCTTCCGATTTCCTAACTTAGCTAATGCCTGTATCAACTGAGCCTTGTTTTGGAACATATATCGGTGTTGGTGAATATTTTACAGTACCATTCCTTATCTATACATCCCCCAAATATATTATTTGAATCAAAATCCACAAACATTGACATTATAATGCCATTATAATATGTTAATTCAAAAGGAAAAAGTATGCTAATATTGCCTAAGTAATTGCGGAACAGCAATGAATTATATACTTTTCCAGATATGACACTTCCTTTATCGACGCGGGGAGTAACCCTAACCTTGAGGATTTGATTCATGGTTAGATATTGCTGAGATTTGGGAAGTGTCAAGATTTCAAGTCGGTTCCTCGAGAGAATACAGTCGACGGATAATAGAAGATTGGTTGGAGGGACAGTTTTATGTTCCAAGCAGTGTTGGTTTTGAATAGTACAGTTAACGAGACACCTTAGCCAAATTTCTCTTTGCATCTGCCTCGAGTGGTTGGACTTCTTACATTTGTATATCCTGTAGGGTAGATGTAGATGTTTGACTTAATGTGAATACTTTACAGTAACTTACAACCTGAATGTTGTAGAGGCTGGATTTTATAGCCTAGCCCAATATGCTAAAGGTTGGGCTGGATTAGACAAGAAAGCCCAGTATAAGGCAGATTATTTTTGTTTATGGGTTGAGTTATGTTTCCGGCCTCTTTGTGCAGCCCTAGACGCTAAGAGTGCAGCTCATGAAATATAGATATTAATCTAATAGACCGCAATTTGTAGCAGGTAGGCTGGTTCGGTTCTAAATAAGCTCAGCTCCTGATTCTGTTACCACGTTTCTGTCAAGATAAAGCTGCACAGACAACTTTCCGCTTGAGTTTGAATTTGATTTGTCAACCAATCAATCTTCCCAACTTTAGTATTTATTAAGTAACAATAATAGCGTCAAAAATGCTGTGATATTTAATATTACAGACATTGTTACTTTTGAATTAATACTAATTTAACTTTAATTTAAAAAAAATTCTATATTATCCCAACTTACTAAAAAAGTACTATTCTAAATTAATACTAATTTAGCTTAATTTGAAAAGAACTCATATTATCTTAACTTATTACAAAACTATAAAGTAGTTCTCAAAAAATAAAAAGATAATCGTAATTTTTCTTAACAAATAAAAAGCTAGAGTTGTCACTATTTTCTTAATCTAATTAAAATCCTAAATTCTAAAAATATAAACCTTGAACCCTGAGCCCTAAATCGTTAATATTAATCCCTAATTTAAAAGAAAAATATAAAATCTAGTAATGAAAATGTCATCAAAAGTTTTTTCCCTTAAGGTCTATGCTGCAATGAAAAAAACTAAAAATAAACATATAAATTCTTACATAAAAAACCAGTAGTATAGGTTATAGCTTGGATAAGGATGAGAGTTTGTGATTGATAATAACTCTTCTATGGTCAAGATTTGTCTGTAACTAAAAATCTAGTTGCAGTCTTTGACAATGCTATTTTCCATTCGATTATATTAAACCTTTTACAAAAATCATATTGACAAGGAATCCAAAAAATAAGTCGATTTAAAAACCAATATCTAATCCAAAGCAATTCTTAAAGCCGACTATGAAAATATATAAAACCCTATCCAACTATTCCAACCTAAATTACGTATAAAACATTGCTGCCTTCATTCAATGAAACCATCCATGGCCGATAGCGAAGCCATGGAAAACCGCACAACAGAACTTCCAGAACTCGTAAAACATCACATTCTCTCTTTCCTCCCAATCGAAGAAGCAACCAAAACTAGTGTATTATCAAAGACATGGTTGAGCGCATGGCGCACACGTCCCACTCTAGAATTCGATTTTAGATTCTTCTTCGCCAAGGACTTGGATGAAGAAGGATACTGGCAGTGGGATGATGAAAAGATAACCCAGCAATGGACGAAATTTTTCAAGTACATCACAACAACTTTGGAGAAGAATTATCAACCGAATGTAAGTATAGAGACCTTCACACTCCGGCTTGGACTATTCTACGATTGGCATGATCTCGTTGAAAAATGCATGAAAGTAGTAATGAAGAAGTGTGTTAGAAATCTTGATCTCTCCTTGCCGGAATGTCGTTTACCACAATCTGTTCTTGGGACTAAAACCCTGATTGATTTAACTCTAAGCCATTGTAGAGTCGCGCAAGAATCAGTTGGGACAATTATGTGCTCTGGTCTCAAACGACTATGTCTTAGATACGTGTCTTTCGATGAAGCAACGTTTGAGAACATGATCAAAAGCTGCCAGTTGATTGAGATATTGGAAATTCTTTCATATCGTCAAAGGGACAATTTTCGCGTGACCAAGCTTCCTAAGCTTAAGCGATTGATTATTTACTTAGTTAATGGTCAAACAGTTGAAGTCGAAGCACCAAGTCTCGAATTCCTAACTTGTGCAGCTGTGGACGGTTATACAAGGAAGGAGGAGGTGAATTGTTGGATTACTTTACATGCCTCTAATCAATATCAAAATCTCAAGTATTTATTTCTTAGTGCTGTTGGGATCAATGACAATTTTTTCGTCAATTTAGCATATAAATTCCCAAACCTTCAAGATTTGTTTGTCCGATATTGCCAAGACTTGAAAAAAATTAAAGTTCGGAGTCACTCCATTAAGAAAATAGAATTGACAGATAACCGGAATTTAGTAGAGGCACAATTTGATGTTCCCAACTTGGTTCTGTTTGAATATAGGAGCGACTGGGACTACATACCCCAACTAAATTTTGCAGCTACCTCAAGTGGTTGGGTCTCTAATATTAAGATTGGTTGGATGAGGGATGTGGATACTTCATGGTTTCTCAAATTGAAGGAATTTTTGGCAAGTTTAGTTCAATCTAAAATGTCACTCAGGGTTGACTTTTGGTGCAGTGTATTCTTCGATTTGGATGAGGTTAGAGATAGTGTAACATTTCATGAACCTCAAGAGGTGCAGGAGTTATCTGTATTCATTGTTAAAAAAAAGTTTTGTTTATCAGAGGCACTCTTATCTTTAGATGGTATTCTTTGGGTTTGTCGTCCTAAAACTATAATACAACATTGGTGTTCCCGCTGCCGCAATAAAAAGGCCACGAAATTTCTATATGAGATGCTCATGTTCGGAAGAATTGAGGATCGAGTTCATAATTTGCAGCAAATCAGGTATTGGCAGCATGATCTGAGAGAAGTGGAAGTTGAGATCTTTAATGGTGATTTATACCATTTGAGGGATGAAACTGTTATCGTAAAAGTGGGCGAAAAAGAGCAGCTGCTGGAAGATTTGGACTGGGAGAATTTTGTAAATGTTCTTGCAAATGATTCGTACAATTTAAGGATAATTTGCTTCAAGTTGGAATGGAGAAAGGAAGGAAAAAGATTGGAAGGATCAATTTCGGAGTTGGCTTGATTACCAAAAAGCGTAGAAGGTTAGTTCTTGCGTAACAATGTTCATCTTGTTATTGTTTGCAACTTTCAGTTTGAGGTTTGATTATATGGCTTAATGGTATTATTCACTTAAGTATGTTTGAGTTCATTATATACGGCTCAATTTTGTCCTCCTGATTTAGGTTTGAGTTCTGCTTTTTCATTAATGATGGAAAAAATGTTCAAATGGTTTTCATTAAAACATTACAGGCAAAAGAAATTTTCAACTACTGTTAGATTTACTTCCGCTTTAAATTAATATTACAAAACAATAGTAGTAGAATCTATGTTGAAATAATTTAGTGTGTTTACTCGGTAAGATGTTGTGTTCATTTCATTATTTTCCACTACTGCATCACAGGTTGAATGCCACTGAGAATGAAAGAGAGTTCGCTAAGATTGATGGATTCAAGGACGAAATTACCAGCACTTTATTGTTTAAAGTTGTGGTATCTATTGGACGTTTAAGAAGTTGAAAATGGCTGTTGAACCATTTATTGTTCAAGTAGTCGTTAAGAATACTGGATTTTATGTGATTTAGAAGTTTTGTTTGAGCATTTATTCTCTAATTACTCGTTCGAGGCATTGGATTGTATTTCATTTAGAAGTTTTGATTTCTTTGACGACGTTTGTTTATAGGGTTTGTCTAATGCATGCTGGTTATTCATTAATTCATCTGTTAATTTTTTTTAAAAAGTGAAACTAATTCAAAAAATTATTCTTGTTTATATTACATTCAAAGCTGGATGTTATATTTATCTGGTTAGGAGACACAATACTGAATTCATAAATCATCACAATGTCCCGATTTTTAATGTATTTTAAGTTTAACATTTTCTAAGCTACAATGAAAAACCATCATGTATAGTTCAGAGTGCTGCTATTTGATCTGAAATTCATAAATCATTACAATCTCGCGATTTTAAGCATATTAATTTTGATTTTTTTCTAAGCTACTATATTAAGTTTGACAATTTTTTAAACTACAGAATGTGATAGGATGTAATTCCACACTAAATATAATTAGATGCTAAAAAAAAAATTCAAACAGAAGGTTTGAATCTCTTAAGAACGAACCTATGCAAGCATCTTCCTTGAATGCTAACTCTGACTCTGATTTTAGGTCTAACAAATGAGAAAACCAAAGCTTAATTAATCGTTCATGGGGAATTTAATCAAATGCCTCCATCTTCCATTTCGAATCAGATTTTAAGGTGCTGATTTTAGTCAATGTTTGGTGAAAAATAAGGATTTTAGCAGCAATAGTTTCTTAAAAACGTGTATGCCTCAGTTAGTGTTGTTGAACAATCAGATAATGTGTCTTTTGGAAATTAACGGTGATAGAATTTGACCCAAGTGACAAATTCTAAAGAACTATAAGTTCTAAATTCAGTTGAATTGTTGAATTAATTTCTACTTATTGCATGTCAGTTTTCTTTAGTCTCTTTTATTTTGTAGGAAACTAACGGGAGTCAATAGTGATAGGTTTTTCTTCCGTGGAAAACAAAAAAAAATAAAAAAAAAATAAAAAAACCTCATCCTATATAGGTGGAAATTATTTGCGGTGGAAAATTTCAAGTAATGGCAACTGAAGGATGCCATGGTTACGTCTTCAATTTATAATGGGAAAGATTCGGCCTGGCCGGACTGCAAAAAGATTAATAGCTTGAAGATACTTAGAAAACAGCACAGAAGTTGTGCTCTAAAATTTTTGTTGGTAGGAGTTGTGCTCTAAAATTTTTGTTGGTAAAATTGCTTAGAAAACAACATTTTGTTGAGAAAATTGTTTAGGGAACAATCCAACTAATGAAAAATGTTAAGGGAACGACATAAATAATGACAAAAAAGTAAGCTTTTCTAAATTCTCAAAAGCCATTTGAATCTCTTTTCTTTCAAACATCACAATTTTCCACTTTCAAAGGCTCAATCATAGCCATTGATAGCCCACTGCATTAGTCAGGAGTGAGTGGCCTCACAATTTCCATTTCGGACAATTTGATGGCCATGATCTATTATGGCAAAATGAGATCTTGCCTTTTGTACAAATTTTGAAGCGTAAAAATATAAAAAACGAGGAAGTTTTAGGAAAGAAAATCGATTACGCAGAAATGCTGAACATTTACGCAAGAATGCTGCTGATGATTTATTACAAAATGCTGATGATTTACACCAACCTCAAATTGTGAGAAATAGTCAAAGCACAAATTGTGAAGCCGAAACCCGTCAGGTAGATGGCAGCCTTTACGTTATTACGACATAGAAATTGTGCTTTAAAACTTTTCTAGGTAGAATTTGTGCTCTAAAATTCTCGTTAGTAAAATTGTTTAGCAAACAACATTTTGTTGACAAAGTTGTTCAGGGAACAACCCACCTACTGAAAACTGTTCAGGGAACGACATAATTGATGACACAAAAAAGTGACCTTTTCTAAATTCTCAAAAGCCATTTAAATCTCTTTTCTTTCAAACATCACAATTCTCCAATTTTTTTTTTTGACAAAAGACTTTTCGTTAAGTTGAATCAGAAATTGCAACAAGCATTACAACCCTTGGAAAATTTGTAAATCAAAGACATTTGTCCTTTACAAGTAAAGCTAATCTAGAAGCCTCATGTACAGGCTTGTTATACAACCTGCTAACATGGTTAACCCTTAATTCTAGAAGATTTATTTTCAATGCTTTGCTGATATATACAATATGACTGTCATGAAAGATCAGCCTTTGTGCAATTGACTTTATTTATCACAAATACAGTATCTTCTTCCAGTTCAAAATGAGTGATATCAAACTCAATTGCAAACTCTAGTGCTTTTCAGGAATGCTAAGGTTTCTGCATGCTCAGCGTCAAAGCAGTGCGGAATATTTATAGTCAACACTGCTTGTATTTCTCCATTGTGATCTCTGACCATTACTCCTATTCCCGTACCTTCTTTTGAGAAAGATGCGTCCATATTAAGCTTCCAAAAACCTTCTGTAGGTGGTTTCGATTTGCTATCAGGATGAATGGGATCCTGATAGCTAATGGAAGCCTCCCTTTTATTTTTGTAAGGCTTGGAATTCTTGTGGTAAGGCTTGACCATAATTGCGAATATGTTTTGCTCCTCCCTCTGTCCCTTTAGAAATTTCTTCATTTCTGGATTTCCAAATAAGCCATATTATAATTGTAATAATTTCTGCATCGTGCATACTTTATTTGTCCAAAACTGCTGCAAACCAATTTTTGAAGTTTCTGAAATCCCTACTGTTAGGAACACACCAGCCTCTCAGCTCCTTTCAAACTTCCCTTGCTTCATGACAATAAAAAAAGATGTGTTTATCAGATTATATTGATCTACCACATCTCATGCATGCCAAGCTGCTTGTCTTTAATCTACGTTTAATATTCTGCCTTGTTGCTGATATTCCTTTGCATGCTTTCCATAGGAACATTTTAGCCCTTGGAAGAACTTTTAATTTCCACAGTTTCTACCAGAAACTTTGCTCTTTCTCTCCTGCAGAAGTTGAACCTGCATGACTATTTCTAGTTTTTAAGTCCAAAGCCAGATGGCATGGCGACTTGACTGTGAAAATCACATCCTTAACGTAGTGCCATACAATGTAATCTTGGAGCCACCTCAAAGCAAGAGGAATTTTCTGAATGATCAATTTCATAATCCAAAAATAAGGAGTTCAGCAGCTATGTCTTCCATTGACCAGTGTCATGATAAATTAGATCTCTTACTTTTCAATGAGGCCATGTTTCTTTCTTTAAGTGGGAAACTTTGAAAGTATAGGGCCTAGGATTCCATGGATCATCCCATGCTATCAATAATATATGAAGAATATACAACTATATACCACGATAATTTTCGTTCTCAATATTATGAAAGTGAATTTATCATTACGAATCTTTAATAAAAGAATGAAATCATACTTTTTTTTTTTATCTACTTTCATGGGCAATAAAAGTAGTTAGTGGCATTTAGAATATATTGACAAGTTTAGGTGTTAAAGGTTGAACATGCAAGTAGGGGTATAAAGTAGAATTAGTTATTTTTCAATGAAATTTTGGATAGATGCTATTTATTGATAATTATAGACTTAGGAGCCGTTTGATTCAAATTTCTCAATTACTATCATTATAAGTATTATATTAACCCTACCATGAGTATGGATTTAGATGATTCTCTCCAGTATGTTTGGTTTAATAATGTAATGGGTATCATTATAAAAATATTTATTTGTTTGGTTTACTAGAATGACTTTCAAGTAAATTTTAAAATTTTTAATTTTTTTATTTATGATGTACATTTTTTTAGATTCTATTTTGTATCTTTTAAAGAAAATTTCTAAAAATATTTATTCAATTTTAAATATAACCATGCTCTAATTTGAGTTTTATGCAAATGATAACTTTAAAAAAAGTCATTTATATTGTATTAATATAGAATATTATAAATCTTTAATTTTTAGTTCAAATTTTTATAAAAAAATTGAATGTAAAAGAAATTTTATTAAACAAATTTTATAAAAAATTATATATAATCCTAATCAAGAATATTCAAAATCAAAAGACATAGCAGAGAGAGAGAGAGAGAGAGAGAGAGAGAGAGAGAGAGAGAGAGAGAGAGAGAGAGAGAATAGTATATTGAGGGGTAGATCAAAAGATGTGTGTTTTTTTAGAGAGTGTGTTTTTGCCCTTAAGCATAAGGGTTAATAGATTTGATAAAATCGTATTTTGGAGGGAATCATTAACACTCCAACTAATCACATTCATTCTCAGAATGATAGTAATAGTTGTATTACAAACATTAACAATGCGTGTCATTATTTATGACACCTATTCCTTCCTTGATTCCCCTAAACCAAACATCCCCTTAAAGTTTCATTGGAAATGGTGAACATAGTCACTTATAATATACAAATTAATTATTATGGAAATCTAGGCACAAATCATTAGCATAATAAAAATAAAATAGGAAATCCTAAATGAAATAGCATAAATTAAATTGATAATGTGACACTGGAGTTTTTTTTGTCAATAATGACACTAGAGTTTATTTTTTATCAATTTTGATTTACTTGTATTTTTTATTTTCTTTATTGTAGCATATTGTTTTACAACAACCCTTTGAATTTGTAGCTGAAATGTGAATATAATAATTATCCATTTTCATTGGATAGTAATATCTTTGCTTTGAGATTTTCACCTCTAAGTGACAGTCATGTTTTTGTTTCTATATCATTGCTTTAATGGTTCCTAAACAAAAACAATTTACACCAAACCATCAACAAAAACGAGAAACAGTAGAAAGATCATTGTATTTATAAGCGGGTAAACATCTTCATCACTCTAGCTCAAAAGAATACAATTAATAGCTGAAAGCACAAATGTAAAATTTGTGGATGTTAGTGATAGGGGTGAATGGTTCATTCAGGTGAATACAGTTATTGAGTGAATCATAAATATAAAGTTCCATATATATATATATATATATATATATAAAATATATAACTCAGTGATTATTTGGTGATTATATTTCCAATATATTTTGACACCATTTTTAAAATTTTTGCAAATACACTTTCTATTTATTACCTACAAAAACCATTTGAAATTAAAAATGTTCACATTGTGGTTCATGTTTATCTGGTTTTTATAAAGTAAAAGAAGAAGAAAACAAATAAACCTTATTAAGGCACTAAAAACCTATAACAATGTGCAAATTGATCTTGTTCGACACATTTTTAAAATTAAACTTTGAAAACAGAATCTAACATCACAATGTTACCAAACAAACCAATGAATCGAATATTGAGGGCAATTTTCTCTAAATATTGTTAATTAAAAAAAAAGTCCCCATTTTGGGGTCACTTTTTTTTTTGATTCCCATATTAACGTCGCCGCACACAACTTGTGCGGCGACTGATTAAATTTTTTTTTTTTTATCCACGTGTGCAGTTGTGCAGTGTGTGTCAGGAGGGCTTTTTGTGCAATTTTTTGCAATTGTGAGAGTCACCGCACAAGATTTGTGCGGTGACTCTCACAAAATGCCATCCGAAAATTTTTTTTTTTTTAATAGGTGGGGCGTCTTTGGGGGTATTTGTGCAATTTATGGGTAACGTGAGAGTCACCGCACAAGCTTTGTGCGGTGACTCTCTATCCCCAATTTTTTTTTAATTGCTGGTTTTTTTTTTTTTTTGGTGTATGTGACAGTCACCGCACGGTAGTTGTGCGGTGACTCTCACACACACCGAAAAATTGCATATCACTCCTTTTTTTTTTTTTTATGCTTGAGGGGCCGATTGTGCAATTTGATTTTGGTGTGAGAGTCACCGCACTTGGTGTGTGCGGTGACTCTCACACCAAATCCAAATTGCATATTAGCCCCCATTTCTAATTCTTATAATAAATCTGAAATTGCATCTCAACCCCTTTATTTATTTATATATTTTTAAGTTTGGGGGGCCGCAACTGTTAAAAAAAGGTTAGAAAAATCATTATCTTAATTAGGTTAGGAATTAGTTAATGTATATAAAAAAATAAATTAATGTTAA
Organism: Mitragyna speciosa; assembly: GCA_024721245.1. NCBI lineage: Eukaryota > Viridiplantae > Streptophyta > Magnoliopsida > Gentianales > Rubiaceae > Mitragyna > Mitragyna speciosa. Next base: position 4,426,244 of record CM045569.1, read on the forward strand.
AAAAATCATTGTCCTAATTAGGATTTAATTGCCATAATTCTTGTCCTTAATTAGTATTTTTATCTTGGACAGAATAAGAAAAAAATTATTCACATCTAGGGAATGTATGTATTTATCGTAATTCTTTGCTTGAATTGCTTGTTGATCCTTTAAAAAATATCTTAAAAATAATTATTTATTTATTTATGCAAATAAATTATTATTGTACGCTAATTCACAAGTTGGGAATGGTGAATGGTTTAGGGAATTCAAAACTAAGGAATGGTATGTATCTTTTAAGTTAATCCGTAAAGGAATACATTATTTATAAATAATGGTACGTATTTGTGTTAATTCTGTCCGCGAATAAGTTTATAGGGTAAAAATAAAATTGTTATGTTGACTAATTACTTGAATAATAATTTTTTTGACCTAAAAAAGTAAAAAAAAAAATTACATTTGGGGGGCTATATGTAAGTGTAATTTTTTCACCGACAAACGTTAAAAAAAAAGGAGGTATAAAAAAAAGATATCCTAATTACTTTCATTGAACGATAATTACGTGCAACAGTTTTGCCCCCCAAATGTTAAAGGAAAAAAAGTTAAAAAAATTTAATGTTATTGTTAGGCTATCAATTGGTTAATCTATATAAAAAATAAATTATTTTTGAAAAATATAATTCTCTTAATTAATTACGTGAATAATTCTTGTCGTAATTATATCAATTAGTATTTTTATCTTGCAAAGAATAAGAAAAAAATTAATTCACAACTACGGAATGTATGTATTTATCGTAATTCCTTGCTTGAATAATCTTTTTAATCCTTGCTTGAATTACTTTTTAATTCACAACTACTTTTTAATCAAATTGCACAATCGGCCCCTCAAGCATAAAAAAAAAAAAAGGAGTGATATGCAATTTTTCGGTGTGTGTGAGAGTCACCGCACAACTACCGTGCGGTGACTCTCACATACACCAAAAAAAAAAAAAAAAACCAGCAATTAAAAAAAAATTGGGGATAGAGAGTCACCGCACAAAGCTTGTGCGGTGACTCTCACATTACCCATAAATTGCACAAATACCCCCAAAGATGCCCCACCTATTAAAAAAAAAAAAAATTTCGGATGGCATTTTGTGAGAGTCACCGCACAAATCTTGTGCGGTGACTCTCACAATTGCAAAAAATTGCACAAAAAGCCCTCCTGACACACACTGCACAACTGCACACGTGGATTAAAAAAAAAAAATTTAATCAGTCGCCGCACAAGTTGTGTGCGGCGACGTTAATATGGGAATCAAAAAAAAAAGTGACCCCAAAATGGGGACTTTTTTTTTAATTAACAATATTTAGAGAAAATTGCCAATATTGAGCGTAACATCTGTGAAATCCAAGCAATAGGGGAAAAAAGGTACAAATCACAGTTGTTTTGCACACTCAACTTCTGTTTTTGATAAATTATAATTTAAAATTCCGCACTATTATCATATTTGCACATCAAACTTTTTTCCCCTTTTGGATACTTTTCTCATTAAAATTACTAATTTGTCCAATAGTATACAGGAATTGCTCAATATAATGTTGTTGTCAGCAGATTTAGGTTACAAAAGTTTTAGAGAATTTGTGAAGAAATAAATTTTTGGAGAAAAAGTTAATGAATTAAGTTGTTTGCATAATAACTTAGTATAATACAAAAAATTTGCCTAGTTTTGATTGTAAGTGAGCTTTGTGGTTCTTTAGTAATACTCCTAAGTTGAATATAATAGTTTACTTGTTTGATTGGCTTACGTAGAGTGTTTTGTGGTGTTTTTTCCTTAGTTCATAAATTTGGACCTAAGATGGGTTATTTTCCTATTGGAGCAAAAAAAAATTTTCTTTTTCCTTTTTTTTAAAAATTAAGTTTGTAACGACATAACTTTGAGCACCTCATATTGTACAGATTTTTATTATCTACCATTATAAATATATTTATAAACTAGAATTTATAACATTTATACTAATGCCCAAAACTTGGGTGACTTGAGTGAAACAAATTATAATTAAGAGAAAAAAAAATGCTTATGTCCACAATTACTGAAATTTCCAGCACTAATGAAAAGATCAATATATCCTTGAGACCTAAATTCTAAAAATTATGAAAACACATAGGATTGAAACTATGATGAAACATAAATAAAGACAATTAATGTTGACTTCGCTATAAAACATACTATCCTATCAAAAAGCTAACACTGTTAGAATAAAAAGGTAGTTTTATTACAAATATTATGTGATTGAAAATCGCAATACATCTTATTGGTTAATTGTATTATGGTAGGATTAAACTATCTTACCTAAATCTCTCCTAGTTATTTTTTCTCTTCCCTTATCCCTCCACTCTTTAAACACCTAAGCGAACATTTAAAATTTATATGCATAGAGTTACAATTTGAGATTAAATATAGATAGTCAACTTTGAGAACCACAGTATGATACTATGAAAAATATTTATGTAATTTCTAAATACAATGCAAAAATTATTTAAGTAATTACTAATAATTACTGTAATGTAAAAAGTAATATTTCTTGAGTAACTACTCATGGACACAGAAAAGAAGTATATATAACTATCTCAAGTTGAAGTAACCCATACGGCCCTCTATAATTTCTTGAATTATAGGAGTCTCAGGTCAAAAAGCATAAGGAATAATACCATGCAAAAATGAAAGAAAATTCTAAAATAAAAAATGTATGTAATGAGATGAATTGCACACGAGTGATGAAACTAACGCGTAAGGGCCTAAGGGTCTAGTGTTGGACTAGCTTATTTTCTATAAATTCCTCGCTAGCATTGGACTAACAAGGAGACGAGAAAAATACAACTAGCGTTGAACTAGTGTGGTGCTATTACAAATAAACATAAATAAAAACATGATAAAGTAAATAAATACGTAAGAGCACAAAGAGCACATAATATATAAATATAATATCTGGATACCAAAACCCTAAGGAAAGCGAATAAACACGTAAGCACATAGCACATAAAAATACATAGCACACAAAACCCTATCTACTACATCGGGAAAACCTACTACAATCTAATAGGGGAAAAATAAATTAAAATTAAAACACCCTATCTAACCTATCTATTATATTTGCCTAACTAAATACAAATTTTGCCAAATAAATAAAATTATAAACCTATTTATTACATTCTTTTGAATAAATACAAAATTAAAATTGAACAAATAAATAAATAACGAATACTCAAAATATAAACAAAATAAAATGACCCATAAAAGACATAATAAAAAAACGTATAGGAGCACATAAGAAAAATTAAAAGGTAGCGAAAGTGTCTCCTTTTGAAAACTTGGTACTAATACTAATGAGACCAATAAACAAATTAAGGTACCACAACTTGGATAAATAAAGTGTAAAAATGTAAATAACAACAAAATGAGGGTAACACATAAGTATATCAAAGTAGGGGGCAAAAATTAAAAAATCCTAACGAGCTAAAGGGTAAAATTATAAATTTTAACAAAACTAAAGGACAAAATGCCAATTTAACTGACAAAGGGGGTAAAATGTAAATTTTAGCACTTAATAAAAAACAAGTAAAAAACCTACGGGTCAATCTACAAGTACCAATAACCAATAACTTAATGTAGATAACAAAAAAATCTAGAATCGCAATCAATGCTATTCAAAACCCAAGGGCTGAAATGCATATATTCACTTTTAAATAAAATAACCAAAAGGAAATGCTGAATTAAAACTAAATTAATTAACTATAAAATAACTTAGTTAACTAAAATAAATAACTGAATAAAAGCTAAATGATATCAAGCCCAAAATAAATCACAATTAGCTTAATTAAAATAAACAAAAACTAAAGCAAATAAAATGGCAAAATACTAAAAACAAACAAACCAACCTATATAGTTCTAATTTGGTCTTTCAACCCTTTAATACCCGGATGGCTCTCCCCTTAAACCTCCAAATTTAGAATCCGAGCAATCTTCATTGTTCAAATCATATCCAACCCACCAAGATCCTTGCTCAAAATTAGTGATTATATGATGTCCAAGGAATTGAGAGAAGAATATTACCTGTTTTGGGGAAAAGAAATCTAAAGAAGCCTGACTCCAGCGATGGCAGTGGTAGTGAAGTGGTGGTGTGGGTAGACCTACTGCTGCAGTGTTGGTGAACAAGGTGGAGAAACTAATGGTTCTTCTTCTCCGCTGAATGATTACGAACTGTGGGTGAATCAACAATGAGAGGATGGAAATGGAAATGGCTGATGTCTCTGGCTGGTGTGTTGATGGAGGTGGCATGGTTTAGGACGCAATCAATTGGAAGAGGCATGTGGTGAATTGTAGGATGGCTACTGATGATGATGGGGCTGTGTTTTTACGGTAGCAATAACTGATGATTGTGTGGCTGTGGGTGATTATTGGAGACTGAGGGAGGTGATTGAGGGTTGCTAGTGCGATTGATTTTTTTGAATGATTTTGCAAGTTGTTTTACAGTGATCTTAGGTGGCTGATGAGTGGCGACGTGAGGGTAGTACGATGATGTGGTGGTTGAGGTTGAATGGTGTCCGGTGACGTGATGATGATGGCGGTTGATGGTATTGTGGAAGAGTAATGTTCTGGGCTTGTTTGTCGAGGTAGCTTGGTTATTGAATTTTATGGCAATTGAAGTTGGTGTACGAATGAGAATTTGGTTAGTGGCTTTGGAGCCGACGGTTGTTTCGAGTGCCCTATTTGTGATTTCGTTCACTGGTGGATGGTGGTTCGTGGTTCCGGGAAGATTGTGAATTGTTGGACTGATGGTGATATGGTGTACACTGGTCAGATTGATGGAGATTGTGGCTGAGGCTTTGGTGGTGATTGATCAAATTGACGTAGATTATGGTTGGGACTTTGCTTACAAAGTGATGGCAACGAGGGTATAGTGGTGAAGTTTACTGTGATGAAGGTGGCATTAATGGGAGAGGCAGTGCGTGACTGTCTGATTATGTCTGCTATTGTGGCTACATGAAACGTGAACTGTGCGTGCTTTGTGTGTGACTGTGTATGAATATGTGTGCATGTGCCGTTGATAAGTGCTAAAATGCACTAGTTTTTTGTTAGGTTTTTAAATTAGGTTTTTAGGATTTTTCTATGGGTTTTTCTTTATTTCTTAGCTAGTTCTTTTCATTTTTTATTTTTATTTGTATAGATGTGTGATTTACTTGTGCCTTTATGTTGTTTTGTAGGTTTTTCAATAGTTTCGTCATCGAATTCAATCAAGTGGAGTTGCAAGGATGAAGTTTGGAAGGTTGGTTCGATGATGGTGGACGTTTAACGAAGCAAACCACACCAAAATATGAAGCAAAGTCTAAGGTTTTGAGCTATAAAAGTAGTAGAGTCACCTGACCACGGCTAGAAACACTATTGGATGCGAAATTGAGTATTCGAACGTTGGTCGCACCATGGATTTAGCTGCAGCCAAGATCAGAAAGTTCGAATCTTGAGCTATGGGTTGAACTGCGGTCACGACTCATAGAAGGGAGCCCATGGCTCAGCCAAGCCGTGGTCATGCCTCAATGAAGCTGTGGGGGCTGCTCGCGTGCAAACTTCTATGATTTTTCTGCAATTAAGTGCCATGAATGAGAGGATTTTTTTGCTATTCTTTTAAAGCCTTAAAAGGGGACTTCTCCAAAAGAAGGGAAGTAGGAAGAACACGTTAGAGAGGAGAGTTTAACTCTAATAGGTTAGATTATCTACAAAGACACATATATCTCTCACATCGACACACGCATCTAGAATGATGTGGGGAGGAGAAACAATAGTGGATGAGCAACTCAAAAGCTTCCATGGTGCAATACAAGAAGAGGTCATCAGATGCAAGGAAGAAATCAAGAGAATTACATGAGAATGAGTTTTCTCATTCTTTTCTTGTATTTTGTTGGATTTATTCTTGTACATATGATTGAGTTGTGAATAATTTGGACGGGATAAACCTTAATTTTGTATGACTATGATTTGAATCTTTAGTTAATGAATTCTCACTTTTTGTCTTAGATTTATTCTTGAGTTTATTGATTATTGAATTGGGATTTGCATGCATCCTTAGATTCAATATTGATTTCATATAGGTAGATTGAGAAATCACCTATTTGACTTCATCGTCTCTTGAATAAAGAGGCTTTCATGGGTTGCTAGAAATAGAAGCACATAAGTCTCCCCGGTTAGATTCAACCTAACCAAAATCATGGAACCATAGAACCTTATTGCTTCTCTTTGGGGTTCTGATTGAGAAAAGATTCTAATCAATCAACCAAGGGAATAGGGGTTAATACTTAAGAAAGATTGAACCTAATTAAGGGATTCTACTGTCTGAGTGATTGGGTTATTCATTAATCAAGGTAGAGTCGTAGCATATTTTGTTTAAGGTATTCTTCATCTTGATTCACCTCTATTTTTGTCCATTCTTTCTACTGACTTCTAGATTGTGGTTTAATTAGGCAATGCATTTAGTTAATTTGTATTTCCAATTAATTCGTTATTCGCTTTGCGAGGTTAGATAATAGAAAGAAGATTAGTACTAGTATTCACGTAGTTCTTGTGGGATCTATACACAAGATACTCTTATACACTGTATTATTGGAACGATCGGTGCACTTGCCTATAGTTGAGCCAAACGGATATCAACCGTGCTACTTTGTATGAGTTTGTGTGTGCAGATGGTTCGATGGGTTATTGGCCATGAATGGTTGTATGTGCATGTGTATTGTTTGTGTGTAATTGTGGTAGTTGTGGGCTGTCTTGGTGGTGGGGATAATGGTTGTAAAATTGTTGGTTTGTGGTCACTAGTGGTTGTTTAGTTGATTGGAAATAAGTAGGGATGCGTCTGGTGGTAATTGGTTGGGGCGATAATGGCAGTAACAGTAGTCACTGGTGGTGGCACAATAGGCAGTGGTGGTTGATGAATAGCAAGCGACGCTAGTGGGTGCTCTGTGCGTAGTGAGAAAGTACGTGAGGTAGTGTACTATGTGAGTCTGTGAATGGTGTATGCTATTGTGAAAGTGTAAAAGTGTCTGTAAAATGTAACGATGAAGGAAACATGAATCCTCTGCTACGCTAGAGATATGTTCTTGTATATCAGAAAAATGAAGAAACCTAGAACTTTCCTAGTCCAACCCATATAAAAAATCATAAAACTAAAACTGAAAATGAAACTAAAAATAAAATCATTTTATCCACAAATGGATCTCAATTATTGGACCTTTCAACCTTTTTCATCAAGCCAAATTTCACCAATATGTTTTTTTCTTTTCTCTTTTTTTTAAGCTATAAAAATGTAAAAAAATAAAAATTCTAACAACTAAGACAACCGAACATCAAAAGTGATTTAATGATGAACATCTTCAAAAAATACCGAATGACCTCTAAAAAACACCAAAAATTAAGAAAAATGCTCAAAAGTGTAAAAATATGAAATAGACATTAAAAAGAAAAAAGTACTTACAAGTCAAAATTACCATTTTGCCCCCGACTTGACTATTTAAGCATATTTTACATAAAAATTACAATTAACCCCAAAAAATAAAAAGTATCCCAAAATATTAAAAAAAATCTAAAGGGTATGACAAAATTTGGTGTCTACACTAGAGTCGCCGCAATTGTTTTGTTCTAATTAAAATCCTAAACCTTGAACCCGAAGTCCTAAAATCTAAGCCCTTCAAAATGATATATAAAATTAGTAATAAAAAATGTAAGTTTTCGTGTGAGGGGGAGAGAGAAAAGGAAGTTATGTACAATCTTTTGGAATGTACAAATAGGATGGTATTTTGCGATAAGTTCATATAGTCTATATTATAATTTAAAAAACTCTATGAAATGATCAAGATTTATCTGTAATTAAAAATCAAATTACAGTCTTTAATAATGTTTTTTTCCATGGTGTAAAGTGAGCATATGATATAATTACAAATTTTGGTAAATTTTTAATCTGCCACTGCCAACAATAAAAGCTTACAGCATGTTATATCACCTTTTTTAATAACTATATTTTACATATTTTTCTTAATTATTTTTTACTTCACAAATGCATCCACTCAAAAAATACTACAATAACATTTTCCTAAAAAGCGTTTTAAAAAGCGTCAGCCATACCATACATAAACATAATAACCACATGTGGGATAAGTTCTCAAATTTAACAAGTTGCTATGGGAACGAATAGAGAGCCAAACAGTCAAAACTTTTTACAACTCTACCTTAAAGATCTGGAATTTGAATTCCACCAACACTAATTCCTCTTACCCCATTGTAATAGTTTAAATTTGATGAAAAAGAGAAGTTGTGGCCATTGCAATAGGGTAGGTTTGATTAAAAAAATTGTAGGTTTGATTAAAAAAATGAGATTTATAGTGTAGGTTTGATAAAAGAAGAAAAAATTGCGGCAATTATAATAGTGTAGGTTTGATTAATAAAAAAGAAAAAAGTTGCGGTAACACATATAGTATTGGTGACATGGAAAAGTATTGAATGCGTCATGTGCATTGTTACATGGTGTACTAAAATTAATAATTTATCACAATGTAGAGATGGTAAGTCACACTTTTTATTATTTTGTGATGTGTGATTGATTCTAATGTATTATATGTCATGCCATGTGATGCGCGTGATGCATGCAATACTCACATGATTTGACCTTGCAGCCGATGTTTATTAATAATTATTTTGGTTTCTTTTTATAGAGAAGAACTGTATAAGATAAGTGTCAAAAAAGACACAGCAATACGGAATCAGATCGGTTCCACCCCTTTTCAAAACAAAATTTATGAGTTTCAAAACTCAATAAATTACCTCTTCCTTGGCATGTGCCCACCGTGCTGATATATTTTTGGATGTCAACTGAAAATTTAGAAACCAAATCAAGCACGTTTTGTAATTAACACAAATTACAAACATGATGCTTGGACAATCGTGCATATCAAGGACTAGGATTTTCTATATGATGGAGTGCTGGTTCTCATCTCGGTCTAGGAGAACATCAATTAAGTCAGACAATGTAAGTCAGTCCAGGCATCATTACAACTGCACAAAGCAGACTAAAACAGGATTTAGTCCGCACAGTTAGAAACATAAACCTCTCTACGTGCTTTAATTTCTCAAGCACAAGTTCCAATATTTCTTAAGCACAATCTCCCATATTTTTATCTAGCTTCCACTCTTGTATTGTACTCCGCGCTTCTACGCCTATTTCTCACTGCGACCAAAATTCCAATCCTACCAAAGAAACCCCAATCCTTACCTTAAGCGCCCATTTCTTTGGCTTTTATACTCTTTCTACCTATTTTCGTTACATAATTTTTCTTTACATAACTATTTCCCCTTTCCCCAAATTGTTAAAAAAAAACTATTTTCTTTATATAATTTTTCACAAAGATAGATAATAAAATCGATCTTGAAACACAGAGAAAAGGCAAGAAGATAGATCTTGAAACAAAGTATCATGAGTTCCTCTACCTCCTCAAATCCACCAGTGAATCAAGAAGATCAGGGTCAAATTCAAGAAATTGAAGAAATTGAACATAATGAAGAACTGAATGTTCAAGATTTTCAAGAACACCCGGGAGAAGATCGTGATGATGGCCAAAATCATATTTCTTTTGGGGAGGCTGATGGTGATTCCGTTAATTCTTCTGATGGCGATTTTGCTGATTATCATGATCCTTCTTCTAAGGATTGGAGGCTGATTGTAGTTCTTTTGAAGACGGGGAGACTGAGAGCAGTTATTCTGGGAATGGGAGGACTGAGATAACTGGGGATGGGAGCACTGAGAATCAGAATGAGAATTCTTTTGAGATTAGCAATCAAAATTCTTCAAGTTCCACCTATGATAGCAATTCTACTACCGAGCATCAAAATTCTTCTTCAATTTATACGGATTCTTCAAGTCCTTCTCCTGAGAGACACAATTCTCCTGATCATGCCCAGAGGTTGTTGTCCACTCATGTTGAAAGAGAGGTGGACAAATTCCTTGAAGAGAGCAAGAAGTTTGACAATGCAGCTGAGGAAAAAATAAAATTTTTCCTATATCAGTCAAGCTTTGTGGTTGGACTGCAAGGTATTAGTTCATATATGTTGGCAGCGATAAGAAAAACTAATTGTTCATATTTTTATTTTCTCCTTGCCATTAACGTTGCAAGTGTCATTGCTATAATGGTGTCAGCCTTGTATTTGTACAAAAACATGATAAACATAAAAGGATGGGCGGCAAGGTTGAATCGGCAGAAAGAGCTACTGGAAAAGTTGTTTGGAGGGTTAAAGGTGGGGCAACAAAACACTCAAACTTGGTGGTACCAGAGATTAAAGCTTAAGATTGGCGACATGACTATAAATTACAAATGTTTCTTCATCCTCAGTTTTGTCATGCTCACAGCAATGTTGGTTTTTTCTTGTAGTATCCCAATCGTATTGCACTTGTATTTCTGTGGCAAAATTTGGGTTTAGTGATTCCTATGACAATGTTTGGGTATAATTGAGTAACTTGGAGGGATATTCGAATGGATTCTTGTTCAATGTACTGATGGTTGGTGATTAATCCACCATCACGTTGGAGGGAATTGTAAATGCACTGTTTGTGTCGAGAGGTTTAGTTGTATATAGTTTGTGAATCTGTCTTTTGCTACTGGAACCGATTCTTGATGAATGTACTGATGGTTGGTGATTAATCCACCGTTACGGGAATTTTAAATTGTGTTTCAATGTGTTGAGAGGTTTAGTTGTGTGTAGTTTGTGAATTTGTCTTTTGGTGTCCACATGCTATGTCTCGATCAATGATTACATCCTTGTGTGGTTCTTCCTTTTGGGGTCAAATCAAACAATAATTACAAACGCATATCTTGGGCAGTGAAGGCTTCCATTTGACAGTTCAAATGTTTACGCGAAGTGGAGAATTGTGATGTTTGAAAGAAAAGAGATTTAAGTGACTTTTGAGAATTTAGAAAAGCTCAAATTTTCTACCATGTCGTTCCGCGAACAATTTTCATTAGTTGGGCTGTTCCCTAAACAATTTTGTCAACAAAATGTTGTTTTCTAAGCAATTTTACCAACAAAAATTTTAGAGCAAACCTTCTATGCTGTCATCCAGTAAAGGCTTCCATCTGACTAATGTCGTGGGTTGTTCATGGCTATGATTTCGCCTCTCCAGTGGAGAAAAATGATGTTTGAAAGAATAGAGATTCAAATAAATTTTGAGAATTTAGAAAAGCTCAATTTTTTTCGTGTCATTAGTGAGGTTATTCACTAAATAATTTTCCTTAGTTGGGTTCTTCCCTAAACAATTTTATCAACAAAATGTTGTTTCCTAAGCAATTTTATCAACAAATTTTTTTGAGCACAACTTCAACCAGCAAAAATTTTAGAGCACATCTTCTATGCTGTTCTCTAAGTATCATCAAAGATATTAATCTTGTTGCAGCCAGGCCAGGCCGAACTTTCCCAGTATAAATTCTAGTTCTTTTAGAATTTGTCACTGGGGACAATTTCTGCCACCTTTAATCCCCAAAAGACAGAATGTCTGATTGTTCAATGACACTAACTGACAAAAGAGAAATTATTGCGATGCGCATAAAAAAAAAAAAGTAACTTAAAAAATAACGAATTCATCAAATAAATAAATTTGAAATAGTCACAAAGTGCATTAAATAAGTAATCCACGTTTAAGGAAATGCTAAAATTTGATTATTGAACAGGTTCTCAACGAAGCATGCATAAGCATATGCGTTTTTAAGAAATTATTGGTGCTAAAATCCTTATTTTTCACCAAACATTGACCAAAATCAGCACCTTAAAATCTAATTCGAAATGGAAGATGGTCGCAGTTGATTAAATTCCTCCAGAACGATTAATTAAGCTTTGGTTTTCTCATTTGTTAGACCTAAAATCAGAGTCAGAGTTAGCATTCAAGGAAGATGCTTGCATAGGTTCGTTCTTAAGAGATTCAAACCTTCTGTTTAAATTTTTTTTAGCATCTAATTATATTTAGTGTGGAATTACATCCTTTCAAATTCTATAGTTTAAAAAATGTCAAACTTAATATAGTATTCTAGAAAAAATCAAAATTAATATACGTAAAATCACGAGATTATGATGATTTATGAATTTCAAATCAAATAGCAGCACTCTGGACCATAGATGATGGTTTGTCATTGTAGCTTAGAAAATGTCAGACTTAAAATACATTAAAAATCAGAACATTGTGATGATCTATGAATTCAGTATTGTGTCTCCAAACTAGATAAATATAACATCCAGCTTTGCCGATAATATAAACAAGAATATTTTTTTGATTTAGTTACAATTTTTTAAAAAATTAACAGATGAATTAACGAATAACCAGCATGCATTAGACAAACCCTATAAACAAACTTCAAAGAAATCAAAACTTCTAAATGAAATACAATTCAATGCCCTAAATGAGTAGTTAGAGAATAAATGCTCAAACAAAGCTTCTAAAGCATATACAATCCAATAAAAGCTTTATTTAGGGTTTTAATTAGAGTAATAAAATACGGCAACTCTCACTTTTTGTTTGTTAAGGAAAATTACTTTTAACATTTTATTTGTTAAGAAATATTTTAAATTTATGGCTTTGGAGTCTTTGCCAATATGATTATTTAAATTTAAGGCTTTGGATTCTTTGCCAACATACTTATATAACTTAATATTCTAAAGGTTATAATCCACCCTACACTCTCTAATTTATACTGGATTCTCACTTATAACCAAACTAATAGAACTTAGGCATGTGGGTGCAGAGTTTTTTTTTTTTTTTTTTTAACTTTAAACTTCAACTTTGGATAGATAACCAAACTAACAGAACTTAGGAGTGTAAGTGCAGTGTTCTTTTGAGTTGAATTGTTGACAATGCCAATTTTGGATAGATTGCACCCTAAATTGTTCAAAACATTCCAGTTAAATCCAATCATTGCACGTGCCTAACTTCTATTAGTTTGGTTGACGCCATTAACGATTCAATTTAAATAGAACGTTTTGGACAATTTAGGATGCAACCTGTCCAAAATTAAAGTTTAGAGTGCAAAGAGAAAATCTAGTATAAGTTAGGGGGTGTAAAATGAATATGGCAAATTCATGGCTTATCTCTCAAACAGTTAACAATGAAATTCAAAGATTAACTCTTAAACTCTTTCCTTCTTTGCTTTCTATATGCAAGACTTAGAGTCTTCCTCTTGCTTAGATTTATATAACGCGTTGAAAATTATGTTGGAGTTTGATTTGATTTGAGTATGGGCCAATAATCACCAATGTTGTCACATGGGAGAATACAGAGTTTCAAGAACTAATTTTAGTTGAGAGAAACTCATTTTCAAAGACCTGGAGTTGATTGAAAAGGATTTTTCTTAATTTTTCTTAAAAATGTTTTCTAAAAAACTTTTTGTAAGTGTATGAATTTTTCATTAAAACATTTTCTAATGACTCAGTACACCCTTTTTTCATCAAAAGACCCTTTTAGACTCTTTTTTCGGACCCAAACTATCACATTTTCAAAGTTTCATTTTAGGCTCTTTTCTTTTTTGTTTTCTCAAAATAAAATCATTTTCTAAAACTATTTTTATAAAAACCACTCTTTTTTCTTTTCCGTTTTAAAAAAATGTGGCACGACAGTAAACCTTTTATTTATTAGGGGAAATTATGGTTAACTTTTTATTTGTTACGAATGAATGTCATTTTCTGAATTTTAGATTTTTGTTTTTTAGTAAGTTAAGATAATATGAAACTTTTCTAAAATTAAGTTAAGTTAGTATTAATCAATAAAAAAACTTTCAGTAAGTTTGGATAATATGGGGCTTTTGTGAAATTAGGTTAAGTTTGTATCTATCCACATGATAACCGATTATATTAGGTGTCTCTGACACTAAATATCATAACATCTTTGACGCTACTACTGTTTCTGTTGATGCGGTTGCATTCTACGAAGTCAGGCTTCATGTTTAGATTTGAATTCTTGACTTCATTTTCAACAAATATGAGTATAAATGGACTAATTAATGGGTTCATTTATAACTTGGTTTATACTAATTATTTGTATGGTTCAACAAAATTGATAATTATATCCTACTTTATTTGGTTACCTAGTTTAATAAGGTTGGGTATATAGGGTAATTGACTCCATTATATGTGAAAGGAATATATATATACATATATATATATATATATATATATGTATATAGACCTTGAAAAGTAGATTAACCGAGAGAACGCAATGTACTAAATTTAAAAAATTATATTTAGTGGACTAATACTAATGCAGAAATATCTTAAAAGTCTACCATTAAAGTATATTATTATAATTTTGAACATTTTAAATCACAATATTGAACATTATGAATTATAAAACTATGTTTTTCACATAGTTTTACTTTCTCCACTTCTTAAAAACCATCAAAATCTCATTCTTCAAAATAAAAAATATATTAATTTTTATCATCAAAAGCTAAACAAATATAATTAATCTTATACATGGACTAGTTCAAGTAATTGCAACCTTCTAAAATTAAATATTGTACCTTAACTATACTTTTTCATATAGGTTTCGGGCATATGAATTATTTCCAAATTTCAATTTTCTTATGTAGATTCCATCTTCCAATCTTTTTTAGATTTTAATCTAATTACCATAGTTTTTGGTTTAAATTGTTTTTTTTTAATTTGTCAGTCTGTTTCTTCATACCCTAATTCTAAGTAGTTTTTTTTTTTTTTTTGTGGCCAAATTTTAGTGTATTATATTGAGTAACAGTAAGGATTTACAAACTTAAGGCATCTTAAGATAAGCCTTCATATTGGAAGTGATGCTTAAGCTACCTCTGAGGAGACAAAAATTACAATAAGAACCAACTTCTACAAGCTCCAAAATATACATCTGCTATGCATAATCTCCAGCACAAAGTACACAAAATATCAAAATAAGTCCTCTACTGATAAAATATTTTTAGTGACAGACCCCATTCTATTGCCAGCTCCTAATTTCGATGATTAAGGGGTATTTTCCTCCAAGAAATCACTGCTTCTGCAATTGCTTTCCTTATGTCTTCAACTAACCTGCATGGAGCTGTGTTCTGCTTCTAATGTAAGCTCTTATTACGGGCTTTCCAAACATGGTAAACTATTGTTGCCAGCATTAGCCTGTTAAGCTTATCAGCAAATGAGTTAGTCTTCCAATGAAAGCTCATCCAGCTTAATTCCTCTCTCCAATTATATTGTCCCATGAAAGTGAAGCTGAAGGATTGAACTTTCTGCCAAACTATTGCTATAACTGGGCACTAAAAGAACAAGTGATCTAAATCTTCTTCTATGTGTTTGCATAACTCACAATTTGCATTTTCCAAGGTTAAACCCCAATCTTCCTTTCTTCTTTTTGTTGTTAGTCTTTTTCTGCATGCAAGCCAAAGAATAAAAGAGAATCTTGGAACATAGCCTGGCCCCCAAACTAGCTTATACTACTCTACTACCTGCTGCCTTGGCTTCACATATGTGATTGCTGATTTTACCATAAAAAAACCAATATTGTTTCCCAGCCAAGAGGCTGAATCTTTTGCTCCATTGATTTGAAGAGCAGTTGTGCTTTGTTTCAAGATTTGTACTGCCTTTGACATTTTTCTCCCTTGGGGCCATTTCCGTTGTCCATATTTAATACACATAGCTACCGAAGCCTGCTTATTTAAGCCCAAGCATTTTAGTAAATTTCTAGTTTAATAGTCCTAGAAGGTTCCAGTAATCATACCAGAATTTATCTCCTCCCCACTTCCAAGGTTCATCTTGATGAGTGGTTGCATTAGAGCTCTCCCATTTAGGATTTTTCTCCACCCCCATGAACAATCTCTTGGAATTTTATACCTCAAGATTGATGAGCCTTTCAAATTTAAAGCATATATCCATTTCACCCATAAAGACTCCTTTCTAGAATAAATATTCCAAAGCAGGTTTAGGATTAGACATTTGTTCTAGGCTTCTAAGTCGAGAAGGTTTAAACCACCCTATTTATATGAATTTTACATGTCTTTCCACCCCACCTTGGCCCCATAATGCTACTTGTATTCTCCAGATTAGATAAAACTAGCCATCCTGCTGGTGATTTTTCTTAAAACAGCTTTTGGAAGAATAAATGTTCTAGCCTTGAACATTTGAATTCCATATAAAACAGATTTGACCAACTGTACTCTTCCTGCAAATGTTAGTTTCTTGGCTACCCAGCATTGAATATTTTGCTGCATCTTCACAAAGATAGGCTGGCAGTCTCTATAGGATAAGTTGGTAGTGATTAAGGGAAGGCCTAAGTACTTCACAGGTAGCTCACCAATGGGTATTTGGAGAATGCTATGGATTTTTCTTTTCATCTCTTCATTTATACAAGAAAAAACACTTGACTTTTAGCTTTTAGAGTGGTTGGGAGTCAAACCAAATAAATCTGCAAATTCCTTAAGAGATCTGCTAATTAGCTGGAATGTTCTTTTTGTTGCCCTTGCCATTATGAACAAGTCATCAGCAAATGTGAGGTGTGTTACTCCCAACTTCTTATATTTGGGATGAAAATCAAATCCTTGTTTTGTGATATTCCATTCCAACAACTCGGAGAAGACCTCCATCGCAATAAGGAATAGGTAAGGTGATGAGGGATCACCTTGCCTGATACCTCTTTCACTTCTGAAATACTCCACTAAAGATCCATTTAAGTTGATGGAAAAGTGTGCTGTTTCAACCCCTTGCTTCACCCACTCTGTGAAATTCTCTGGAAAGCCTAACAATCTCATAGCATGAAATCAGAAGTCCCACTTCCGGGTATCAAAAGCTTTCATGATATCCACTTTTAGCATAGCTCTTGGTTGTCCTCCCTTCCTATTGTATCCTCTAGCAAGTTCATGCATCAAAAGAACATTATCTGTTATGTTTCTGCCTTTGATGAAAGCTGACTGGTTGAGACTTATCAAACTAGTCATCACTTCTTTAAGTCTAATTCGAAGTAGTTAGCCCGTATCAAATAATTGACTTCCCTTCTCTTGGCTTGCATCAAAATAATTGTTAAAGAATATGATATAATAGCAAGGTCACCTTAAAAACTATCCAATGTGAGTCTACATGTTTAGTACCATTTCCTAAAGCTTGGGATATTTCTCAGCAGAAAGGTGGTCAAAAAATGGGAAAAAGGAAATCCATATAATACAATTATTGACTAATGAAAAGAGGTCTATTATTCTCCAAACATTTGTGTGGATGTGAGGAGTAGGATAAGAGAGTTCATTTTCATTGGGCACAAGCTAACCAGACTTTGCTAAACCCTACGACATAAACTGAAAACTTTGATGCATGCTAGTAGTTTCTACAGTAGATATAATATCTTTCTTTTTTGAGATGTACTCAAGGAGGATAAATTACTAATGAAACGAGTTCTTCAAACATCATAGTAAAACAAAAAAATATAACAATTAATTCAGGACTCAATCACAACAAAAAAGAAAAATAAACATAAATTAGCATGGGCTGAAAAATATTTAACATGGTTCAATAGTAATAGAAAAAAGAAGAAGATCTCTACCTAAATAAGAACCCCTGACCATTACCATATATCCAATTTCCTACAGAAGAGCTTTGCAGTCCCTTTTCATCAAACTTATCACGGGAAAAAGCTATCGCATAGTCTGATGATAACCCTATGAAATAGCTTTGCAAAGGAAAACGAAAATCTTTTGAGATAATCTTGGATAAAGCATAAAATGAAACAAGAATTCTCAAACATGACGGTGCAATAAAATTTAGTAAGACATACATGGTAAATATTCTGCACTAATAATGAAAATTTAAGTATGCAGGTTTTACAAAATATTTCTGCCTAATTATAATTAACCTATGAAGGCTAGAATAACGTCTCTAAACAAAAAGACAAAATGGTTCAAGCACCATCTAGTGTTCCATGTCCAAGTAACTGATTTTACATCCATATTTCGGATTCACAATTCCTTATAGGAACGAGACATGGAGTATGAGCGTACATGAGCGCATTATTTTGTTTCCAAAGTCTTCTTTCGAACATCCTGGTTGTACCTGTCATAAGATTAAAAGCAAAGAGCCCTCTTTCTCGCCATTCCGCATACAATTCCCCTCCTGTAAAAACCACAGGTCGAACAAAATAATTTTTAACTGAAGTACCGAATGGAGAGTGGCGGATATACGCATCAATATTGACGGCGTGACGTCGTATCCATAATGAACTTTTTGTATCTTCTTGTTTTAAGATCCAGATGTTGATTAACGGCTCAAGTATTGCGCATTCACATAAGCATAGAACTCCATGATCATCCACATCTACTAAATGCATCCTTTTGTGCTCAGGATCTTCTCTGCACCATTGATCGTGTGGACCTGGGTGAGCCATGACATTGAATTTTTCTGTTCGTGTGTTGAATGTCATGATTGATTGTTGACAACAATGACCCAATGTAGTACCAGGGGAAATTGTATCCAGTCTTGATGTTGCATAGCGACATCCAACCATCCAATAAAGAACGTCGTTTACCGTAATCGGAGGAGTTCGAGCCCTGGGTTGGACTGAAACTGGACGATCATTGTCATACAACCTTCTACAGCAACGCGTTTTAGTTCCCCTTTTTGGTTTTGTTTGAGACTGTGGTTTTGACCTACCCAAAACCAATAATTTATATCGCATGCTTCCGTCACTACGGAGTTTTTTTCCTCCCCAGAGGACGCAGTATTGATCTTTAACCAATGGGTGCAAGAAGACCCCATATATTGATCCCTGAGGAGTGATTAATCTCACCTTCTGTTGTGTTATTGGATTAAAGAGAATGAAGTGTTGTAATTTTGCAATTGACGGAAACTTCTCAAGGAAGATGAGCAAGCCACTGCTAGAATATAAGAATCGTTGCGGATATGATGACATTGGTACTGGATTAACGGAATTAAGGTTCACCTCTTGAGTTCTTGTGGTTCTTCTGGTCGCTCCCCATCCATCGACGATAGATATTTGGGTTTTCGCGCACCAGGCATCGCCCTTTTGCTTGACAATGATCGTTGGAACTCTATTCCTCTGATGCAAGTTCAAGAACTCTGAGGTTGAAGTTAAGGTCTTCCATCTCCGACAGACACATCTACATATGATAACAGATTTAACTGGGAGTTTGGAAAGAATCTGCAGGAGAATTTCATCAGGAAGGTACCTGGATGGCCCCCTCGGGGTCAATGCTGGTCCTGTTGGTCTTGCTGATAGTTTCCACAACGAAAAAAAGGAAAATATTCCACGGAGAATATCCATTGATTGGACAAAGAAAATTTTGAATCGGCTGGAATTTACCTTGCGGAATTTTGAATCTGCTGGAATTTGCCTTGCGGTGCTCCTCGTAAATATACATCGAATTGGAATTTTGAACCAATACTGATTTGGATTTATGTGGAAGCCAAATCCAATACTGGTTTGGCTTCTCCAAGACTAACTGAAATCAAATCACTTGTTTTGGGGTGATTGGTTCTTTGATATTGGTTTATAATTCCTTAAAAAAATTTATGTCATGTTTTCCCATAATAAAATAATCGCATCAAAATTTGGAATTTTTTATTCATAGACGACAAGAGGGAAAAAAAGAAAATTAAAAAAACGACTTTTATAAATTTTTTTTTTCTTTGGTACTAGTTTGAGAAGCTATTGTGGTGGCTAGGTAATTTTTTTTTTTCTTTTCCTTCCATCTTTACCTTATAGGCGGTTAAATTGTAAATATCTTTTTTCGCTTTATTTATTATTATACATTAGTTATATCTTTGTTGGTTAGCATGGGCATTTTGAACTTCAGATACAAACATGGTTATAGTTAATGAACGTGTATAGCAGAATATATATATATATATATATATATATATATATTGGTGACCATTTTAGATTTATTTATCCAATGAATTCATTATTTTTGAAGTCTTTTTTTTTTTTTTTTTTTTGTGGGGGTGGGGGCCGCATCTCACAATACTTTCTCTTTTGTCAGCTAGTGTTATTGAACAATCAGACAATGTGTCTTTTGGAAATTAACGGTGGTAGAAATTGTCCCAAGTGACAAATTCCAAAAGAACTAGAATTTCAAACTGAATTGAAGTAGAATTGACTTTTGTATTATTGAACAATCATACATTGTGTCTTTTTGAACTTAGCGGTGGTAGAGATTGTCCCAAGTGAGAAATTCTAAAGAACTATAATTCTAAATTGAATTGAATTGTAGAATTAATTTCTACTTCAACTACATTACATGCCCATTTATTATTTCTTTTCTTCTTTTAGTTTCTAGGAAACTAATAACAGATAAAAGTGACAGGTTTCTCTTTTGTGTAAAACAAATGTTAAAAATAAAAAAATCTCATCCTATGAAAGTGGAAAATACTGGCAATGGAAAACTGCAAGTTCAGATAGATGCTATGTTCAAGTAATGGCAACTGAAGGATGCTGTTGTGGTATTATCTTCAATTTATAATGGGAAAGCTTCGGTCTGCTTGGGCATAAAAAAAGATTAATAACGTTATGATACTTAGAAAACAGCATAGTAATGTGCTCTAGAATTTTTGTCGGTTGAAGTTGTGCTCTAAAACTTTTGTTGGTAAAAATGCTTTGAAGACAATATTTTGTTGACAAAATTGTTTAGGGAACAACTCAACTAATGAAAATTGTTTAGGAAACAATGTAACTAATGACACAAAAAGTGAGCTTGTCTAAATTCTCGAAAGTCATTTAAATCTCTTTTCTTTTAAACATCAAAAGGTGTAAAATTAAAGGATGAGAGAATAGCGAGATTTGGAGGGAATGGGGGTTTATAGGTTTACGCTATTAGAGAAGATAGAAGATTAAAATGTCTTGAGTGTATGTTTAAGTTTGAGGAGATAGAAGATTAAAATGTCATGTGACTATTTTTCACTAAAATCTCAGGGAAATTACTCAAAATACTAATAAGATATGAAAATTTGTAATCTTATATTATGGAACTATTCCTTAGTTGGAGAAAAATTTTACTTTTCTATAAATAAAAAAATGAACCAAACAATAAATTTTAAATTTTAGGAAAAAATTTACTTTGCCTCGACTGATTCTTTGCCAATTCATTTATTTCACAAAATAACTATGATTTATATTTCTTTCTATAGTTTGGATTTCATAGGTTTCATCCTCAATATTCGATTCATTGTTTTCGTTAATAACATATTGATGTCAGATTTTGTTTTCAAAGGGTGTTGAACAAGATCAATTCGCTTGTTATTATATGTTTTTAGTGCTTAATATGGCCTCTTAGTTTTTTTTTTAACTTTTTTAAAAACCAATTAAACATGAACCGAAATATGAACATTTTTAATTTCAAATTCTTTTGTAGATACTAAATAGAAAGTGCATTTGCGAACAATTAAAAAATAGTATCAAAATGTATTGGAAATATAAATCAAATCGAAAACTTAATAACATCACCAAATAAGGGATTAAGTTAATTATATACGCCTAAAGGGATGTTTGATAACATGACTTAATGCTGAAAATTAATGGATTAAGTGCTTTTTGAATTTAGTGTGTTTGATAACAAAATTCCTTTACTACTTAACACATTAAGCACTTATTTAATTTGTATACAAAATTTTAAGTGAAAAATTTTCACTTAATTTGCTGAATTTTGATACTCTTTCCCTCCCCTCATTACACACACATACACACACTCCCCCATGCATACACACACATGTACACACACTCTCTCTCTCACACACACATATACTTTCTTTTACACAAATACACATATTCTCTTATTCTCTCTCCTTCTCTCTCTCACACACGCACATACACGCGCTCTCTCTCTCTCTCTCTCTCTCTCTCTCTCTTTCTCTCTCTTCCACACACAATTACTCTTACTTACATACTTTCTTGCACATACACTTTTACACACACACACACACATATTTTCACATATAATTTTCTATCTCTCATATATACGTGCACATATTTTAATTTTTTTCCTCTTACATGCTTACGTTTTTCCATATATACACATACTTTCTCTCTCACACACTTTCTCACACATAAATATACTTATTCTTTATCTCTCACAAACAAACAATATGTTTCTTTCTCGTATACATTATTAATAAATTATTTTAAATTTTTAAGATAAAATAATTATATTTATGAAAGGAGATATTTAAATTCAGTGCATATATTTAGTTAATTATCAAACAGGTAAAACTTTTTCAATTCAGCAACTTAATACTTTCAGCACTTAAATTTCAGACTTCAGACTTCAGATTTCAGTTTTACCAAACGGCACCTAAGTCTAATTATAATTGTTCTTCATCCTGTTGACTCTCTTCACCTGAATGACCAATCATACTAAACTTATAACCACAAAAATCATATTCGTGCTTCACCAAATTATTTATATTCTTTTGGGCTAGAATAAAATATTAATTAGGGAGGTCATGGCGCCAACACTGTGCGGGGCTGAAGATTTTTACTCGCCTATAAGTAGAATAATTTTATTCTGTTTCCTCACTCTTGTTGATTGTTTGATGTAAATTGTTTATGTTTAGGAACCATCAAAGCAATGATATATAAACAAACATACGACTATCACATAAAGATGAGAATCTCAAAGATAAGATGCTACTGGTCAATGAAAATGAATGATTATAGTCGTCATATTTCACCAACAAGAATACAAGAGTTGTTGTAAAACAATATGCTAGAGAGAAAGAGAGAGAGAGAGAGTACAAGTAAATCAAAATTGATAAAAATAAACTCCAGTGTCATAATTGACAAGTTCAGTGTGATAGTATCAGTTTAATTTTTGATATTTCCTCTGGGACTTCGTATTTTATTTTTATTATACTAATGAAGATTTTCCTAATAGTTAATTTGTATATTATGAGTGACTCTAGTTCATGATCTCCAATGAAATATTAAGGGAATGTTTGATAACTCCATTTAATGTTGAAAATTAATGTATTAAGAGCTTTTTGAATTTAGCGCATTTGATAACAAAATTTCTTTATCACTTAATATATTAAGTACTTATTTAATTTGTATACAAAATTTTAAATGAAAATTTTTTACATAATTTATTGAATTTTGGATACATGTAGTATTCTTTCTCCCTCCTTCACACACGAACTATCACACACTCGCTGATGCACATAGATATACAAACATATTCTTTGACACAAACATTTATGCGTGTGCGCACGCGCACATACATTCAGTACACACAATTACCTTTTCAAGAACACACACATATTTTTTTTTCCTCACACATGCAATAACATAAATTTTCTTTTTATCACATACACACACTCATTCTCACATGCACAATCTTTTTCTCACATACGCATTCAAACATTTTCACACAAATACACACAGTATCTCCCTCTCTTACATAAAAACATACACCACACACGCAAGCACTTACGCGTGTATTTACATACTCTCCTTCATATGCAGTTTCTCTCACATAGATTTACATAATTTCTCACACATGCATTCTCTCTCTCTCTCTCTCTCTCTCTCTCACGCATACACACATATACATACATACACAAGTATATTATTTTCTCACTTTCACACATATATTTTCTTTCTTACATACTTGCACACATTTTCATACATATACATTTTTATACTTTTACACATATACACATATTTTCTCTCACACACAAATACACTTATCATTTATCTCTCACAAACAAATAATATCTTTTCTTTGTCATGCATATTATCAATAAATTATTTCAAAATTTTAAGATAAAATAATTAAACTAATAAGGTAAAATATTTGAATTCAGTGTATAAATTCAGTTAATTATTAAACAGATATAACTTTATTAATTTAGCAACTTAATATTTTCAGTATTTAAATTGCATATTTCAGACTTCAAACTCCAGTTTTACCAAACAACACCAAGTCCATAAGTATTAATAAGTAGCATCTATCCAAAATTTCATTAGAAAATAACTAATTCTACTTTGTACCCTTACTTTTGGAAGTAATTCTTATTTTGTCTGTTCAACTACGTTGTACCCTTACATTTTGAAGCAATTCTTATTTTGCATGTTCAACTTATAACTTAGATGCTTTGTACCCTAAACTCATCAAAATATTCTAAATAACCCCCAGATGCTTTTATTCTCATCAAGCAGATAAAAACATATGATTCACTAATTTGTTAAAGATTCATAAGGATAAATGCTCTTTTTTATTGAAAATGAAATTATTGAGAATTATAGTCATATATTGTTGTTCTATTATTGATAGTAATCTAATAAAATGATAAAATATTGGACAAATTTACAATTTTAGAGGGAACAATATACCAAAATAATTTTGATGCATAATGTTACAATATTGGCTAACCTTAGGGTGTAATTTATCAAAAACAAAACTTGAGTATAAAAACTGGGAATTGTTAAAAAGGGATGAAAACCGAAATTCATCTACTCCACAAAACAATTCATACTCAGTATTCAGTTCATTTTTACATAAAATTTTGTCTTCAAAATTTAATTTTGAGAATAGTACTAAACAAGATCAATTCACACATTATTATGATATTGTGCCTTAATAGAGTTTATTAGTTGTCTTCTTCTTTAATTTATGTTTTGAAAAACCGAATAAGCTTGAACTACAATATGTACATCTTTAATTTTGAGTTATTTTTTTAGAAACTACATGAAAAGTGTGTTTAAAAAATTTAAAATAGTATCAAAACATATTGGAAATATAAATCAAATGATAAACCTAAAAACATCACCAAATAATAGGTCTAGCTAATTGTATACAGTTGAATATGCTTATTCATGCAAAAAAAAATGTACAATCAAATTCTTAGGGTTTGTTCTCAATAGTTTTATTCTATCAATTTTAGCTTTCGATTTGAAAAATCTACTTTATGACGTTCTCAATTGCATTCCCAACTGCTTTTTTAACCCTGCTTTTGAATTTTTTAAAGTTAACATCAAAAGCAACTAATTTTTAACTATTCTAAAATCTGTTTTTACAAAAACCAAAATCTATTGAGAATGGCCCTAGTGTTGTCAAACGGGGGAATACAGATTTTTCAAGAACTAAATTTTGTTTAGAGAAACCAGTTACCAACTTATTGGCATCTAAGTAGTAAAACAGTGCATATTGACAACACCTTGAATCCAACATATTTAGTGGAAGGCATGATCTTGTGCATAGTATTTTGTAGTTGGAAAACCAATTCAAGAATAAAGAACTTTAATAACATTTTTTTACCTTTTTAAACATCTCTGATAACGTAGGATAAAAATAAAACTATGAATGCTATAAATTTCTTTCAGTGATAAAGGGGTACTATCATAATTAATTAGTCATTTTGGACATAAAAATCACCTCAAAAGATTCAAATCTTTTTATACTGTCTGTATACCAAGTGATCCACTAATCTGCTGATAGTAGGAAGCCTTCAAGATCAGTCCTTCAACAATATCTGAGACAGAAAAAGCTCAGTCACACCGAAGACTAAACCAACAAAATACCCTCCTATGTCATTCTATGAAAATAAATATAGGTGAAAAAAACTTTCAAATAATCCCAGCCGTTGAAGAAAATTTAATATGATGCAATTTCATAAAAACTAAACAGATTAATTTAATTTAGAAGTTTAGCATTGTTATGCAAGCAAAAGCACACTTTTGCCAAATTTTGACCTACCTGGATTGCCAAATAAAATTTCAATCAAACACACTTTAGCACATTCTTTCTCAGGACGAAAGAAGACATTATGATTCAGACTGAAATCGCACAAATTTGCAAATAAATAGTGTATTTGTTAATAAATGAATGAATTTTGGTATGCCAAAGGACATCACAATTTTCCAGAATGTGTGTAATTAATAGAAATTTCACAAAGCAAATTTTAGTATCCATATATATGCTTTAATCCTTCAAAACAATTTCTCGAGTATCTGGAAAGTCAACAAATAGCTGCGCATAAATAAGCATAACATCAAGTTAATCTCAAAGTTAAGTCTCTAACTGTTAGTTGAATTTCTGATATTATATTTTTATGATGCCTAACCATTACGAAAGTGCGACAAATCTGATTTCAATCACCAGCCCCAATAACTCCTTCAAAAATCATTACGCTTTCTATTAATTTTATGAGCTGAACTGAAATATTGAGTCCTTGTACCGCCACTAATCCTCTCATCTGATGGGTCAACAATATATCTCTAGTTCACTAAGTAGGACAGTAATTATCTTATTTCATGGTTAATCAATTGATAAGTTGGATTGCCCAGAATGTCAAAAAATTTTTATTACGAATTATGTAATATCATATCTCACATTAAACAAGTCAACTTAGATTAATGTATAAGTTGAGCCTAAGTTTTTTAGTCCAACTTGGCATATTCATTTTGAACTAGTAAAGACAGAGCCCAAATAGTTAGACTTAGCTGCTAAGACTCTAGTCGCGTGCTGTGCTTGCAGGCCCAGAGCGTTGTAGAATGGTATCATAATGAATCTTGTGTGGTCTCTGCAGGGGTGAAATTGGGCCTATGGTATTAGACCGGACTACGTAAGGAAGTGGAGAAACTAATTATGCATGCATGTCCGACACAACTCAGTGAAAAATTTGGATCACGCATGTGAATTTAGCCTATGGTATTGGACCGAACTATGCAAGAAAGTGGAGGAACTAAATATGCATGCATGTTCAATACAACTAAATGGACAGTCTGGATCACGAATGCATGGATTGGGCTTTAAGAGGATGCAAAGCCTAATAAGAGGGGTGAATGTAATACTTTGTCCTACATTGGAGAAGTCAAGTAATCAATGTATAAGTTGAGCTTAAGCACTCAAATCCAACTTAAAATATCTATTTTGGATTAGGGAGGACGAAACCCAAATAAATGAATTTGACTGCTGCGACTTTGGTTGTGTGCTGGGCATATGGACCCGAGGGTATTATATCATGATGAAATAGTCATATCCATAGAAATATTTACTACTACTATATTTTTATTTTTATCCAATAACATACGCACCTTGCATTTATCAAGCCAACTTCAAACGTGATGTTTTTGACCTTTTATTTGCTTTCTCACATATCCCAGAACCTTCCCCTTTTGTTTCCTTGGGATTGTCAAATGGTCTCCATTCCAAGTTGAACCAAATCATCCTTTCCTTGCTTGGATGAGTTATTCTTAGTACATTCAAAAGATTCTCCCAATCCAAGTTTCCGACAACTGTTCTTCTTGTCCTTCTGCTAAGATTTTCTTGTGTGTCCCAACCAAAATACCTCCGAAGGTCTCAAGTTGCACTTTCCTTAGATCGTATTGCCTTCGTTGCAAATTGTGAATTTGTTTTCTTCTAAACATCAGCATCTCATAGAGGCTCTCCAAACTTTTATTGCACCCAAACTCACCATCATCCCAATACTCCGTTATAATTCTTGGACGCCAAATCCAAAAAATGGCAGAACTGAAAGTGTGCCAGTAAACTCGTCCTCAGAGCTAAAAGACAGTTCGTGTACATCTTGAGGTCAAGAAATGTTCCTTCATCAGTTATCTCATTGAAATCGAAAGCTATACTGCTTCCAAATTCAAGATTGAGCTTAATTTCACACTGAATAAAAGTTGCCAACAGTTTTTTCAATTTCAGGGACCATGAATTGTCCACATCTTCCTTCCAAGATATAATAATGTCGGAAATTCAACGACCGGATGGAGCTGGGAAAGGTACTCTGGTATGATCTTGCATTGGCTGCCATAATAATAAAATTGAGCAATTTTAGGCATGTGAAATTGTGCCTCCTCCAATTCCCTACTCTCCACCAACTGTATTTTCTTAAGCAACTGACTCCAAATTTTGATTTTTCTGAAGTTTTGGTAATATTTTATTGACAAATCTTCCAGGAGGGGAAATTTATGTGTGATATTAAGGCCCTCATGGACCTTTATGAAAATTAAACTTCTTAGGTCATTGTGTATTTGTAGAAAGTAGTGGCCTTGGTTATAATTCTTGAAACTTATTTTCCACCCTAAAGACTAAAGCTTCCTTCTTCATTTTCTCTTTATTCTTGTTCTTCTCTTTGAAAGACTTCCTCTAAATTTCTCCCCATTTTCTCAATTCATTGAAGGAGGAGTTGAAGAGCATCCTTCTTTAAGGGAAGCTAATAGATTGGAGCTCTTACCCAAAATTCCTCTCAAGGTAACTCTTTTTCCAAGTTCCATTTTAGTTCTTCCAAACCTTAATTATTTTGCTTGGGTAATTTAAATTATGTCTTTGTTAGATGCCCTTAGACTATTTTGTTCTTTAGACTAGATGATTTGTAGTAGTAGTGCAAGTGTAGGTCAATTGTGATAAGTGTGTGATGTGGTTGAATTAGGGATTTGAGGGATTTTAAGTGATAACTGCAAATGTTTTGATTCTTGAGCAATTGGAGATTTGTATGCTTTATTCTTGCTGTTTTGTGCTATTGTTAGCTTTGTTTTGAGTTGGGTTGTATTAGAGTTGAGAAATGGTTGAGTGAAGGTCATTTTTGGCAGATTTTCGCAGGTGAGCCGTGGGTGGGGTGAACCAAGCCGTGGCCACGGCTCAAGAAGCCTTCACTCGTGTCAACTCTTTGGAATTTGATCCGTGGGTGAGGATCACCGAGCTGTGATCGCGGCTCGGGGCTTGCAGGTCATGTCAAGTCTCTGCCCACCGAGTTGTGGGCAAAGCTTGAGCTATCCGTGCCCGCGGTCAGCTTAAGGGAGGCCGCGGATCGGCCTCTAGCAGGCCATCCGGGAGCCAATTTGGTGATCCACGGGTGCAGATCACCCATGCCTTGAGGAATGGGTTCTTGTGTGTGTGTGTTGGGTCTAGAGTTAAATTTTGCTATGTTTCTTTGATAGAATTAGAGTTTGATTTGGGTATTTATTGTGTATTATAGGTGATGAAGGTGATTATCCCTACTCGGACTACCTAAATTAATTTTTGGATTGAAGTAAGTAATATTTGATTCTCTTTACTTTTGAAATGTACTTTGATAATGATAAAGCTTTGAAATGTTAATTTTCTATATAAGTGGGCTTACGTTTGGTTATGTTGGTTTTGCTATTAAATGAATATACGTGGTCTAAATAGTTATTTGACTGAATTTATGATTGAGCTCCTGTATGTGAAATGGATGGTGACGGGACTAGTTCTTTAACTTGGTGTTTGTAGAAAAATATGTGGACCGTACTAACCGGGTAATAGTTAATTTTGAACCGAACCAACCAAGTGGTAGTTGGTTTTGGACCGTGTTAACCGAATTATAGTTAACAACTGGAATTCCAGGGTCATATGTCCACTAACTACTTGAGCTTTCTTTATTTGAACTGCATTTTATGATGCTTTGAATTTGTATAGTTTATAAATTGACCACGTGTTATGAATGATGATGACTTTATTTTTTATTTGGAAATTATCTATGTATGAATAACAAGCTAAAGCCCCAAAGAGAACCTTTGCTACTTACTGGGTGATTATATCACTCACCTCAGTGTTTAATCTCGCAGGTGATGATTTTGTAGAAGATGACTGGAATGATTTTTGGGCCTCATAGTCATAGTTAGTATAGACGTGATTGAGGTTATTTTGGAAAGCATTGATGTATAGCCATACTTTTGGTATAAATTAGGTTATACATGTTTTCCAACTATTTTTGTTATTAGAGAAAAGAAAATGTAATGGATAATGTATATCTTTTGATTATGAATGAAATGAATTTCTTTGGGCATCTTTAGTATTTTTTGAGCTTTATATTGTGATTAGAGGATAATTTGTTTTGGTTTAGCCGATGTCTAAGCTTAGCCTAAAGTATAGCAGGTGTCACGTCCCGGGCACGGGGCGTGACATTATGTGCCAAGTTGACAAAAAAAATTATCACCAATATCAACAGCACATAGCAGCAATATCTTGAGATTTGGATGTTGAGATGAATGCAAATTAAACCCACAAGGCATCGATTCACCATAATCTACATCATATAAATAGTCTTCATTAATCATACAAATTAGCGATTCAAGTCATGGTGCTTCATTTAAGAATAAGCTCTGATATGGCTATAGCTTGATATAAACTTCTTAAGATTATCTAGCTTGGATACCTTCAAAAATGGGAGAACTTCTTCATCGTCAATACCATAAGTAATTTCCAAATAACTAATTTCCAGTATTTCAATTGATTGGCAGCTCAACATCATGTGCTCAAATGTGTCCTTATCTACATAAACTAAGTAGATAGATAACTGCTTGAGACGATCCAACCATGCAATTTTCTCAGCGGATTGTTTAAACACAGAGACCTCTTTAATATCTAAATCAACCAATGACTTAACTTCGAAAAGGTTTTCAGGCAACACGTAGCCATGGTCATGAAAATTGAGATGGAGGTTTTTCACACCGTTAACGGCAACAGCTTGCATGCATATCTTAAGAATAGGATCTCAATCAAACCACCAACCAATGAAAATGACTAGCTCGAACATGTCTATGCCTATGTTTTCTTTGCTGTACCTCTTCGGGGTTCTTTTGATGTAATCAATGAACTTTCTGTTCCTCTCTTTTCTTTCTTTCTCATCCCAATGCATATAATATTGACTATGATACCAGGGACCTTTTGGTCAATGACCTAATTGTGAGATTGTGTAAATTTTGAAAGTTGAAGGACTAGTTAGCAATTTCTATGATTTTAATTTTATTCCCCAAAGACTTAGGTTTCTACCATTTTCTCTTCTTCCTCTACTTGTTTTTCTTCCTTTCACTCTCTAAAGATTTTGCCTTCCTTCCCATTTGAAGAGAACATTGAAGGCCACCATTCCCCAAAGGAAGCAAGCAAAGGTCCTTTTGATTCTTTCAACCAAGGTAATTCTATTTCTCAAAGTTAAGTTTCTTCTCTTAGGTTTTGTTATGTAACATAGTGGTGAATTAAGTAGTTGAAGTTTTGGCTTGGTTAGATGCTATTAGACTTCTTTTTGTCCATTAAATTTGATGCTTGGCTGTGGTAGTGCATGTGTATATGAGTTAGAACAAATGTGTGATGTAATTGATTTAGGGATTTGAGGAATTTTGAATGAGAATTGCTAATGTCTTGGTTATTAAGCAATTAGAGTTTTGTACGCATTATTCTTGCTGTTTTGAGCCTTTGTTAGCTGTATTTTGAGTTGGGTTGTGTTGGAAGTAAGATATGGGTGAGTGGAGACC
Source organism: Mitragyna speciosa (assembly GCA_024721245.1). Lineage (NCBI taxonomy): Eukaryota > Viridiplantae > Streptophyta > Magnoliopsida > Gentianales > Rubiaceae > Mitragyna > Mitragyna speciosa. The sequence goes on from CM045569.1 coordinate 4,457,501, forward strand.
ATATTTGCAGGAAATCACCGGTGAGCCGTGGGTGGGCTGAGCCCAGCCGTGGCCACAGCTCAGGAAACCTTCACCCGTGTCAACTCTCTAGAATTTGAGCCATGGGTGAGGGCTACCGAGCCGCGAGGTCCTGGTCGCGTCAACTCTCTGCCCACTAAGCCTTGGGCAGAATAGGGCCAGCCGCGGCCGTAGTTGGCAGAGGTGAGCCCGCGGCTCGGCCTCTAGCCAATGAGCCGTGGGCAGGGCTGCATTGATCCACGGGCGCGGATCAAGGGATCTCACTCGCGGATCAGCTTTGTGCTGCAGGGTTGTTTTCTTTTGTGCGTTGAGTATAGTATTGAGTTTGGTCATATTTTTCTCTGATAGAATTGGAGCATGATTTGGGTGTTTATTGTGTATTTTACGTGATGAAGGCAATTATCCCTACTCGGATTACCTAAATTAGTCTTTGGAGTGAGGTAAGTAGTATTTGATTCTCTTTGCTTTGGAAATGCATTTTGATGATGATAAATGATTTGGATGATATTTTCTTTATATAAATGGGCTTACGTTTATTTACTTTGGTTTTTTATGAAACAAGTTTATGTGGTCTAATGAATCATTTGAATGAACATATAATTGAGCTCTTGTATGTGAAATGGCTTTATGACAGGACTAGTTCCTTAATTTGGTGATTGTAGTAAATTGTTTGAACCGTACTAACCGGGTGATAGTTAGTCTTGAACCGGACCAACCGGGTGGTAGTTGGTTTTGAACCGTGTTAACCGGATTATAGTTAACAACTGGAATTCCAAGGTCATGTGTCCACTAACTGTTTGAGCTCTCTTATTTGAATCGCATTATGTGATGCTTGAATTTGTATAGTTATAAATTGACCACATGTCATGAACGACGATGACTTTGATTTTGATTTAGAAACTACTTATGTATGAATAATAAACTAAAGCTCCAAAGAGAACTTTTGTTACTTACTGGGTGATTTTATCACTCACCCCATTTGTCTAACCTCGCAGGTGATGATTTTGTAGAAGGTGATTGGAGAGACTTTTGGGCCTCATAGTCATAGTTAGGTAGACAGGAATGAGGTTATTTTTGAAAGCATTGATGTATAGCCATACTTTTAGTATAGATTAGGTTATACATGTTTCCCTACTATTTTGTTATTGGGGAAAAGAAATTGTAATGGATACTGTATATCTCTTGACTATGAATGAAATGTATTTCTTTGGGCATCTTTAGCATTCATTGAGCTCTATATTGTGATTAGAGGATAATTTGTCTTGATTTAGCCTTGTGTCCTAGCCTAACCTAGGACATGGCGGGTGCCACGTCTCGGGCACGGGGCGTGACATTGACCTTCCAATTCCTTGTGGAAGAAGAGTCTATAATCGAGTACCAAAGTGGGGCGCATCCGCCATGCACTTAGCCATGACTTAGACAATCACATGTTTGGGTTGCTTGTGTGGTTGAGAGAAAAGACAGTATGTGATGCATAATGTGTTCTAGCAAGTCTGCTATGCTTCGTCTAACTTTTCTCTTGTCCATGATAGATAGATGGAAGCACTAAGCTCCTTGACCTAAAGCGGCCAAAAATCTGAAATTCACGGCAGGAAAAAGTGTTGTTCTAGGGTTTAAACATCAATTAAAAAGTTATATAACTTATTTGACTTATGTCGTAGTTACTTAAAAAAATAGGGTAGAATACCCTATACCCCTTATGGGTTTCAGATAAATCATATGACCTCCTTATGGTTCAAAAAATGATACATCATCCCTATGGTTTGGATTAAAGTATCAAAGTGACGGAAGTTAACTTCCATGACGGAACGTTATTAAATGTCCAAATTACCGCTTGCTTAACTCTTTTATCTCAGTGCATGCATGTAATTTTTTTAATAAAAAAAATACACTTTGTCCCCCTTCCCGAGTGATTTTTGGACGAACTACATGACCGTCTTGTGATTTTAAAAGCTATATATCACCCCATGTAATTTTTAGTGCTTATACGAAGTAATTTGGACATTTTACCCACGGACCGTTATAGAAGGTAATTTCCGTCTATTTGACATTTTAACCAAGATTAGAGGAGGGTTATATAGCTTTTTAAATCATAAGGGGGTCATGTAGTTTATCCAAAAAATACAGGGGTAAAATGTAATTAACCTTGAACAATATTACTTTTTTTTTACTCTGATGTCATAATTAGTAATTACTCCGAAAGATTTTGGTAGTATCATAAATATTGTGATCCTAAAAGTTGCAGATTTTGGTATTATCATAAGGATTTAAGATGTTTGATTGGTTTTTTTGGGGTTATATTATCAAAATGGATTTATTTTGTTATAAAAAATATAAACGCAAGGGGTATAAGTGTAATTTTGTAAAACCTAAGGGGAAGTAAGTGCAATTATGAGAAAACTTTAGGAGAGATATGTGAAATTATTACATTTCTTAAATATGAAAAAGAACATAGAGCTGCCAATTGCTTCTGTTTGTTCAATTGGAATTTTTTATTATTATTGTATCTAAATTTTGTAGTGAAAAGTAGTATTAAAAAACAGTTCTGGAACATATTTCATTAAGGAAAAGGTTTGACTAACAAGAAAAGTACTTCTAAGAAAACAACGGACTAGTTTCCAAAACAGATTACGTCTGTTCCCCATTAAAATAAACAAACCCTTTGTCGTTATGGAAACAGAAAATTTATTGGCATTGGAAAATAATTAAACCCTTTGTCGTCATGGAAATTGGAAATTATTGGCATTGGAAAGTTGCAAGGTAATTGCAGTTAATTCCAATCTAAATTAGAGTATATTTGATTCATACTCTAGAATTTCCAAATTAAGTTTCACAGTTATAATCTAAATTGGAGTAGAACGAAATCCTAGGTAGATTTCCTGCGTGCATAAAAACCAGGACTGTTCTCAGATTTCCATAGTCCTACTTTCTTTAGTCCTGTTCTGATTCTTACCATGGCGGAGACGGAAGCTTTAGAAGATTGCACATCGAAAGTTCCTCAACATATTATACATCATATACTCTCTTTCTTGCGGTTCCTACCCAAGCAAGCAGCAAAAACAAGCCTTTTGTCCAAGTCATGGTTGGGTGCGTGGCGCAGCCGTCCCGATTTGTGTTTCGTTTATTTTCCAAGCAATACTGATGACCAAGAGATTGAAATTAGAAGACGCAACAATTTCATAAATAGCATCAACACCACTTTGCTAAGGTACCAGGAGAATAAGCACGGTATTGATAATGTGGACCTTAGGCTTCCGTCAGTCTCGTTTGATCAGGTCAACAGATGGCTCCAAATTGCTGTGGAAAATAGTGTTAAAAGCCTCAACATTGGTTTCAAGTGGTGATTTTTCTATTTTGCCTCAAACAATTTTTGAAGCTAAATCACTAGGAAAACTAGGCCTTAGCAAATTAAAATTGAATCCCCGAGTAATTAAGACAATAAAGTGTCATAATCTCCGGATACTGAAGCTTTTTGGGGTGGATCTAGATGAAGTGATGTTTCAGAGAATAATGTTTAGCTGTCAATTGATTGATGAATTGATAGTTTTTTGCTGTGTGGGCCTTGTGAACATTAAGGTGAACAATCTCGAAAAGCTCAAGAATGTTCGCATTGAATTGAAGGAAAGTGGACGTGTCGAAATTGAAGCACCAAGTCTTGAATGCTTCCGTTATCGTAGAACACATCACCATCAGGACATGCCCGGCTTCAAATGCTTACATGTCGAAACCTAAAGAGATTGGAGTTGGATGATATTGGACATCACTGATGAGTTTTTCTTAGATATTGCAAAAAAATTTCCACAGCTTGAAGATTTGGAAATCAAAGAATGCCTCGATTTGCAAAGAATCAAGATTTCAAGCCACTCGATTAAAAGCATAAATTTGAAATGGAACTGGAATTTGGAAGAGGCCCAAATTGACGTTCGCAGCTTGAATTGGTTCGGATATACAGAAAGCTCCATTCCCCTTCTTTCTTTTACGGCTCCCTCCGGTCCTTGGGTTTCCGAAATTGAGTTAAGTTGTTTGTTGTGGGAGACCTCGTGGTTCTCCAAGTTGAAGAACTTGTTGGTAAAGCTAAGTCAATCTGTAAATTTCACTAAAAATTGACTTTGGCACAATTGTGCCGGGCTCCATTGCTTATGAGGTGATGAGAAATAGTGCTAGAGTTCCACTGCCTCAAGTTCAAAATTTATCAGTATGCTTCGATGCGGTCGAAAGTTTAGATGATGCGGATGTAATTCTTGATGCTATCTTCTGGACTTGTCGTCCTAAAACCATAGATCAAGAGTGGTGTACGAGCCTGCCCTCGAAAGATATTCGTGTTACAAAGGTAATCTTTGAGATGCTCATAGGAAATGAGAAGCATACCATTTTGCAGAAAACTAATTCTTGGAAGAGTTATCTAAAGGATGCAAAAGTTGTGATACTTGAAGATGACCAAGAAGTGCAAGCTGCCTTTCCCTCTGGACTGGGAGAGTTTTTTGCACATATTATCCACGAATGATTTTTGGGAATCTTTTTACTATGAGTTAGAGTGGGAAACATCCGACATGGCGTGAGAGCAAAAGGTTCCAAGAAAAAACCGAAGGAAATTAACAGAGGAAAAAGTCTAGAAGATAAAATAGAACGGCCGGGGTAGCAAAAAAGTTAAGGAATTTGATTGGGGCATGGACACCTATCCTGGACAGAAGTAATTAGCTGTTCCTAATGACATCTCTGAACAAAGGTATAGAAACCTTCTTTTAGTGGTTATTGAATAATTCAATTTTTTGAAAAATTGATTTAGCTTTATAATTCAAGTAGTTTGATTTAGTCAATACATAGTTTCCTCTGCATAAAATTCGAGAATTGTCCTGAAGAATTCGATAATACACATTATTGGACTTGTCAGTCCCAAAACTGTGGTTCAACTATGATATGAGTATTTGTCAGACAATAATGATCGAATAAAGCTACCCTTTGAGATGCTTATGTTCAGAAGAAATAGGAAAACACAGCAATTTGCAGCAAACAAAATTTTGAGATATATTAACGAGGACCAACTAGTTAAGTATCAGAACTTATGCAGTTGAGAAACAACAACATGCCGACGTGCGAAAAGTACTTGATGTTAGAATTTAGCTTGAATGAAAAGCAGTGTACTGCTGCTCTTAAATCAGTTATGTTTGTGGTTTATTTAATATTTTCAGTTTCCTTTTTTGTGAAAGTATGATGACTTTGTCAAACCGTCCCCCTTGTGATTGTGCGCATTTTAGTGTTCTGTTTTGTGGTTTAATTGAACATGCTGGATAATTTTCCCCCTCTTTGACCAATAGAGTCACCAGAATGTAGGAAAGCAAAGTTATTTTAGCTGCTTATAATTCATTATAATGATCTTCGTCTACACCGATATTGATTTTTTTTTATTTTTTGCTTTCCTGCAATTATATTGACATCATTCAAATGCTTCATACAGTTTAGAACATATTCTTAACAACTTTTTTCCTATCTGCTTTGAACTTTTGATTTTTTAAAAATCCGTTTTGGGATGTCTTCAGTTGCTTTTTTATCCCACTTTTCAATTTTTGTAAACAAAATTGGGAGTAACTAATATTCAATTTTTTGAAAAATCTGTTTTTACAAAATTCAAAACCCGTTGAGAACAAACCCTTACCCTCCGAAGTATCTATCATAGACTTCTTATGGCATATCATTTTGTAAACACCAATTCTCTACAAACTATCAATTTTTAATCCCTTCAATGATCAACTTGTTATGTTGCCAGCACACCAAAGAACTACACCTATGAAACGTGAATGCATGCTTTGCAGAAAGGAAAATTTGATACTAGTCTAGAATAAGCATGCTTTCATAAGATTTCTTGTCAAAAAAAAAAAAAAAGGAAAAAGGTTTGTCTAACAAGTGTCCATGGTGCACACACTATCAGAGCTTGAATGTTAATTCCAACTTTGAAGTTAAATTGAAAAAAATGAGCAAGAGTAAAAAGAGATAATAATTGTGTGTGCATAGATGGTAAATTGCGTATATTAAAGAAATCTTCAAGAGCATCTTCAGAAAATTCCAAAAGGAAGAAAAGAAAAAATACAAGCCTTGTGCGAAAAGTCCAAAGTTTACTGGTATAATGGTACGGGCTTTTTTGTTAACATCTATGCAAGGAAAGAGATGTCCTGGCATGTTAACTCTCTTCCATTTATCCAAAAAAAGCTCTCAAGATTCGAATCTAGTATTTAAAATTGGATTTAGACATTCTATGAATAAGAGAAAACTTTATTATTTGTGACAGTACAAAAATTAGAAATTTCTAGAGGTGAAATAAAAAAATAAAGCAAGTGCCAATTTTTTTGGATTAATTATACTTTACCACCGGTGGTTTTCAAATAAATCACATGAATCTTGAGATGAAATAAAAAATAAAGCAAGGGCCAATTTTTTGGGGTTAATTATAGACCCACTAAAATAATTAAACTCTTTGTCGTTATGGAAAGTGGAAACTGGAAATTTATTGGCATTGGAAAATATTTAAACCAATCATTCTTATGGAAACTGGAAATTATTGGCATTGGAAAATAGCAAGTAAATTGTAGTTAATTCCAATCCAAGTTGGAGTAGAATTTGATTCGTACTCTATAGAATTTCCAAATTAATTTTTATACTTCTAATCCAAATTGGAGGAGAAATTGAATCCTTCGCAGTTTTTCTGTGTCCATAAAAGCCAGGATTTCCTCAGTTCGACAGGATTTCCTCAGTTCAACTTACTTTGGTCCTGTTTTAATTCTTGCCATGGCGGAGACCGAAACATTAGAAGATTGGTCGGGCGCTTGGCGCACTCGTCCTGTTTTGGAGTTTTGTTATTCTCCAAGCGATACAGATGACCAAGAGATTGAAATTACAAGACGGAGTAATTTCATCAATAGCATCGACACCATCTTGCTAAGATACCACGAGAATAATCCTGGTATTGATAGTTTGGAACTTAGTCTTCCATCAGTCTCCTGATCAGCTCATCAGATGGCTCCAAATTGCCGTAGAAAACGGGGTGAAAAGTATCGATATTGATTTCATTGGTGATTCTTTTATTTTTACTCAGACAATCTTTGATGCTAAATCACCAGTAAAATTAGTTCTTAGCCACTTACAATTGAAGCCCCAGGCAATTATGACAATAAGGTGCCATGATCTCCGAATACTGGAGCTTTTTGGGGTGGATCTAGACGAAGTGATGTTTCAAAAAATATTATCGAGTTGCCCGTTGATTGATGAATTGATAATTTCTTGCTGTGAAGGTCTTGTGAACATTAAGGTGACCAAGCTTCAAAAGTTCAAGAATGTTAGCATTGACTTGAAGGAAAGTGAATGTGTTGAAATTGAAGCACCAAGTCTTGAGTACTTCAGTTATTGTAGAACAACGTTACCCTGGCAAGACGAAAGAACTCCATCAAGACATCGCCGCCTCCAGATGCTTACATGCCCAAATCTAAAGCATTTGGTGTTGGATGATATTGGCATCACTGATGAGTTTTTTTTTAGACATTGCAGTAAAATTTCCACACCTTGAAGACTTGGATATCCAAGGGTGCTCTGATCTCCATAGAATCAAGATTTCAAGCAACTCGATTAAACGCATAAACTTGGAATGGAACTGGGGATTGAGAGAGGCTGAAATTGATGTTCCCAACTTGGATTGGTTTAGGTATAAGGAAACCTCCATTCCCCTTCTTACTTTTATAGCTCCCTCTGGTCCCTGGATTTCCAAAATTGAGTTAAGTTGTTGGTCGTGGGAGACTTCGTGGTTCTCCAATTTGAAGAACTTGTTGATAGAGTTAAGTCAATCTGAAATTTCACTAAAAATTGACTTTTGGGGATATCTGGCGGGCTCCATTGATTATGTGATGATGAGAAATAGCGCTAGACTTCCACTACCTCAAGTTCAAAAATTGTCGATACGCTTCGAGGAGGATGTAAATTTAGATGATGCAGATGCAATTCTGGATGCTATCTTCTGGACTTGTCGTCCTAAAACCATAGCGCAAATGCTGTATGAGCGCCTGCCCTTGGAAAATATTTGCATTGGAAAGGTAATCTTTGAGAAGCTCTTAGGAAATCGGAAGCATACCATTTTGCAGAAAACTAATTATTCTTGGCTGAGTTATCTAAAGGCTGTAAAAGTTGTGATAGTTGAAGATGATGAAGAAGTGCAGCTGCCTCTCCCTCTGGACTGGGATGGTTTTTTGCACATATTCTTCGCGACCGAAACTAATTTATGCCTTTACAAATTTTTTCACTTTGAGTTAGAGTGGGAAATATCCGACATGGCTTGGGAGCAAAAAGTATCAAGAAAAAACCGATGGAAATTAAGAAAGGGAAAAGTATAGAAGAAAACATAGAAGTTAACAGATTTGACGTTTTATTTTTGTATTTTTCGTTTTATTTTTATTTATTTTTATGGTTTGGGGATGGATTACCATCACGGACTGAAGTAATTAGCTGTTCTAATGACATGTCTGAACAAAGATGTAGAAATCTTCTTTTAATGGTTATTAAATAATTCAATTTTTTGGAAAAAATTGGTTTAGTTTTATAATTCAAGTGTTTGATTTAGCCAATACATATTTTCTTTGCGTAAAATTCAAGAATCGTTTGTAGACTTCCATAATACATACTTTCGATTTGTCGTCCCAAAACTATAGTTCAATACTGATACGAGAACTTGTCAGACAATAATGATTTAATGAAGGTACACTTTGAGATGCTAAGGTTCAGAAAAATAAGAATCATAGCAGTTTGCAGCCAACTAAATTTTGAGATAATTAAAGAAACCCAATGAGTTAAGTAACCCTGTACCTTACTTAGTTGGTTAGCATCATTATGCAGAGCTGCCAAAAGTACTTGATGTTAGAATTTGGCTTGAATAAAAAGAACTAAAGAACTTCTGCTCTTAAGACAGTTATGTTTCTGGATTTTTTTGGTTTATTTTTGTTGTTGACGTATAATGATATAGTCTGACCTTTCCAACACAATTGTGCCCATTTTAATTTTCTGTTTTGTTGGTTGATTGAACATGCTGGATCTTCTGTTTTTTCTCTTTGACTAATTAAGTCACCAGAATGCAGGAATGCAAAGTTATTTTCACGGCTTATAACGCATTATAATGCTGTCTACTCTGTTTGATTTTTTTGGCTTTTTTTTTGTAGCTATATTGACAACATTCAAATGGTTCATACTTCAATTTACTCTACTAAGTTTAAATAATGGACTTGTTATTGCAGATCATTCTGTAGATGTCAATTTTTAATCCCTTTAATAATCAACTTGTTCATGTTGCAAGCGTACCGAAGATCTACGCCTGTGAAACTTGAATGCACGCTTTGCAGGCAGGTAAATTTGACACTAACCTAGAATAAGCATGCTTTCAAAAGATTTCCTGTCAAATAATGATCCGTTCCCCCAAAGAGCCCCCCCACCCCACCAACTAAAACAAAAAAAAAAAAAAAAAAAAAAAACAACCCACGAAAAACACCAAATATATATAGACACACACACACATATACACGCACACACACCAAAGATTTGGGTTAATTACTCCAATAGTTCTCAAACTATTTCATGAGTGTCAATTTAGTCCCCAAGCTTTTATTTGTATCCATTTGGTCCCTCAACTTTTACGTTAGTGTTTAATTGGTCCACAATACCAATAAATGGCAAAATTGCTCTTCTATTTATATCATATCCTATCTTTATTTTTTCTCTGCTTTACTTTTTATCAATTTTCTTATATTTTTTATTTATTCCTTCAACTCTTCCCCTATCTTTATTCATGTTTTCAAAAAACTCAATCAAACATTACCTTCTTTATTCGCAAGTTTATATTGATTGATTTATCTGAAAAGTTTCGAGTATTTTTCATAGTTCTTGAGATGAAGATTAAAAGAAATAAAATGGAAGAAAACTTCAAAAAATATTAAAATAAAAAAAGAGATTTAGGATTTCAATTTTATTTACTTGATTGTAGACATTTATGTCTTTCTTTTTTAATCATTTTCTTAATTTTTCTTAACTTTTTTTCTTTTATTTGTCCTTAGAGATCTCAAGAGAATAAAAAAAAATTAAACTTATCCAAGTGAACCAATCAATATAAATCTGAAAAAAAAAAAGGACAAGAAGCTAATATGCAATTAGGTTTATGATGATGTGGACAAGGATAGCTAATGTGGAGAAAGGATAAATTAAAAAAATATATAAGAAAGGAGATAAAAAGTAAAGGTCATAAAAGTAGAAGGGCAAATTTGTCATTAATGGTATTGAGGACTAATTAAATACAAATATAAAAGTTGAGGGACTAAATAGAGACAATCAAACGTTGAGGGACTAAATTAATACTCATGAAATAGTTTAGGGACCAATGGAGTAATTAACCCCCAAAGATTTTGTCTAACATGTGTCAGCACACACTATCGGCAACGTGAAACATCCATTTTTGGGAACGTTGAAGTTAAATTGAAAGAAATGACCGAGAGTAAAAACAGATTATAGATGTGTGTGTGTTGATGGTAAATTGCTTATAATAAAGAAAACTTCCGATGCATCTTTCGAAAAGTCCAAAAAGAAAAAAAAGAAAAAAAATCCAAGCCTTGTATAAAATGTCCAAAATTTAGTATATAATGTTTTGGGCTTTTTTGTTAACATCTATGTAAGGAAAGAAATGGAAAGGCAAATTAAAATTTCCATTTATCTAAAAAGTCCACAAGATTTGAATCTAGTATTTCCTAAATTTAGATTTAGACACTCTATGTATTAATAAGAGAAAGCTTTATTATTCGTGACGGTAACAAACCTAGAAATTTCTTAGTTTCTGCAATTACACAGCGTAGATCATTATAGGAAGCCCCTTTTCATATTACCAGAACCAGATAATTTCTTTTTCTCTTCTAAAATAGTTTTATACCGTTAAATCTTTTATGGCTAGTTCTAAAATAGTACTATGTTGCGTTCGCGGCAATCAGTTGCAGTTTGCTGTCAATCCCATTACCAAAACAATTAATCATAGTTCTGATTACTTTTTGGTACGCATAATAGTTCTGTACAAATTGGAGTAATATTTGAATCCTTAGCACAAAAGGAGGACTAAATCAGATTTAATCCTCTTCAATTTAGAAGCTTGAATTAGAAAAGTACTTCTAACCAAGAAAATAACGGACTACTGATTTCAAAAAAAAATTACTTCTGTTTTCCATATGGAGACTGGAAATTACTGGCATTGGAAAATTGCGAGTTTAAGCACATATATACATGTTAGTTGCAGTTTGCTTACAATCCCCAATTAAGTTGCATATTTCTAATCCAAATTGGAGTAGAATTTGAATTCTACTCTATATTTCCAAATTAAGTTACATAATTCTTTTCTAAATTGGAGTAGGATGGAGTAAAAATCGAATCCTACATAGATTTCCTACGTGCATAAAAGCAAGGACTGTTCTCAGATTTCCCTAGTTTCAATTCTTTACTCCTATTCTGATTCTTACCATGGCGGAGACAGAAGCTTTAGAAGATTGCACATCAAAACTTCCTCAACATATTATACATCATATACTCTCTTTCCACCAATTTCCACCTAGCCAAGCAGCAAGAACAAGCGTTTTGTCTAAGGCATGGTTGAGCGCATGGCGCACCCGTCCCAATTTGGTTTTCAGTTATTTATACAGATACACTGATAACCAAGAGATTGAAATTAGAAGACGCAGAAATTCCATAAATAGCATCAACACCACCTTGCTAAGGTACCATGAGAATAAGCCTGGTATTGATAGTTTGGTCCTTTGTCTTCCATCCGACTGGTTTGATCATGTCAACGGATGGCTCCAAATTGCTATTGAGAACAGTGTTAAAAGCCTCAACATTGGTCTCAGTGGTGATTCTCCTATTTTGCCTTCAACAATTTTTGAAGCTAAATCACTTGTAAAACTAGCTCTTAGCAACTTACAATTGAAGCCTCAAGTGATTCAGACAATAAGGAGCCATAGCCTACTAATACTGGAGCTTTCTATGGTGCATGTAGACGAAGTGATGTTTCAAAGAATAATATCGAGCTGTCCGTTGATTGAGGGATTGAAAATTGATTGCTGTGAAGGTCTAGAGAACATAAAGGTGACGAAGCTTCAAAAGCTCAAGAACGTTCGCATTAAAAAGGAAAGTGGATGTGTTGAAATCGATGCACCAAGTCTCGAATACTTTTTTTATTGTAGAGGCGATTATTTCGGTTATTCTAGTGATGATGAGGGACCTCCTCCATCAAGACATAGCCAGCTTCGGATGCCTACATGTCAAAATCTAAAGAAATTGGAGCTCGTCGATGTTGGCATCACTGATGAGTTTTTCTTAGACAATGCAGAAAAATTTCCACACCTTGAAGACTTGGATATCCAAAGATGCTGTGATCTCCAAAGAATCAAGATTTCAAGCAACTCGATTAGACGCATAAACTTGGAATGGAACTCGGGTTTGAGAGAGGCTGAAATTGATGTTCCCAACTTGGATTGGTTTGGATATAAAGGAAGCTTCATTCCCCTTCCCTTTTTTACAGCTCCCTCCTGTCCTCGGATTTCTGAAATTGAGTTATGTTGTTTGATTGAAGAGACATCGTGGTTCCCCAGTTTGAAGAACTTGTTGACAAAGCTAAGTCAATGTGAAATTTCACTAGAAATCGACGTTTGCAAAGATGTGGCGGGCTCAATCGCGGATGAGATGATGAGAAATAGTGCTAGACTTCCACCACCTCAACTTCAAAAATTGTCGTTATGCACCTATATGGAAGCAAAGTTAGATGATGCAAATCTATTTCAGGATGTTATCTTCTGGACTTGTCGTCCTAAAACCATATTGCAAAAACGGTTCAAGCGCCCGGCCTTGGCACGTGTTTGCTTTGAAAAGGCAATTTTTGAGAAGCTAGTAGGAAATCAGAAGCATACCATTTTGCAGAGAACTAATCTGTGGCAGAGTTATCTAAAGGATGCAAAAATTGTGATAGTCAAAGATGGCAAAGAAGTACAGTTGCCTTTTCCCCTGGACTGGGATAGTTTCTTGCACACATTATCCGCAAATCATTGTTGGGAATTTTTTTACGAGTTAGAGTGGGAAACATCCGACGACAATGGTTGGGAGCAGAAGGTTTCAAAAAAAAACCGAAGGAAATTGAAGGAAGGAAAGGTATAGAAGAAAAAACGAACGGCCGGGGTAGCAAAAGAGTTGAGGACTTGACCCTTTTTTTTTTGGTGCGGCCGGATGACTATCCTGGACAGAAGTAATTAGCTGTTCGAGTAACATGTCTGAACAAAGATGTAGAAACCTTCTTTCATTCGTTACTGAATAATTCAATTTTTTGGAAAAACTGGTGTAGCTTTATAATGCAAGTGCTTGATTGAGCCAATACATATTTTCTTTGCATAAAATTTAAGAATTTCTGTACATTTTGATAATACATATGTTGGGCGTGTCATCCCAAAACTACAGTTCAACACTGATATGAGAATTTGTCAGACAATAATGATCTAATCTAATATAGGTACTCTTTGAGATGCTTCATGTTGAGAAGAAATAAGAAGCATAGTAATTTGCAGCAAACGAAACGAGCCATTATATTCATCTATTTCTATGTAGAAATACTTGTACCAACATCCCATTCCATAGCTAGTTAATGATTTTCTTGACTTTTCTTGATTTTAGAGCAAAGTTATTTTAGTTGTTTATAAAGCATTATAATGATCTTTGTCTACCATGTTTTATTTTTTGGGTTTTCCTATATCTAGAAAACTTTCAAATGCTTCAGAGTTCAATTTACTCTCCTAAGTTTAAATCATGAACTTCTTACTGTAGATCATGTTGAAAATATCACTTTTGTCCGTATTATAGGATGTGTTTGGATAACCTGTTTTTTAGAAAATGAGTTTCTTTGATACAAAAAACACTAAAAGAGTGTTTTTGGCATATTTTTTTGTTTTGCACACACACATATTTTTACACATACTAAAATCCTACACACCAAGAACACCAAAAACACACACTCACCTTCAAACTCACACCAAAAACACCAAGAACATACACTCACTTTCACACACACACACACACACATATTATACGTATATAGATACGTATGTACATGCATGCATGTAACACTCACTTTCACACACACACACACACACATATTATACGTATATAGATACGTATGTACATGCATGCATGTACATACGTATGTATGTACGTATAATATATATAAATATGTTTTATATAAATATATATTATATGTTATTTATACTTATATATAAATATGTATGTACGTATGTATGCATGAATGTACATACGCATTTATGTACGTATAATATATTTATTATCTATATATATTATATATAATATACATTATATTTATTGTATGTATTGTATGTATTATAATATGTATAATATAATATATATAGATAATATCTATACATACATATATATATTATATTATATACATACGTATGTATGTACGTATAATATATATAAATATGTTTTATATAACTATATATTATATATTATATATATTTATATAAATATGTATGTACGTATGTATGCATGAATGTACATAAGCATTTATGTATGTATAATATATTTATTATCTATATATATATATTATTTATAGTATATATTATATATATTGTATGTATTATAATATATATAATATCATATATATAGATCATATCTATACATACATATATTTATATATATTATATTATATATACATGTACGTATGTATGTATGCATGCATGTGCATATATATGTATGTATGTATATAATATATATTATAATATATTATATTATATTATATTTATATATTCATGTACATACGTATGTATGTACGTATAATATATATAAATATGTTTTATATAAATATATATTATATATTATATATATTTATATATATATGTATCTGAGAGTTGAGATTGTGGTTGATTTGAAGTTCCTGGTTCATTTTTTACAGGATTTTCTATAATCTTTTTTGCATTTAATATTTCTTGTCTTTGTTGTTCAGTGAGATATACTTCCTACCATCCTTTTAATTGACCAGTAAATCCATTAACAATTATATTTGCCGCATTTTTATTAGTAGTACCTTCATGTTTAAGAATTTGGGAATACATAATCATTTTTTGTAAAGTATTTTGAATTAAGTAATTAGACATTCCATCTATATTCCATTCATAAATTTCATTTCCTTTATAACTAGCTTGGATATCATGACGATATTTTTCTTCATATAATATATCTTGAGGACTTGGTCTTTTATAGTAGAATGGTAAATCACCAAATTTTGGTATAAATTTTTGTTTTCTTTCATATCTTAAATTTTTATTTTTCTTTTTCTTTCTTATTGGATTTAAATGATAATTTAATTTTTCTAATTCAAATTGTTCCGGTTCAGATTCGGATGTTAAAATATTTTCTGATTCATTATTTTCTGTTTGATTTTCAGTTTCAGAAAGATGGGAATCAGAAGTAGTTGTTCTAGATAAATTATTAATTCTAGGATGGGAAGATGAAGAAGATAAAGAAATATTATTTAATTTTTCTGTTAAAATTTTTATTAACTCATTTTGAGAATTTTTTGTTTTGAAAGAATTCGGTGGTAATTCTGTTAGGGGAACCATATTTGGTACAAATAGGGGATCTTTTAGTTTTTTATTATTACTTGTTTCATTTATTAATTTTGTAGGATTATATGTTAAAGAATTATTTTCTATAATTCCTTCAATTCTATTTAATTGATTTGAGATTGTTCCTAAATTTAAATTTGTATAATTATTTTGATGTATAATTTTTACATTTTCTAGTATTAGTAATTTTAGAAGTATCTACAAAAGGATAAGCTTCAGTAGATTCTAATTTAATTTTTTGTTGGGGAGGATGAATGGATTTTAGAGTGTGGTTATCAGTTATTTTCCAAGTTTGATAAGCATTTTCTAAAACATTAATATCATTTGTTTCATAAAATTGTTTTTTATTTTTTAAATAAAACCAAATAACAAAAGAAATAATAGTTTTTGTATTTTGAATAAAATTATAATATTCATCTACAAATAATTTTCTTTGGACTGGTGTATATTTATTAAAAAACCAATTTCTAAAACTGGAATATTTTTCTTGTAAAAAATCTTTTTGACAGATAGGTTTGATTTTGTTAATATCAAACTCATCATGTTCTATTGTATTAAGATGAAATTCCATATCAGATTGAGTAACTGAAGGTTGACTTGTACTTGGAGAATTTTCTCTTAATTTTTGTTCATATACAGCATGAGGAATATTGTGAAGATGATTCTTCTAAGCCTCTGAATTTTAGAGAATTTTGAAATCTTTCAGATATTGATTGTAAATTATGTTCTTCTTCAGATAAATTTGAATTAGTATAGATTGAAGATGTAGATTTTCTATTATTGAAAGTAATTTCAACATCTCCGCTTGGAGATTGGACTATATGTGAAATATTAGAAATATTCCTTATTTGTGGAGTAGGATTTAGTAATAGTTTTTTAAATTCCTATTTTTCTGGCAAGGTTACCTGATTCCATTGAGTAAATCTAGGACCTCTTATGTTAGCTCTATTTTTATTTCCTTCTAACAGTTCAGTTTTCCTAACACCTTTAAGATCAGATCTTTTAGCTCCTGGACTTAAAGTGTTCATTATTTTAAAATAGAATCTATAGGTTACATTAATATTTTCAGACCCTATTTTCATATCATAACCTTTTGTCATAATATTTAAGGTTAAGACATCAATTAAATTTCTATCTGTTAGTGAAACAGAAAAATTTGGATAACAATTAAAATATATAGGACCTTCACATAGACTTGATTCAATCATTCCTAGTAAAGAATCACTAAAATTATTATGTCTTCCATCTCTTAGATGCAATTAAGACAGAATTATTTAAACCTTCTCTATTTAAAGGTTGTATTGCTACTTGAATTAAACCTATATGAAGATATTTTTTACCAGAATTTCTTATTTTATCTAAATCTTTTTCAAGAATTTTAATTTCTTCAAATTCATTTTGGATTGGAATGGTTTTTTCTACCTGTTTTGATAGCTAATTTTGTAGCGATATCAAAGTTACCAATTTTATATACCTTCTTTGGTTCTATCTTTGGTAAATGCCAATTTTGCAAACTTTGTTCTATTTCAGAAAATTCAAGTAATGATGCATTTTTTGTAAATTTTGATTTAAGATGATGCAGAAGAAGTAGATAAAGAACGAGAAAACATTTAAAATTTATAATATCCTTTGGATGTAATCTATCTTTGATTATAGACTTACTTACAATATTTCTTAATATGCAAATATTAAAATTACCTATCTGTTTTAATTCTTTAAAATAGAGTTAATATATTTCCGTATTGATCTTCTGAACATAAGATCTTTCATACTAGATATCCTTATTGAGCAACTAATTCTCAAGATTTTCATCAATATGAACTAAAGAATCATTAGTTTTGCTCGACTGTCAACGAATTACAGGCATGGCCATACAAACGCCTCTATCTCTGGGCAAAACATAGCCACTTAAGCCTTACGCGACTTGGGTGTCGATCCACAAAACAAGGAGACAAAGTTCATATGGATTTGGATCTTAAGAAATTAGAGTCTTATTGGAAATCTAATATTAAAGTCTTCATATTCAGAGTCTTATTGGAGAATATATTATCCCATATCTTAAAATTAAAAACAGTAGTTATTCAAATATTAACATATTTTAGAATTATTGTTTTTAAATCTATAAGATAGATCCATCCAAAGGGATGGATTTAGCTAAACATGGCTCTGATACCAATTTAACCCAGGATTTTATGAGAGAAGTAAAACAGAAATAAATGTGCGGAAATTAAAATGCAATAATATAAAGAAGACTTACAAGTGTATTTGAAGAAGACTTTCAATTTATTGATATGAATAAGAGGGGAGATTTACAAGTGGAAAAGAGAGGATGAGAAGGTTTTTCCTATCCGAAGTTCTGCCGAAATGAGGTCTAGAACTTCTCCTTTTATAATACAATTTGATCACTAATTTACAAATTTCATTGTCTAAGCAATGACGTCATTTGGATTTCCTGTTGTTGGATTTCTTCTTTTGCTTTTTCTGAGATTTGACAGGAGCATTTGATGAGGCTGCCGACTCTTCACTATTTTCTGAATTTGAAGGCTGCTTTATTGACTCCTTTATTTTTGCTTTGCTCGGATATTTGTCCTTTTGCCATTGTCTTCATTATTTCCAAGAGTGCTTTGGAATCTAATGACTCAAAAAGATTTTGCAAAGGGATTTCATCGGATCATGATTTTCAAATTCAGATTCAGAAGAAAGTTCAATGGGTATTTCATGAACTTTCAAGTCTGATTCAGATATTTTAGTTTTTCCTGTTTCTTTTCTTTTCTTTGATTTTTCTACATCAGTATTTTCCGGAGTAGAAAATATTTCTTCCAAATGTCCTGCAAATAAATTCATCAATTCATTTTTGACTTGATCATTATTTTTCTGTCCTTGAGAATTTATTTTGCTTTCCATTTGTCTGAACAAAACTTCCATTTTTGAAGGAGAAGTAATTTCTGAGCTAGAGGGTCCTTCCTTCTGTATAATTTGTATTTTGATATTTTTCTCAATGCTGGCATAATCAACTTCCATTTTCTTCCACCATTTGCATTTGATTTCTCTTTGAAGAGTTGGAAGTCCACTGATCAGTGATTGTAGTAACATAACTTCCATGCTAAGCACCAAGGAATTTGAAACCTGGCTAGGAAAGTGTAACATGGATCTGTCCTGAATTTTTGGTTCTTCAAAGTATTTTGAATTTTGATTTTGGAAAGATCTGATATAGGATTTAAAAGGGGTTCAGGAAGAATTTCTGGACATGGTCCAAAATTTAAGAACCAATTATAAAACCAGGATGGTAATGAATTTTGAAGAATGGTAGAAGATATTCTAATCCACCAAGTATGTTTGTATTGGGAAGTTTTGGTAGAAGAATATATGACTCCATGCTTCCATGTAGTCTTGGTAGGTAAATTGGTAATTGTAATTATTGTATTTAGAAATGAAATCAATGTGTGATTTGGTTTTAGTATACCATAGTTTGAATAGAGGGAACATGATGAATATAAAGTTGTGAATAGGCTATTTCATTATCCTCCATGGTCGGATACCATTTTGGATTTTTGTTAGATTTGTGTCTGTCATGAAGATCAACTATTTTTTGATTGTTTATAACAAAAGAATCAAGAAAATTTGCATATGTGTGACGATTTTTGAAAGGAAGTGGTCCTCTCATAGGAAATTGAGAAAGGGAAGGATGATTAAAATATTTTCTTTGAAGAGTTTGACAATCAGAATGTAAATCTTCAAAGGATATAAATAAAGAAACTAATTTTACTCCTGTCTCAATATAAGGATCATTTGTTCTTCTTGTAGAAGTATGGATTTTGCAGAGGGTATTTTCCCTAAATTTACCATCGAAGAAGAAGATGGTAAAGGTGGAAATTGAAAATTTGATAGGTAAGGGGCTCCATAGAAAACAGAGCCTCTACCTCTTCCTCTTCCTCCTTGAGAAGGAGGTCTGCTCATTTCCTGCATTTAAAATATTAATTTAATAAAGTTTTTGTAAGCTTGATTTTTCACAGCTATCTTCAAAAGGAACATTTTCATAATCTATTCTCTTGGATTCCTCCAGAGATCTAATAGATTCAAAATAAACTAATTTTTTGATAAAAATTTTTTCTTTATAAGTAAAAGGTCCTCCATTGTGCTGCTAGCTCTCTGAGTTTTCTCAATTTAAATTGAACAGCCTTGGATTCCTAGATACTCGGTATAATATAGTTTCTGTATAGAGGGTTTGGGAATTTGCCAAACTGGTTGATGGTATTTGAATATATTTTCATATTCAGTAATATGAATTGGATGACCATTTACTAGAACAAAATTTTCAAGATCTAATGTAGAATTTGAATCTTCAGAATGATCAGACTCATCCTGATAAGTATTTTGATTTGAGAACAAAGGATTTGAATGAGTAGAAGTTGAAGGAATATTTTCCATGAAATTATCCCTGTAAGGAATTCACGAGTAAGAAAGTCAGGGAGAGAATTTGACTTCTCCTTTAATGTGAATTATTTTGAAATCAAAAACAGAAAGAGATGCTTGCCATCTTGCAAAAATTTGTTTTGATGCAATATTTTTCACATCTTGTTCTAAAACATTTTTTGCTGCTAGAGCAATCAATTACGTAATAGTAAAAGTTTGATTTAACAAATCATCTTGAAATTTATTGATGCATAAAACAATGCTTAAGATTTCTTTTTTAATAGTAGAATAATTACATTGAGCATTTTTCCAAGAACCAGAAGGTAAATCTTATAAGTTCTTCCTTATTATTTTTTGGATTTAATTGTTTTAGAATGCCTCCATAACCAATGTCAGAAGCATCAGTTTCAACTATTTTTGTAAAATTGGGATTTGGTAAATTTAAACATGGTAAATATTTAACTTTATTTTTTATTTTCTTAATTATGTCTGTATGAATTTGACTCCATTGAGGAGGATTTTTCTTTAACCTATCATATAAGGGTTTACATTCAATTCCAAGATTTTTATAATAATCATGAATAGTAATTTAGACTTCCTAAAAATCTTTGTAATTGTTTTTTATCTTTGATTTCATCAGGAAATTTAGAAGCGAATTCAATACTTCTAGAATATTGGTATTATATTTCCATTTTTTAATTCAGTATCCAAGAAATCTTATTTCTGTTTGGAAAAGCTTCATTTTCTTAGCCGATAAAACTAATCCATTTTGTTTTACTATATTTATAAATTTTTCTAAATGTTGAAAATGTTGTTTTATTGATTTAGAGAATACTAAAATATCATCTATATAAACAATTATAAAGGAATAATTTGAGAATATATCATTCATAATATTTTGAAATTCAGATGGAGCATTTTTTAAACCAAATGGCATTACATTCCATTCATAATGACCAAATGGGACTGTAAAAGCAGTTTTATATCTATCTTTTTCATTTATCTGTATTTGCCAAAAACCTGATTTTAAATCAAATTTTGAATATATAACTGAATCAATAGTTCTAGTTTAATAGATCTCTTTTATTTGGAATTGGATATCTAATCCATTGTAAGACCTTTATTTAATGGTTTATAATTTAATGACTAATCTAGGTAACTCCTCTTTCAATTTCTGAATTTTTGTTTACATAAAAAGCAGTACAACTCCAAGGAGAAGTACTTTTCCTAATAATTTTCTTATTAAGTAAATCTTCTATTTCTTTTTTACAAAATTCTACCATTTCTTTATTCATTTGTGCAGGTCTTGCTTTTGTAGGAATTATTCTTTCATTGAAAGTATTTTCATATGGTAAATAAACTGAATGTTTTTTTCCTATTCCAAAAAGCATTAGGTAGTTCATTACAAATTTGATTTTTTATTTTATCTGTTATTCTAGAAATTTCTATTTTAGTTTTTGATTTTTTAAATCTTCTTGTATTTGAAAATGTGTATAAGTCTTTTTGTAAAAATTCTATTTGGTTAAGCTTTAAGTTTCATCATTTCTTCTAAAGTATCAATTTGTTTAATTTGAGGTTTTGAAACAAAATCAAAGAACTAATTGATTGATCCTTTTCTAGATATTGTTTTTCCATCACAATATGAATGGTTGCATAGCATAATAAAAAGGTGTACCTAGAATTACTTGTTGAGATACATCTTTTGTTAATACAAATGGTTGACAGATATAGTTGTCCTTCTTTAGAGAAAATACATACATTTGAAATTTTATAATTAATTTTAATTTTTGATCCTTGAGCTGCTCTAAGAACAACTTCTGTTTTTTCATAATATTTTGTAGGTACTAATCCTTCACAAATTAGTATTTAAATCAGCACCACTATCCTAACATAGCAATTGCTGATATTTTAAATTCCTTATTTATTACTAGAGTAACTTGAATATAATATTTTTGAGAAATATACATAGAACTTAATAATTTTCAGGATTTATTTTCTATCAATATTTGATTATCTTTTTCACTAAATTGTTCTGATCAATAATTCTTTTTGTAATTCTTTTAATAAATTAGTTTCTTCTATGTGACTTCATGCTTTCTTTTAAAAATTTTACCTTCCTGTTTTAATTCATTAATTTCTGATTTAAGAGTAGTTAGACTTAAATTGGGTTTTTCTCTTTGAATATGATTAAATACATCTGTAAGAGAAAAAGAATTATTAAGATCTATAGTGTCTTTTTAATTTTGGGTGAATATTTTCATTTTCTTGGTGTTTTGAGGAACTAGCTTCATTTTGTAACAATTTCTAAGTAATTTTCTAAGTATTTCCTCTTTGATTCAGTATTTGGTAATTCATCTATAAGATCTAATATTATTTTATTATTTTGGGTTAATACATTTATTTCTAAACCATTTGATTCTATTATAGCTTTATAATATTGAATTTTATCTGAACAATTTTCACATTCATCATTTCACTATTTGATGAGCTATTACTAGTGCTACTTATTACTAGAACTTTCAGAGTAGTCTATCTGATTAATAATTTTAGTTTTTATTTTATTCTCTATATCTAATTTATTTATTTGTTCTATTAATTGGTTTATTTTAGTTCTACATTTATTAGCATAATGTCCCTTTTTACCACATTTTGTGCAAGTAACATTTTTCTTAATCCAATTTTTTACTTCTTGATCTGTTCTTTTATTTTCTTTTTTCTTTTTATGGTTTTTATAATCAAAACTTCTTTTATGTACGTATAATGTATTTATTATCTATATATATTATATATATTGTGTATGTATTATAATATATATAATATAATATATATAGATAATATCTATACATACATATCTTTATATGTATTATATTATATATATGTACGTATGTATGCATGCATGCATGTACATATGTATGTATGTATGTATATAATATATATATTATATTATATTATATTATATATATTTATATATAAATATATGTAGGTACGTATGTATGCGTGCATCTACAGACACATTTATATACGTATAATATATTTATTATCTATATATTACACATATATTGTATATTATATATATTATATGTATTATAATATATATAATATATAATATACATATATATGTATATATAATATATACAATATATAATATATAATATACATATATAGATAATATATATACATACATATATTTATATATATTTTATCATATATGTATGTATGTATGGATGCATGCATGTATGTATTCATGCATGCATGTACATACATATGTATGTACGTATAATATATATAAATATATTATATATACATATATCTTAGACATTATAGATATTTATATATAAACGTATGTATGTATGTATGCATGCATGCATGTACATACGTATGTATGTACGTGTAATATATATAAATATATATATTATATATAAAGATATGTATGTGCATATGCATGTATACATGTACATACGTATATATGTATGTATAATAAATTTATTATATATTATCTACAAAATATATTATATATATTTTATATATAATATATATGTATGTATGAATGCATGCATGTACATACGTATGTTTGTACGTATATATTATATATATAATGTAAATACATATTATATGTGTGCGTGTGTGTACGTATGTACGTATGTCATGTATATGTGTGTGTATGTGTATGTGTGTGTGTGTGTGTATGTATGTATATGTGTATGTGTGTGTGTGTATGTGTGTGTGTCTACAAATTTGGATTTTGAACAAAACTCCCTAATTGTTCCAAAAAACAATATTGTCTAGACGCTAACTATTCTTAAAAAATATCTACACTAAAATTTTCTAAAAAAACACCCATCCAAATGTAGCCATCAATTCTTAATCACTTCAATAATAAACTTGTTCGTGTTGCAAGCATGCCAAGAACTACGCTGGTGAAATTTGACACTAGCCTAGAATAAGCATGCTTTCATAAAATTTGGCGCTAGCCTATGATAAATCAACTTAAATAATTACTATCAATTTTTGGTTCCACCTTCTATCATTTTTTCATTATCTCTTCTTCTTTCAGAGTCTCTCTCTCCTTTGTTACCATTGAATTTAATATTGTATCATAACTCCAACATTAATTTTCTTTGTGAGTTTTTTTTAGGAGAATGTGTAGGGGAGGAGAAGAAAAATCTACTTTCTTCTTTCATTATTAATAGAATAATAGAAACGAATACTTTTTTAGCCGCAATGGTTATACATATTAATTGTGGATAACTTCAAGGTAGTGCTTTTCCCTAACATTTATTTCCTCTTTTTTCTGTACTATGGGATATTTTTTTATTTTAGATGATTACTTTTAGAACAGTGATTTTTACTTTTTTTGGTACAAACAAATGATAAGATAATTTCAAAAAAAAAATTTCAAATTTGAGAAGTATGAACATTTTGATGGAAATGGGTTTCTTTATTTGTGGGTGTGTCTATATATATGTGTGTGTGTGTGTGTGTGTGTATATATATATATATATAATCCAACATACCATTTGAGCTCCTATGAAACCTTTTTAAATAAATAAAATAACAATAGAGAATAATGTTGGAGAGAGAAAGAGCCACATACATGTTTTATGGTAAATTAGTAAATCAAGAAGTAATGGAAGATATAGAAAAATTAAAAATATAATAGAAGTAAACTGTATTACTGAAAAAATAAAATTAATGAAAAAATGATGGAAGATAGAGTCCAGTTTAACTACAAGGGGTATTTCATTATTAACCCTCTATGAAATCATATAGTACATCCACTCTAGGCACTCTAGAATTGTCACGCCCCGTAACCCAAGACGTGGCACCCGCTATGCTCTAGACTACACTAAAACACAAGGCTAAATAGATGCAAACATAACCAATACAAATCTCAACTCAATGATAACACAATAATTTCCCAAAAGAACGTCATTCCATTCATCAAGATAAATCATCATCCATTTACAAATCCATTATACCATCACAAAATAATTGGGGAATACATGTATAACCTAGTCTATGCCAAAATATGGCTGTACAATGAATATCTCAAAAATAACCTCTTCTATAGCTATTGCCCAAAGATACAAATCAAGAGGCTCAAAAGTAATTCCAATTTTCTTCTACAAAGTCATCCCCTACGAATTACAAAAATGGGGTGAGTGATAATTCACCCAGTAAGTAGTAAAAGGTCTCTTTGAGGCTTGAGATTGTTACACATATACATATAGTTTCCAATGCAAAACAAAAGTTCACGCCATTCATAATGATACATGGTCAATACATAAGCAATTCAAATCATACTCTAAGCCATAGCACAAAATAATGAGAGCTCAAGTAGTTAGTGGACAATGACCCTGGATATCCAGTTGCTAACTACTACCCAATTAACACGGTTCGATTCCAACTTTCACCTGGTTGGTCAGGTTCAAAGCTAACTTTCACCCAATTAGTACGGTTCAAAGGTTATATCACAAACACCATATTAATGAACTAGTCCTATCATAGCCATTTCATACAAGAGCTCAAGTATTCCATTATTCAAACAATTATCAATGAACCACGTATTCTCATTTCATAGATAAAACATAAGATAACCAAGCTCAAGCCAATTTATATAGAATCTAACATTTCATAATAGAAAGTTTTATCAAAGTACATTTCAAAGGCAAAGAGATTCAAGTACTACTTACCTTGATCCAAAGCTAGTTCAAATAGTCGGAGTAGGGATGATCACCATCTTCGCCTATAACACACAAATTAACATCCAATTATATACTTATTCTATCAGTGAACCTTAAATAAAGTCTAATTCTAGACTCTACACTCAAACGAAGCATAAAACTACCAAAGAAAGCGATCCACGAGTGGACCCTGATGAGCTGCACCCATAGATCCAAAAGGCCCAACCACGGCCCCTCCCGACTGGCCCCAACCTACCCACGGCTCAGTCATCAGTGACTAGCCACGGGCTCCCAACCTTGAGCCACAGCCGCGGCTCACTGAGCCTCACCCACAGCTCAAAAGTCAAAGACTTGCCGTGGGTGAAGGCTGGCCGAGCCCTACCCATGGCTCCTTGCACCCTACCCACGGCTCGCCTACGAAAAACTGCAAATACAACCCTTCAAACATCCAACCTCCAATCCATTCAACCCAACCTCAATCCAACACCAAGAATGGCACAATATAGCAATAATAAAGCATATAAATCTCAAAACACTTATAAACCAACAGCACAAGTCAAAACCATATTTAACCCCTCAAATCCCTACTCTTCTACATCACATATTCACCATCAACTCATATACCCATACATACCAACACAAGCATATACTCAAAGGCATGAAGACCCTAAACTTTCCCAAATTAATCACCCATATATTACCCCCTCTCCCCTAAGACATAACCCAATTTCAAAGGATGTGAAGTAGAATTTTGAGGGAAAGATTTACCTTGGTTGGAAGTTGGAGTACAAGCTTCAAAATGCTCTCTACTAGCTTCCCTTGAGAGATAATGGTCTTCAACGCCTTCTTCAAAGAAAAGGAGAGAGAGAATTTAGGGGGGGGAGAGAGAGAGAGAGAGAAACTTGAGAGGATGAAGAAGATGAGTGAAGAGGAACCCTAAGTCTTTTTGGCGTTAAAATCAAAATTTTTCAAACTGGGCCTTGGTCCCTATTGAGTTTTCAAATTACCCCTCCGGCCCAAGAAGTCTAAAACTACTAGGTCATTGAGGCCCTTGGTATCACAAGAATTTTTCCATATATTGAATGACACTAGAATTTTTCCATGTATTGAATAACCCACTAAGACTAACGAGTTTATTTTCAGCTCAAGTACTATGTATATTAAAGACTTAAGGTACTAAAAATTAAGGTAATGCCTATGCTGAGCGAATATATTGATTATTGTCAAGAAACTACGTTCACTTTATGTACCAACTTATATTAATTGCTTTTGGTTTGAAAATATTGATGTTATAGGCGGGAGTTTGTTTTATTGTATGTTATTTAGAATTTTCCTCTTTAGAGTACTATTCAGATTTTTGCTTCCAGTTTCACGAATGAATCCTTTTTGCTTTAGATATTTTATGCAAGAGCTATGTCCAAAGGAAAAACAGACAAAAACTTACAAGTAATTCAAAATTGGCAAAATAGTTCCACTATCACTGTCCCAATTTACTTTTAATTATATTTGTCACGCCCCGAGCCCGGGACATAACACCGCCGTGATCATGCTAAGCTGAGTCACAAGGCTCAAGTAATCAAAGCATCTAACTTACGCATCTCAAATATTTCATATACCAAGCCATTAACAATATCCCAAGTCAAATGATAGCATTAGGTACAAGTACATTTTCATCCAATACCATAGTAGTTAATACATCAGATACACAGTTTTAGATGCCGAAAACAATCTCTAGAGTCTTAACCTTACTTAATATAGTACCAGCATAGTCTAAGTAACATAAATATCATAACTAACAAAATCTCACTAGCATACTATTATCTAATCACCTTGAGTACCCCGAATGCTAGTACAACCCTTCTCTACGATTCACCTATCACTGCACCACAAAATGAGAGGGGTGAGTGACAAAATCACTCAGTAAGTGGCAAAAGTATCACCTTGTGGCTCGAAGGTGTCATACATATAACTACGTTCAAAACACTTAATTAATCATTTATATAAGTACGGAGGAACTTGAAAATGCACAATTAGTCACAAATCCAAATCAATTATCAAAAGCAAGCAATGCACTTAAATAGAGTCTCATTGCATTCAGACAAAGGGTCAATTCATTCAAACAGAGCCCTGGATATCTAGTCATTCACTATAACCCGGTTGCCCGGATCATACTGACTTTTACCTCGGTCAGTTCAGTCAGACTGACTTTAACCCGGTCAGCTCGGTCATACTGACTTTTACCCGGCCAGTCCGGTCCTACTGACTATTACCCGGTCAGTTCGGTCAAACATACAACATCATTCATACATTACTTCATTGTACAAACAATTCGTTATTCGATCATTCATTTGTATCACATACATTATTAAGTCATAGAATATGAGAACATAATCACAATCAAGCCATTTGATATAGCAAATAGGGTATCAAAGTAATTGTACTTGGCAATGATTCATTTTCCAAAATCCAAGGGATGCAAGTCCCACTTACCTCGATCCGAGCGAACTCAATAACTCCGCGAAGGTTGATCGTGTTCTTCGCGTAAAACATACAAATAACAATCCAATTATAAGCTAAATGTATCAAGGAATCACAGTTGGGACTTAAATCTAGACTTCAGATGCAAAACGGAGCAAGAAGGGGGCTAAATCCGCGCCCACAGATCAAAAAGGTTCACCCGCGAGTCTCAACAGTAGTAGAGCCGCAGGTGGATTGCTACCGAGCCGCGGCCGCGGCTCGCACGAACTGACCCGTGGCTCGCCATCCGTGGCGCGGCCCTTGCCGCAGCCACGGTCAGACTCTTGGTCACTCCAGCTGCGGTTCCAACCGCGGGCGCGGCTGGGGTCGCGGCTGGCACTTAGACTGTCCTGCAACACGATTTTCCCACACCCAACTCTCTCCAATCTCAATCAACATCATCAAATCACCAAATCAGCTCCAAAATAGTTTCGTATGCCAAGAAAACAACACATAAACATAATACACTTCATAAATCACAAAACCCAACCACAAATCACATATAATCTCTCAAAGTTCTTCACCCACATTCCTCATAAATCAACCATAAACTCACACACATATTCACCCATACCAATATAAACACATTTTATATAAGCATAAGGACCATAAAACTTCCCAAATCAACCACTAATCACACTACTCTTACTATAACCAAAACCCATGAAATGTGAGGAAAGTTTAGAGAAACAAATTACCTTGGTTGGGAGATGGAGTTGAAGCCTCAAGGTTTTCTCTACTTGCTTCTCCTTGAGTGGAAAGTTCCCTTACTTCTTCAAAAGAAAATGGAGAGCTATGAGTTGGGAAATCTTGGGAAGAAGAGTAGAGAAGAAATGGAAGAGGAGAAAAATGAAAGAAAAGAGAAATGCCCTAAGTCTTTTGGGCAAAAGAAACAAAATGTAGAAATTGCACTTGAGTCCCTTATGAGCTTCCAATTTACATTTTCACCCAAATCATGTCAAATTACATAATTGCCCCTGAAGGTCATTGGTATTACAATATTGATACTTCCTATTTCATATTTATTCTATTAATGAATTATATCAATATTTATTAGAATAGTTAATCGTATATCATGAGTATCTACAATCTATCATTTCAAGCGAAACTCTTAACTCTAGAACTACCTGTAATTAACATCTATTCAAGTTTCTATTAAGAAAGACTAATTATACTTTGTACATCAAATTTGGGAAACAATTCTTATTTTAACTTTTGTTTTGGACAGTAAGTACTGTAAACTTATCAAAATATTCCAAATAAGTCCAAGTGTTTTTATAAGTATATAAAAACCTAAATTTTCATCTTTTCTTTTGATTACATGCATAAGGATAAACATCCTTTTTCCGCATTGAAAAGGAAAAGTATCATGGCATATAATCGAGCATTGTTCATACGAATTCATCATTAATAAGTGAAAGGATAGTAATTTAAGAAAAATTATTAACTCTAAGATGCACAGTAAACAAAAAAAAATTTTCACGTGCAATGGGGCAATAATGCTAACTTTGCTATTAAGCATGCAAAGTAACAATTATTGAAACCTTTACATGACCGAGATAAAAAGTGGAATTGGCCTATTAAACAACTTAAGTTATTTTTTTTATAATTATATTTCATGCTCAATAGTTGATCTTTTATATTCATTAGCAACAATACGACGTTAGATTCTACCTACAAATTTTAATTTCTTAGAACTATTAAGACAAATTGTTTACTACACCTACAATTTTATTAGAGGCTTAATAGGGCGTATCGAGTGTCGTCTTCTTTTAATCATTTTTAAAAAAAAATAAATTGCAATAACATCTTTGTTTTCAAAATATTTTTTTAAACTAAGTAATGTCAAAATTTGGTTGCAGACTTTCCAAATGGGCAAGGGAAAAACTTCATTATTTGTGGGAGGTACAATAAAAACCAGAAATTTCTAAAAGATGAAAAAGAACACAGAGCTGCCAATTGCTGCTGTTTGTTCAATCGGAACATTTGGGCCTCGTTTGGTTGGCTAGGAATGTAGGCTGGGAAAGTAATCTAAATCTAAAATTTTAAATTCCTGTGTTTGGTTCATTTTTAAGCTTGCATGGAAAGTAAAAACTTTTCTAAAACCAAGGAAAGTAGTAGTAGAATACCAGGATTCTTAATCCTCACTTATTGTTGGTATTCTGATTACTTTCCTTGGGAATTTAATTAAAAAATACGCTCATATGTTTTAATGCATCCCTTTCTCTCTCCTCACCCAAAACATAATACCCATCTCTCTCTCTCCTCCAAGAATGTAGATTGTCCTTCCTCCAAATTAAATCCAAATCCTCATCCCCTCTCTGATATCTTCTCTCATCATCAGGTTAGGAACAAACTCCATATTTTAGTTTTGATTTTATTAAATTGTTTTTTCATTGATTTTTTAATATTTAATTACTTGTGTATTTTTTGGGGTTTAGGGTTCAAAAGTATCTATTTTTATGTGAAAAATATTATATAGAATAATCTCGAATTTGTGGAACAAACAGTCTCTAATTGCCTTTATTAATTACAATGACAATTAGTTATTTTATTCAATAATAAAACATAATTTATTATTTTATTCAATAATAACAAAACTCAATGTGATTGAATCAAATATAATATGAATTTTTTTGGTACTAAGAATTACTCAACTACATACAAAATAAGGTTACATTTATAATTGAGAAAAGAAACACTACAAGAAAAAAATAATATTTAACAACTTATAATTTATTAATAATTTGCATTCTAGAATAAGATTATTCAACCAAAAATTATTTCATATATTATAATTGTACTGGCATTTTTGATAACATAGTGCAAATATACGTTACTTTACTTGTTGCATTATTGTAAACCAAACATTGTAACATGAATCTAAACAAATTTTCTGCCAACATTCCTGTGAGTATCCAAACACAATTAAGTAATCAGATTACCTTCCCATGCAGATTACTTTCCTATATAGATTGCTTTCCCTTACCTTTCCCGTCAACCAAACGAGACCTTGGAGTATTATTGTGATACGCAATTTTTGAAGTACAGTGAAAAATAGTATTAAAAAGGGATAATTTCACATACATCCTCTTAGGTTTGCCATAATTACACCCGTCTCCCCTCAGGTTTTATTAATTATACTTATTCCCCCTGTGTTTATATTTTTCATAACCAAACAAGCCCATTTTAATAATATAACCCAAAAACACTTTTAAATTGGTCATCTCTTTCTTATTAATATATTTTTTGTAAAATTTTAATAGATAAAGTAAATTTTATTTTACATTAGTCAAATAACTGAGTTTTGAAAAAATAATATTTAGTGGAGATTGAAAATTTGAGGTAAGATATAAATAATTTTGATATTTTTATGACTAATTAATTAATTTTTAAGATTTATTTATCCTTTTCAAAAGCAATTAAACATATTTTAAGGTATTTGGTTGGATTTTTTAGGTTACATTATCAAGATGGACTTGTTTTGTTATGAAAAATATAAACACAGGGGTGTAAATGTAATTTTTAAAACTTAAGGGGAGGCGAATGTAATTATTACAAACCTCAGGGGAGGATATCCCTATTAAAAAACAGTTCTGGACCATATTTCATTAAGGAAGATGTTTGACTAACAAAAAAGTACTTCTAACTAAGAAAACAACGGACTGCCTTCCGAAATAGATTACGTCTGTTTGTCACTAAAATCATTTAACTCTTTGTACTTACGGAAAGTGGAAACTGGAAATCTATTGGCATTGGGAAATAATTAAACCATTTGTCGTTATGGAAACTGGAAATTATCTGCATTGGAAAATTGCAAGTTAATTGTACTTAATTCCAATCCAAATTGGAGTAGAATTTGATTCGTACTCTATAGAATTTCCAAATTGAGTTCATAATTTTAATCCAATTTGGGGGAGAAATTGAATCCTACGTAGATTTTATCCGTGCATAAAAGCCAGGATTTCCTTAGTTCAACGTACTTTAGTCCTGCTTTGATTCTTATCATGGCGGAGACAGAAGCTTTAGAAGATTGCACATCAAAATTTCCTCAGCATATCATCCATCATATACTCTCTTTTCTCCTAGTTCCACCTAGAGAAGCAGCTAGAACAAGCCTTTTGTCTAAGGCATGGTTGAGCGCCTGGCGCACCCGTCCTGTTTTGAAGTTTTGTTATTCTCCAGGTAATACAGATAACCAAGAGATTGAAATCAGAATACGCAGTAATTTCATCAATAGCATCAACACCACCTTGCTAAGGTACCATGAGAATAAGCCTGGTATTGATAGTTTGGACCTCAGTGGTCTTCCATCCGTCCCGCCTGATCAGGTCAATTGATGGCTCCAAATTGCCGTAGAAAACGGGGTGAAAAGCATCGAGATTGGCTTCATCGACGATTCTTTTATTTTGCTTCAAACCATCTTTGAAGCTAAATCACCTGTAGAATTAGTTCTTAAACGCTTACAATTGAAGCCCCAAGTAATAGAGAAAATAAGGTGCCATAATCTCCGAAGACTGGTGCTTTTTTAGGTGGATCTAGACGAGGTGATGCTTGAAAGAATAATGTCAAGCTGCCCGTTGATTAATGAATTGATAATTTATCACTGTAAAGGTATTGTGAACATTAAGGTGACCACGCTTCAAAAGCTCAAGAAAGTTAGCATTAGCCTGGAGGAAAGTGGATGTGTTGAAATTGAAGCACCAAGTCTTGTATACTTTAGTTATCGTAGAATAACGTTACCCGGGCAAAATGAACTCACTTCATCAAGACATTGCCGCCTTCAGGTGCTTACATGTCAGAATCTAAAGAGTTTGCTGTTGGCTAATATTGGCATCACTGATGAGTGTTTCTTTGACATTGCGAAAAATTTCCACACCTTGAATACTTATACGTCCACAGATGCCATGATCTCCAAAGAATCAAGCTTTCAAGCCACTCAATTAAGTGTATAGACTTGGAATGGAACTGGGGATTGAAAGAGGCTCAAATTGATGTTCCCAACATGCATTGGTTTGGATACATAGGAAGCTCCATTCCCCTTCTTACTTTCACAGCTCCCTCCGGTCCTTGGATTTCCAAACTTCAGTTATCTTGTTCTGAGTGGGAGACTTCGTGGTTTTCCAACTTGAAGAACTTGTTGATAGAGCTAAGTCAATCTGAAATTTCACTAAAAATTGACTTTCGGGGATATCTGGCGGGCTCCATTGATTATGTGATGATGAGAAATTGCGCTAGACTTCCACTACCTCAAGTTCAAAAATTGTCGATACGCATCGACGAGGATGTAAATTTAGATGATGCAGATGCAATTCTGGATGCTATCTTTTGGACTTGTCGTCCTAAAACCATAGCTCAAGAATGGTATACTGGCCTGCCTTCAGAAGATATTCGCGTTGCAAAGGTAATCTTTGATATGCTCACAGGAAATCAGAAGCCTGCCGTTTTGCACAAAAATAATTCTTGGCAGAATTATCTAAGGGATGTAAAACTTATGATACTTGAAGACTGCAAAGAAGTCCAGCTGCCTCTCCCTCTGGAGTGGGATACTTTTTTGCACAAATTATCCGCGATCGAAACTGATTCATGCCTTTACAACTTTTTTAACTATGAGTTAGAGTGGGAAACATCCGACATGACTTGGGAGCAAAAAGTTTCCAGAAAAAACCGAAGGAAATTGGGAAAGGGAAAAGTATAGAAGAAAACATAGAAGTTAACGGGTTTGATGTTTTATTTTTGTATTTTTTTAATTTTTATT
Source organism: Mitragyna speciosa (assembly GCA_024721245.1). Lineage (NCBI taxonomy): Eukaryota > Viridiplantae > Streptophyta > Magnoliopsida > Gentianales > Rubiaceae > Mitragyna > Mitragyna speciosa. The sequence goes on from CM045569.1 coordinate 4,491,571, forward strand.
TTATATATATATTTCTTTTTTTTTTCTTGGGTTTGGGAATTGATTACCATCCCGGACTGAAGTAATTAGCTGTTCTAATGACATGTCTCAACAATGATGTAGAAATCTTCTTTTGATGGTTATTAAATAATTCAAGTTTTTGGAAAAATTGGTTTAGCTTTATAATCAAGTGTTTGATTTTGCCAATACATATTTTCTTTGCATAAAATTCAAGAATCGTTTGTAGACTTCCATAATACATATTTGTGGACACATCATCCCAAAACTATAGTTCAATACTCATACGAGAACTTGTCAGACAATAATGATCTAATGAAGGTACTCTTTGAGATGTTAATGTTTCAGAAAAATAAGAAGCATAGCAATTTGCAGCAAACTAAATTTTAAGACAATTAAAGAGAGCCAATGAGTTAAATACCCTCAACCTTATGCAGTTGGTAGGCATTCAATATGCAGAGCGGCAAAAAGTACTTGATGTTAGAATTTGGCTTGAATAAAAGGAACTACAGAACTTCTGCTCTTAAGACAGTTATGTTTCTGAATTTTTTTTTTTTTTTTGGTTTATTTTTGTTGTTGACGTATAGTGATATAGTCATAGTCAGACCTTTCCAGTGCAATTGTGCCCATGTTAATGTTCTGTTTTTTGGGTTAATTGAACATGCTGGATTTTTTTTTTTTTTTTTTGCCTCCCCTCTATGACTAATTGAGTCACCAGGTGCAAGAAACCAAGTTATTTTCACGGCTTACAATGCATTATAATGCTCTTTGTCTACTCTGTTTGATTTTTTTGGCTTTTTTGTAGCTATATTGACTACATTCAAATGCTTCATCCTTCAATTTACTCCCCTTAAGTTTAAATCATGGACTTGGTATTGCAGATCATTCTGTGGATGTCAATTCTTAATCCCTTCAATAATCAACTTGTACATGTCGCAAGCGTACCGAAGATCTACGGGCAGGTAAATTTGACACTAAACTAGAATAACCATGCTTTCAAAAGATTTCCTGTCAAATGTTAATCCGCCTCCCCAAAGAACTCAAAACCCCCCCCCCCCCCCCCAAAAAAAAAAAAAAAAAACAACACACACATACAAAACCAAAAAAATAAAAAAAAAAGAAACCCAAAAAAAAAAAAAAAAAAAGAGTTTGTCTAACGTGAGTCCATGGTGCACAAACTATCAGGAACGTGAAACGTTGATTTTTTGGAGCATTATTGAAAGAAATGACCGAGAGTAAAAAGAGATTATAGATGTGTGTGTATTGATGGTAAATTGCGTATATTAAAGAAATCTTCTGAAGTAGGGGTGTAATCGAACCGAGCCGAGTCCGAATAGTGCTATGCTCGAATTCGAGCTCGTTAATGTTATTACTGCTCGAATTCGAGCTCGAGCTCGATCGAGTTTAAAATTCGAAGCTCGAATTCGACTCGTTAGTTTTATGAAGAGATCGAGATCGGCTCGAGATTGCTCGTTAAAATATTATCGAGCTCGAATTCGAGCTCGAGTCGAGCTCGAACTCGAATTCGAACCAAACTCGCTTGAACAACCTATTTAATTCACATTTTTTTTTTGGACAAAAATATTCAAAACCTGTGCAAAAAAATCATTTGAACAAACAAATCATGTACAAATAGCCAAATTACTAGAATTTTCACTTCTAGTAACCCAACAACCAATTTGGAACCTATATAAATATGATCCATAAACCTAAAACTAAATTTTCATAATTTATCATAAATAAGATGCTACAATTCAACATATTCACTTAAGATAATGAAAACCTATCAAGCCAAAAATAAATTTATAAATACTACAAATGGACTTGTGGCCTCTAATCAAATACCAAATACCATCACAACCAAATACCAAATAAAAGTTTCAACATCAAAGTCCCCAAATACCATCTCACAATCCATCACAACCAAATACCAAACAAAAGTTCCAACATCAAAGTCACCAAATACCATTTAACAATCCATCATAACTAAATACTAAACAAAAGTTCCAACATCAAAGTCACCAAATACCATCTCAAACTGTCGAAATTTAAACACCAAAGTTACACAAATTAAACAACAACAAGAACTACACTATTATTAAGACCACTAAAATAAGTCATGGTAATCTCGTGAATCCACATAATTTCATCGGGCAATCATCAACATAGTTCAACAAACCTGCCAAAAAATAGAAAAATAGTTCAACAACCAAGAGTAAGAACAAGTATACCACAAAAAAAGGCTCTATTTCAAGTTTTTTAGCCATAATTTAGTGAACATGTTCGATCTTTCACGGGCTTCTATTCATCTGGGATCACATTACCAACTCCTATAATTCTTTATAATAAAAATAAAATCATAAGAACTTCTTACTATTTTTAGACAAGTTTGCCACGTAATTCTCCACTTGCAACTTGAAGTGGAAGTCAACTTGTTCACGGTAGACATTGTCTTCCCATTGGATTAAAATATTTTCATAAATAAGTTGAACCACGTTGCTTTACACATAAATGTCACTTTAGATGTATGGGAAGATATTTTCTAGTGTGGACTTAAAAAATAAAGAGTAAATTTCAATGATTTTCTAGTTCTATTGCCCAATCGTCTAGAATTGTCTCACATAAAGAAAACCCCCCAAAAAAGAAAAAGCAATACAACAGAGAAATGAAAGAAGTATTACTAAATGCATGAATGAACTGAAAACCAGTTTATATTTTTAGACAAATTCAATCTAATTCGTGACATTATGCCCTTTGTACCAAACAATATTTTCCTCCAATATGGAAAGGCAAATGGCAGGGTTCATTTGTCTATCTAAAGGGTGAGAAATAGAGATTTATATAACCTATAAGCACTTAAGCACAGGCATGTACATTTTAAGTCCCTTGAATAAGCTGTGACTTTTTATTTGATTTTCAAATGGTGGCATGTACATTTTAAGTCCCTTGTACTAAAATGTTGTTTATTCTACCGTTGCAGTTGCCATCAGCCGCTCCACCACCTTCGTTTCCACTGCAGAAGGGGAGAAAGGTTCTGAAAACTAGCAAGTAGAGCCTCAACCTGCTAGTGTTGATCCCATAAGAGACCAAGGCCCATCTAAAAGAATGAAATTGCAGAGAGGACTTCCTCCAACTTATGAGTGTCCAAAGTGGTGCTAAAAGCCACTACTGTATTAGTTAGTTGTTAATTTGATGTCTTGGACAGTCCCTAGTCTCTCTCTCTCGCTCTCTGGGGGACACACACGGCCCTTCCTAATCTGGAGTTACGTTTGTAAAGCCCTTTCTAAAATGTAATAAAGGAATGGTGCTACCCAAAAGGATGTAATTATGTAAGATACTTGTGATATGCCATTCTTGATGGATGTATTTGTCATACGTTGTTTGATCAAGCTGAATCTAGACATTGATATGTACATTCAAACCTTGATGGATTAATTTCATTTGTCTTTTCTGCAGGTAGTTAGTTTCTTAACATTGATATGTACATTCAAACCTTGCCCGATTAATTGCATTTATCTTTTGTGCAAGTAGTTAGTTTCCATTAATTTCTCGAGATCTTTGGGTCGCACATGTATCAGCGATACATCTTCTTTCCATGTTACAACAAAACGTAGTACTTGGTTTTAAAACCATGGCAGAAATTCTTCAGAGAATACAATAGAGAGAAATTGCAGCTTACCCATGGTTGAGTGTAACGGCAACGGCAACAGCTTCGGCTTGAAGAGCAATGGCGACGGCAACTGGAGTCTTGCCTTGCTGATGGCTTGCAGGGCAGCAGCTTGAAGGGGCTTCTCTTGCCCTTGCCTTGTCGATGACTTGAAGAAAAGTGACAGCTTGAAGGGCAGCAGCTTGAAGGGGCTTGTCTTGCTCTTGCCTTGTTGACGATTTGAAGAGCAGTGACGGCTTGAAGGTGGGTAGGTTGGAGAAGGACGGCAGCTTCTTGAAGAAGAAGAACGGCGACCCAAGTTTTTAAAATTAGGGTTGTTTTGTTATTCCAATATTTTGTTATTGATTTTAGTTTATAATTTGTTATTAAGTTTTTTATTTAATTTAGCAAAATATTTGGAGTAATTTCAATTTACAAAACTAACCCCCATTATCTAAAATTCACAAGTATTAAAATTGTAATTTCATAGAGATGTATGGGTATATTAGTATTTCACATATAAGCATTTAATATATATATATATATATATATATATATACACTATTCGAGCTGCTCGACGAGCAGCTCGACTTTAGTTTTAACTGCTCAAATTCGAGCTCGTTTAGTTCACGAGCTGCTCGAGTTCGACTCGAGCTCGGTCAACACCGAACTCGAGTCGAACAGTAGACCGAGCCGCTCGCGAGCTACTCGCGAGCTGCTCGGTTCGCTAACAGCCCTATTCTGGAGCATCTTTACAAAAATCCAAGCCTTGTATAAAATGTCCAGAGTTCAGTATAATGGTTTGGGCTTTTTGTTAGCATCTATGTAAGGAAAGAGATGGCATGGCAAGTTAACTTTTCCATTTAAATCTAGTATTTCCTAAATTTAGATTTAGGAATTCTATATATTAGTAAGATTGGAATCTAGTATTTCCTAAATTTAGATTTAGAAATTCTATATATTAATAAGAGAAAATTTTTAGGGTAAAATATCCTATACCCCTTGTGGTTTTCGGATAAACAACATAACCCCTTATGCTTCAAAAAGCTATACATCACCCCTTTATAGTTTGATTAAAGTGTCAAACTAACAGAAATTCCTTTCAATAACGAAACGTGGGTAAAATGTCCAAATTAATCCAATGATTAACTGTTTCATCTCTGTGCATGCATATATATTTTTTCAAAAAATATACACTTTACCTCCCTGTGGTTTTCAATATGAACCACATAACGTCCTTATAGTTTTAAAATCTATACATCACCCCATGGTAATTTTTAGTACTTGTACGGGGTAATTTGGGCATTTTACTCACGGACCATTACGGAAGGAAATTTTCATTAGTTTGATACTTTAACCAAAAACCATAGCGAGATGATGTATAACTTTTGAAACCATAAGAGAGTGATGTGATTTATCCAAAAACCACAAGGAGGTAAAATGTAATTAACCCAAATTTTTATTATTCATGATAGTAACAAGACTAGAAATTTCTTGAGGTTGAAAAAAAAATAAAAGCAAGTGCCAATTTTTCAATTTCTGCAATTGTACAGCATAGATCATTATTGGGAGCCCCGTTCCATATTACCAAAACCATATTATTCCTTTTTCTCTGCTAAAATAGTTTTATACCGTTAAGTCTTTTATGGCTAGTATAAAGTCTAGTACTATGTTCCTGTAATTAATTGCAATTTGCTGTCAATCCGACTACCAAAATAATTAATCATAGTTCTAATTCCTTTTTGTTATGTATGATAGTTCTATTCAAATTGGAGTAAAATTTGCATCCTAGTATAAATTAGGACTAAATCAGATTTAATCCCTAGTGCAACTTTTCTTCAGTTTAGAAGCTTTAATTAGAAAAGTACTTCTAACCAAGAAAATAACGGACCGCTTACCCAAAAAAAAAAAAAATACTTCTGCTTTCCATATGGAAACATGCTAATTGCTTACAATCCCAAATTAAGTTGCACATTTCTAATCAACATTGGAGTAGAATTTGAATTCTACCCTGTATTTCCAAATTATGTTACATATTTCTATTCCTAATTGGAGTAGAAATTGAATCCTACGTAGATCTCCTGCGTGCATAAAAGCCAAGACTATTCTCAAATTTCCCTAATAAGTTCAATTTTCTTTAGCCCTTGTCTGATTCTTACCATGGCTGAGACTGAAGCTTTAGAAGATTACACATCAAAACTTCCTCAACATATTATACATCATATACTCTCTTTCTTCCGATTCCTACCCGAACAAGCAGCAAGAACAAGCGTTTTGTCTAAGGCATGGCACACCCATCCCAATTTGGTTCTCGAATATTATTTATCAAGAGGCATTGATAACCAGGAGATTGAAATTAGAAGACGCAGTAATTTCATAAATAGCATCAACACCGCCTTTCTAAGGTACCGAGAGAATAAGCCTGGTATTGATAGTTTGGTCCTTTGGCTTCCATCCATCTGGCTTGATCATGTCAACAGATGGCTCCAAATTGCTATTGAGAACAGTGTTAAAAGCCTCAACATTAGTCTCAGTGGTGATTCTCCTATTTTGCCTCCAACAATTTTTGAAGCTAAATCACTTGTAGAACTAGCTCTTGGCAAATTACAATTGAAGCCCCAAGTGATTAAGACAATAAGGTGCAATAACCTACGAATACTGGAGCATTTTAAGGTTGATGTAGACGAAGTGATGTTTCAAAGGATAATGTCAAGCTGCCCGTTGATTGAGGAATTGAAAATTTATTACTGTGAACGACTAGAGAACATTAACGTGACGAAGCTTCAAAAGCTCAAGAATGTTCGCATCGGACAGGAGAGTGGTTGTGTTGAAATCGATGCACCAAGTCTCGAATATTTTTGTTTTTGTAGAAGCGAAGATGACGATTATTCTAGTGATGATGAAGTACCTCCGTCAAGACATCGGCGGCTTCAGATGCTTACATGTCAAAATCTAAAGAAATTGGAGCTGGTCGATGTTGGCATCACTGATGAGTTTTTCTTAGGCATTGCAGAAAAATTTTCGCATCTTGAAGACTGGGACATCCGAGGATGCCGTGATCTCCAAAGAATCAAGAATCAAGCAACTCGATTAAACGCATAAACTTGGAATGGAACGGGGGATTGAGAGAGGCTGAAATTGATGTTCCCAACTTTGATTGGTTTGGATATAATGAAAGCTTCATTCCCCTTCTCTCGTTTACAGCTCCCTCCGGTCCTCGGATTTCCAAAATTGAGTTATGTTGTTTGATTGGGGAGACGTCTTCGGTCTCCAATTTGAAGAACTTATTGACAAAGCTAAGTCAATTTGACAGTCAATATGAAATTTCACTAGAAATCGACATTTACGAAGATGTGGCGGATGACATGATGGGAAATAGTGCTAGACTTCCGCCACCTCAACTTCAAAAATTGTCGTTATGCTCTCATACGGTAGAAAATTTAGATGATGCAAATGGAATTCTGGATATTTTCTTCTGGACTTGTCATCCTAAAACCATATTGCAAAAATGGGATGACTGCCCGCCCTCGGCACGTATTTGCTTTGAAAAGGCAATATTTGAGAAGCTCGTAGGAAATCAGAAGCACACCATTTTGCGGAGAGCTAATCTCTGGCAGAGTTATCTAAAGGATGCAAAAATTGTGAGAATCGAAGATGGCGAAGAAGTACAGCTGCCTTTCCCCCTGGACTGGGATAGTTTTTTGCACATATTATCCGCAAATCATTGTCGGGAATTTTTTTACGAGTTAGAGTGGGAAACATCCGACGACAGTGCTTGGGAGCAGAAGGATTCAAGAAAAAACCGAAGGAAATTAAGGAAAGGAAAATTATAGGGAAAACAAAAAATAGAACGGCCGGGGTGGCAGAAAAGTTAAGGGATTTGACCTTTTTTTGTTGGTGGAAATGGATTACTATCCTGGACATAAGTAATTAGCCGTTCTAGTGACATGTCTGAACAATGATGTAGAAACCTTCTTTCATTCGTTACTGAATAATTGAGTTTTTTGGAAATAATTGGTTTAGCTATATAATTTAAATGCTGATTTAGCCAATACATATTTTCTTTGCACAAAATTCAAGAATTATCTGTAGACTTTGATAATACATATGTTGGGTTTGTCATCCCAAAACTACAGTTCAACACTGATATGAAAATTTGTCAGACAATAATGATCTAATTTAATAAAGGTACTCTTTTTTTTTTATTTGAAACAAATAAAGGTACTCTTTGGATGCTCAATGTTGAGAAGAAATAAGAAGCATAGTAATTTGCAGCAAACGGAACAAGCCATTAAATACATCTATTTCTAAGTAGAAATGCTTGTATCAACATCCCATTCCATAGCTAGTTAATGATTTTCTTGACTTTTCTTGATTTTAGAGCAAAGCTATTTTAGCTGCTTATAAAGCATTATACGTATCTTTGTCTACTATATGTTTGATTTTTTTGGCTTTCTTGTATCTAGAAAACATCCAAATGCTTCAGAGTTCAATTTACTCTCCTAAGTTTAAATCATGAACTTCCTATTGTGGATCATTTTGTAAATATCAATTTTGTACGTAATTCTTAGTCACTTCAATAATCAACTTGTTCATGTCGCAAGCATACCAAGAACTACGCTTGTGAAATTTGACACTGGCCTAGAATAAGCATGATTCACGAGATTTCTAATCAAATATTAGTCCGTTTACTGCAAAAAAACTTCCCAAAAAAAATATTTGTCTTACATTTGTCCATGGTATATACAATATCATGATCTATGATTATATCAACACAACTTTGTGAAGGTACCATGGGCAGAAGATAGGCATACAGACCGTGAAGCTTAAGCTAGGTTTCCTTGGTAGTTTATCATGAATGGGTGTATCCAACTAGCTATAGAAACTGGTGTGAGAAATCTGGATTTTTTGGCCGATGGTGAAATCTATAATATGCTGCCTCAAATGATGCTTGAAGCTGATTCTCTGGTAGATTTAAACGTTAATAAGTGTATTGTGGTTCAGAGGAATGTAAGGTGCCATCTTCTGAAAAGACTGCATCTTTACAGGGTCTATATTGTTAGTCGAGTGCCTTAGCAGTGAGCTCTAGTGTGAAGTTTAAATAAGAGTGATTGTAAGTTGTTTCTTTTCATTTAAATGTAGGTTATGGATAATTTTTTATTAACATATTTGATACGAAATTAATTTTAAAAATATTTAAGAGTGAATTTGTGTTAATAGGGTTGCCAGTTTCAAACTTATTTTTAAATTTTATCCTCTCATTTTGTATTTATATTCTTTATTGGAGAATATAAATTTGACCAAAAACCAACAAATGTTTAAAGGGAAAAAAGAGGCAAAACCCAAGGAAGGTAGTAGCTTTTCTTTTTCAAACTCAATTGTTTTTTTCCCCTAGTTTGTATTATTTTAGGTTAAGGAAACTTCTTTTTGTTATTTGGAAATCTTTTACTTTTTCCTTTTTTTCTTTATTTAAGTTGAAGATAGAAACTTTAGGTATATTTTTTCTTCTTGTAGTTTGTTCTAAATCGCTAATTAGATTCCGACTCGAATTACAATACTACAATTCTTCCTCGAAACAAAAACCAAACTGGCCAAACCTCTGAGAATGTGGACAATTTCTGATTTTCCGCACAAGATAAATCATAACTGCAACTTTTCTTTATTGCATTGGTTTTAGGCCAAGACGTAAAATCCAATATTGGGAGGCATATCAATGTTGCCAGAAGACGTTGTGCATCATATTCTTTCTTTCTTGGAACCGAGGGAAACAATTTGAGCTAGTCTTTTATCCAAGGCATGGTCAAGTGCGTGGCAAACAAAACCCAATTTGTGGTTCCAAGATTCTGATTTTGAAACCAGAAATCTAGCTAAAAACTCCAGGGACTTGGCAAGATACCGTGAGAAGAAGATTGGCATAGATAGCTTGAACTTGAATCTTGTAGAATGGGAATCTTATGAGGTTTCCAAGGATCTTGTTGAAAGTTGGTTGCATGTAGCTGTGGAAAATGGTGTGAAAATCCTCAACTTCTTTAAATACCCTCATGATGATGACCCTTATCTTTTCCCTTCGGTAGTTTTTCAGGCTAAATAACTTGTTGAATTAGAGGTTTCGCTCTGCTGCGCGTTGGAGCTACCATAAAGTCAAAAAATAAGGTGTCAAAATCTTAAAACTCTAGTGCTCTGGCAGATATATATGGAAGAATCGGCGCTTGAGAAAATAATGTCAAGTTGCAAATTAATTGAAACCTTGAAGATTATGGGATGTTCTGGCTTCGATAATGTAAAGGTTACAAATCTTCAAAAGCTAAAACACTTCGAACTTGTTGTGCCTACTGATACTACAGTCGAAGTTCAATCATCGAGTCTCGAGTACTTTTCTTGTGTGTCGAATGAGAGTATGCTTGGCAGGCTTACTTTGCATGCATGTCCAAATTTGAAGACTTTAGAATTGGTAGGTGTTGCCATCAATGACAATTTTTTCTTGAATTTTGATTGCAAATTCCCACTCCTAGAAAAATTGTCAGTCAGCGGTTGCCATCTTCTACAGAGAATCAAATTTTCAAGTCACTCAATCAAAAGGGTAGATTTGCAATATAACGATAGTCTGGTGAAAGTTGAAGTTGATGTTCTCAACATGGTTTGGACGCACGATTATGATTGGGATATGACGGGGCAAGTTCCATCAAATTGAAGAAATAGTTATATCCCAATTTTATTTATGGAAACTAATATGGTATTGATTAGATTTGCTAGTTTTCTTAAGTTTTCTCAAGAAAACGGTAAGATTATTTGACAACTTAAACTTTCTTGAAAAGGATATTTTTTTTTTTTTCATTTTTTGTGTCACATAGCTCTTGAGATGGTCACCTTAACAAGGACAGATTAAAATTTTATAACTTTTAGATTCCAATCATGCTTTTGATATTGGGAGCTCAAATCTTATATGCCAAATTTTAGAATATTTTTATTTTCGGGAAGTAAGTACGTTTATGTAAGTGAAAGTGTTGCACGACGACAGTTATTGTATTTTTTTCCCTTAACTTTTGCCAAATTTGATGAACATGAAATCACGGTGATGTCTTTACTTTGAATAATTCCTATTTTGCATTTCTGGAATACTTAAATTTTGGAGATAATGGAGTTAAAGGGGAAAATTTTATTATTACTCCTTTGATAGAAGTCTGATTCTAATCAATTTAGTTGCAAGTAGAACTTTAATTCCAATAAAAAGTCTCTAAGGTGTCCATCAAGCATGGTGGAAAAGAAATCTTTAAAGGGCATGTCAATATTTCCAGAAGGCATTGTACATCACATGCTCTCTCTCTCTCTCTCTCTCTCTCTCTCTCTCTCTCTCTCTCTCTCTCCTGGAACCTGAAGAAGCAATCAAAGCTCAAGTTCTCTGGTTGAGTGCAAACCTCACTATAACAAATTTGGTGTTCCGAGATTCCAATTTTCCTTCCAAAGAAGACGAAAAGCTAAAATCAAAAAATGAAAAAATGAAAAAAAAAATCTCCCGCATTAAAAGTCTAAAAAATTTCAACGAGGCTGAAAGGGTGGCAATCTTCACATTATCACGTCTAGCTTCTCATTCTCTGGTTCCAAAAGAGGGATGAAGTTGCCGGAAATGGTTAGGGGAAAGAGGAGACAAAGTGTCATTGTGGGCCTAATTAGTAGAGTAATTATGATTGACATGTCCTGGTCACTTTAGACAATTAAAGCAAAATTACTCTAGCAGAAAATAATCTTGCCATGTTCTAACAATATCGCTAACTATTAACTAATCGCTAGCTATTAACTAGGGCAAATTTTATATTTAACAAGAGGAATTTTGCCAATTATGGAATCGTATGTTGCAGAACACACAGGATCCTTTGAGAGTGAGTGGTCTTACAAATGTTAGGATTGATAACCATCTACATTCTCATAGTCCAGCTAATTATGGTGTTACTTAATTAAATTTTAGTCACAAAACTTTTTTTTTTACATATGTTGTGACAGGAATACGGCCATACTTAAAGCAACCTACTTATGTTACAATTTTGTTACTTAAGAATATATATATATATATATATATATTACAATTTTGTTACTTAAGAATATATATATATATATATATTACAATTTTGTTACTTAAGAATATATATATATATATATATATAGAGAGAGAGAGAGAGAGAGAGAGAGAGAGAAGTAATTTAGCACCGAATCAAAGTCTCTCTTTTCTCTATTTGTAGCACAAAAAATCACACAATGCAATTTGATTTAACACATAAATATATATGAGAGAATGGGAGCTACAAAATAAAAATCTCTTACTCTCATGTTTAGACCAGCATAAACTCGTGACATTATAATCTTAACTTCATTTAGAATTTCTTTATACTCTCAACTCTTCTCAACTTTTCTTAACTCATATTTATAACCCACAATACCTTGATAAGAAACTTGACTAGAATATATCATAATTTTAATAGGAAACTAACAAATAATATATTCAATAATTCAAATAAATAAAATACAAAAAGCTCAACAAAAACATAATTTAGAAAACTAAATAGGACACTTCTAACTGTTTTAAAACTTGGTTTAATTATGCCAACACCATTTTAAGTCCGGTTGACTCGAACAACAATGAATTTAGAGAGTTGTTTTGTGACTCTTGTACACCTTTGTTCTAATTCCAGAACTCAACCACTTTAGAACGCTCTTAAGATACAGTGAAGATCCTCAACCGCATTCGAGTTGCCAACTTGTGTTGTGTGCATCTATTAAGTTCTATTTTTTTCAGTATTGCCCTAACGGATTCAAGCACAAATGGGGCCAATGTGATCTCTATGGCCATATTCCAAATTAGTCCCATATGCTAGCATGCTGGTCCCCGTTGATGTTTCCACCTCTTTGAAAAAGATGCACGTTTCACACGGAAAATTCCATCCACTTCTGGATTTGAAAGGACCCATGTGGTCACCATGACCATCTTCCAAATTAGTCCCATCTGTTAGCATGCTGGTCCTTATTCGTGTTCGCACCTCTTACCAAAAGATGCCCGCACACAGAAAATTCCATCCACTCCTGGATTTGAAGTGTATTTGCCTCTTGCTCTACCTTCAGATAGACTTTTTTTTTTTAGGCCTAGAATCTCTTAATTGTAGGGGTGGGCATAGATTGGCTAATCGGTACATACACCCAATATCATAACTGGAATCAATTGTATAAGTTCACCTAATTTGCTAACCTTATCCGATACTCATTTACCAATAATTGTTTAGCCAAGTCTTAGGTTAAAGCTGTTTAGGTATTGCAAGTAATCGGAATGCATGGTATCAAATTAATTGGCAAAATAGATAAAAACAATTGCAAAGTAAATACTTGATCAAATTAAAAAAAAAAACTACTCATAGAATTTCAATTAATTTACAAAACAAAAAATAAAATTACAAACTAAACTTTTGTATCCACATTTTTACAAGTAAAAGAATTACAAGTCAAAATTCTTCGCAACTCAAGAAAGAAATGTACTTATGTTATCTCCCATATTCCGCATACAAGTTATATATGAAAAAAATTCTTTAGTTAGTGATACAAGAAATATATAATAATTAGAATATAAAACTAAAGGATAATATACAAATCAAAAAATTAAATAAAAATAAAAATCGAATACAATATTAGGTTTTTGAGTTATTTTAGATTTGATAAAAAATTACTTAATTTTCCTTGTATTCTCTAACAATACTTGTGGATATTAGCATCTAAGACATATATATGTACCTGTTTTGGTTCATTGCAATTTTTAGAAATTAATTCCAAGAACCAAAACTATTTTGATTAATCATGATTTTTTAGAAATTGATTCTCAGACTAAAACCACTTTTGTTAATGAGATTCAACTAACGTAACTACTTCCAAAATTTTGTTTGGTTACCTTTATTTTTCAGTTCGATATGGACTAGTTTTTCTATTTTTTTGGTTTTTCTGTTTTCTTCTAACCCCTACTTAATTGACCAAGACTATGCAACACACAAAGTAAATTGAAATCCAAGTCCTGCATGATACAGCATTCTTAATTTCTAAATAATAATGTACTCGGGATTCAACAATCAAGATCATAGAACTTACTGGGAATTAAAGTCTAAGTCTAAGATGTTGACATAATTAAACCAAGCTTTATGATTACAAGTTTTCTATTTAATTTTAAAAGTTTTGTTTTAGTTGCATTTTAGTAGTATATTTATTTACGGCATTTAATGCTTTCCTATCAAAATTATATTTTCTAGTTTAATTGATAATGTTAGTTTCTAATATATTTTCTAATTCGATTGAGATTATTAGTGTCCAAGTTGTATAGGTTATATAGAAGGCTTTATTATTGTATTCGGTTGAAAAGGGTGAAATTTTGAGAGTTTTGTCTTATTATTGATTAATAACACATTATTGATTTATTCCTTCTCTTTCACACATATATTTAAATGTAAATATATCCTTTCATATTGCTAATTTATTCCTCTTTTCCCACACATATATTCATGTATAAATTATCTCCTATATATTTGATTATATTATCTCCCACTCCTATAATTTTTTGGGCTCTACCTAAAAGAGAAGAGTATATTACAGTTGAAGAATAATTAATTGTCATTATCAACAATACCATGCGGATAGTATTATTTTCCATGAGATTCTAGATTACCATCTATTCATGAAATTTATTCTTTTTTTCTTTTGGTGATTCATTTTTCTTGTCTTGATTCTACTTTAGAATTTATTCCATGTGAACCTCTCGGCTTTTGGCAACTTCCTAGCCAATATGTTTGACTGATTCAAGAAAATGACCTGACACCCATGAATCCAGAAGCTGGAGGCGGGCGAGTCAAAGTTAGGGGTGAACAAGGGTCAATGACGGAATCAATCTTATGATCTTATCGGATAGTATAATAAAACAAGGTATGAACAAGAAAAATGGTTCTCATGAGCACTTATTAATTAGTGACTTTGTTCTGGTTCTGTGTTGAAAGTTCAATGAGGTAGTCTAAACAGTATGCGTCACTGTTTAAGAAGGGACTAAAGTGTTAATTTTATGAAAATTTAGAATTGAACCCCAATAATTGTCTAAATGTAAGGGAGAACCAAAAAAAGATTTAGTTACTACAAATGAAAAAATGTGTGTTAGAGGTGCCAAAAAAGAATTTGTGGTCCCTTGAGTTGGCTGAAGTGGTAGAGTTAATGCAATGCCATTCTTCTATCCCGAGTTCGAACTTCTCCTGGAACATGAGCTCATCGCACAGGCTTGCCTACTGGGGCTTACCTCTCAGTGTGATTTGTGAGCTACTATATAGGTTGGGATTTACTCAGTGCGCATTTTCGGGTAGCAACTGTGCAGTTCGTAATCACCCAAAAAAGAAAAAGAAATTGTGTGCCAATCTGTTATGTTCTTCAACAAGGAAATGGGCGGATATGAGCAAAAATTATCAAACCGTAATTTTATGTGCATGTATTATGGAAAGGCAAACTGATCATTTTTCGAGATTAGAATAGATTTGAAATTGCTATTATTTTCATATTTTATTGGGTTTGACCTGTTTTTGACTTGTTGGAAAAACTTTGTGATCAATTGCGATTTAGAGATTCATGTTTAGGTTTGAAAATGGACAAATACGACTAGAATGAGATAAATGTTTCACCTTTTAAGTGTACCCGACAGTAATTTTCGAACTCTCTCCAATAATACCTGCACTATTAATTGATTCTTTTAATGGTAATTTTTTCTTCATTTTCTTTTTTTATTGGAGGCACAAGTACCCCCTGTTACATTAGCAGCAAAACAAGCCATTGCAATATTAACGACAAATAGGGCTGATGATTGCTGCTGCTATATTTTATATATCACAATTACACTTCTCACACTTTTTCCTTTATATTCTAAGCTAATACTAAAGTATTGTTTATAAATTAACGAGTGGGACAACAAAAGACATTTTAGGAACTAAATTCTATTCTCTATCTTGCATTGAATTTTTAAGTTTACTTTTTTGACAGTGGGCTGAATATGTTACAAAATTTTTCAATTTAAAGAGGACAGTGATTTTTTCAAAGTTAAGAGGTATTAAGTGATATTGTTAGAGACCTCAGGGGAGATTTCTGAAATTATCCTTCGATTTTATTTTGTTCATGCATGCTGTTTTGGCTTTTCCCGTATGGTCAATTGTAGTATGAATTCGACAATTTTGGGGAATTGACATATGTAAGACTATTGTTAACCACATTAATTGCTGTCTTTCATTTCATTTGGAATTCTGGTGTCTCAGTCCATCATTTTCAGAAAGTTGCAAAATTCGAATCAGAAAATCAATCTCTTCGCACAAAACACTTGTTCTGGTCAGCCGAACTCCAAATTAAAGTCTTTGCAAAGCATAAGTAACTTTGACATTGGTTGCAACTCTATTCCGTTTCCACATTAAATTTGATACCATGGTGGAAATGGGACGCAAGACCCAATTTTTGTATTTTATTCGCTTTGAAAATTGTGCAATCATTATCGCTAATCCAATTCTTTTCCCTCATATTATATACTTCCTCCTCTAGTAAAGATAAGCCTATTTTTTTTCACACATATTAAGAAATTTAATTAATGTAGTTACAATAATTATTTTTTATTAATTCTTTCCTCAAGTATCCCTTATTAATATCAATTCATTCATTTAAAATAAAAAGTACATATTACTATATTTTTCTTGTAACTTGGAGTACTTTAGTTTTTCAATAGGTATTAAATATGAGTATATTAGTAAAATAACAAACTAATTACCGTTTAAAAAGGTAAATAAACTTATAATTTGGAAGAGATATAAAAGGAAAGTAAACCTATCTTTTATAGGATGGAGAGAGTAATAATCTTGAAATTAATTATTAATGGTCTTATACTTCACGTTCGATATTTAATACCACATTCTTTAAGTTTCAATGACAAGGTTTCATCTACGTTTCGTGTGTATCAGAAACGACAGATTAGTCAAGAAATTACACCATAAACAGAAATAAAAACCAATATCAATTGCAATGAATGGCAATATTCAAAGAAGTCAGATTACAAATTTGGTAAAATATTATTAGAGTTTTCAATATATAGATCCCAATGACCACAAGTTTAGTACGCATAGGTGTCAATTGTTCAGTGCTGCAATCCAGAACGATAAAGCTGAATTGATTCGCCAATTTGGAAGTTAGGAAGAGATTATCAAGAATCTGACAAATAGTAGACTTCAACATTTTTTAGTACCAAGTAGGCAAGGAGTGGTACTTTTCTTTGTTAGCTAAAGTCTTTGCTCTGACTTATACTGAGAAAGGTCACCATCAAACCTAGTAGCAAAGAAGAAGAGTGAAACTCTTTTTCACATTATTGATTTCATGACAAGATCAAAATTTCCTGCTTGCATAATTTGATAGCAAACCTAGAAGCCTCTAGAATCCAATGCAAATGGCATTTACTATTTCATAAAGTCAGTTTCGGGAGAGCATTTGCATTGGGAATTCTCTTATTTATTGATCACCAATCTTTGATTAGCTATTTCAATTTGGTTAATGTTTGTACCTTATCCCTCCCTGTTCGTACGAACCTCGCACTTGAAAAAAAAATATCATAAAACAAAAAGGGCAAATTAAATAAAGAAATCCATGTCTTGCACTTGCCAAAATTGGAACTTCTCTAATATAAGATTGAAGAAAATGACATTGCAAGCCAAACAAACAAAAAAAGGGTTTGAAGTTTCGTTTTCTTGGTGCTAAAATGGCCTGATTAATTAAAGTTTCTGGTGTTATATTGCACAACTATGTTAAAATACTCCATATGGAGATAAAAATCCTGATTTTAAGGATGGTTGGTTCAATTAGTATGACAGAATTTATAAGACGTTTTAAAATCAAAAAATATAAATGAATGAATTTTTACGACATAAATAAGAAATTCAACAATCATAAAGTAAAAAAAAATTAAATGTATCAAAGCAATATTAGAGTGTTTTCAACTTTGTACCTGACTGACAAACATTGAAAGTTATATGCTATAATATAAATTTTTTTTAAAATGAACCAAGTTCACACGATATTATAAAATTTTTTTAAGTAATAAATTTATAGATCTTATCTATAAATTTATCAATAGGGATATAAGTACTCACATTTCTATTCGATGGGTCCACTTGTGAGTCCCATGCACCTTATTGATGATAGAATATTCGGTGTAGTGTATATCATTAGGGGAATATTTAGGTGGATTCAAAAGTTTATGAATTCGTAGATCCAACGACTTAGATTAAGTCACAAGAGTTCAAGATTCTGAACCCTTGTGGCTTAATCTAAACCGTTAGATCTAAAGATGGGACTTGTGGATCGGGTCCATCTAAATATTTTTCACATCACTACAGCTTTGTTGACAAGACAGTTGAGGTCGGTAAGAAATATTTACTGAAAGGCTTTGCTTCTACATATGCGGGTGTTGACTTCTAGTCCATCTTAATTTTGGCGGTTCTTGTGGGAGTGAGTATTGCGTGCACCACGCGCGCCACGTGGCGTGCCACGTGGTGCACGAGAACCAATCACATCTCGCCAAATAATACAAGATATGACCCACCATTGTCACATGGCGATAAATTATTGGTTCTAGTACACCACGTGGCAATGC
Source organism: Mitragyna speciosa (assembly GCA_024721245.1). Lineage (NCBI taxonomy): Eukaryota > Viridiplantae > Streptophyta > Magnoliopsida > Gentianales > Rubiaceae > Mitragyna > Mitragyna speciosa. The sequence continues at coordinate 4,509,891 of CM045569.1, forward strand.
ACGTGGTGTATTGTATACTTTTCCGTTCTTGTGGTAAGTGTGTATCAAAGCAGAGATTTGACTTGTCCAAAGAAATCATGGCGTATATTAATAACTCTTCTGTGAAAGTTGAATTATTTTTCCCCCATTCCTAACGTTTAATGTACGGAATAATTAGGATTTATTACATTTGTATCCCCGAGATTTGATCAAACTGCAAATATACTTACGAGAAATGGTAGTCTAGCTGAATCTTCATTTTGCGTGTACTTGTGAAAGACTCAGGATTGTCCTAGTATCCAAGCCCTACTACGATTGAAATTTTGTCCATGTTTACATCTTACGAAAATATGGAGTGCAAAACATAATTCACAAGTTTTTTCTGAATTGAGAACTTGTTATAGTGACGTAACATTACAGTAAACGTAAAATTAAATACTTTCTCGACAAAACCTATTATGTCATAACCAAAATTACTACTTTTCTTGCAAACTTACCATTGATTTCGTTATTCGTAAATTAGTTATACATCATTAAGTAGGAAAGTAAATGATAGAACCTTAACAAATTGAAGAGGTAATTGCCAAAGTTTTCAATCACATGCACGGAGATTGTTTTCTACATTTACTTCAGAGGAAATGATTCGTAAAATTTCCACTTACCCAAGAAGACATTTTGCATATTCTCCTTGACTATATATTCCGAATCGTTTTTCACGTTGTTGGCTTCAAAATCTTTGATATATTTCACTTAGATTTTATTCAAAGTAATTGAAATTGTAAAAACTTGTGGACAATAGCAAAACTCTTGTAAAATAGTACTACATTAGAATACCAATGGTCACTAAAATATAGCGACTCGAAAGAACGGCCAAAAGTCTTCTCCTTTTGTTATACTTTTGCAAAGCCTCTTGAGATCTATAAGTATGTAAGTAGCAATTAACCGCATTTGTTTAATGTGCCAACTTCGATGACATGTTATAGAGTTTTGGTTCCAATACATGCAGGCTAAAACTATTTCTAATCATTCTTACGGTTTATATGGAATAAAGTAGTATTACATTTGCCATTTTCGCAATTCAAGGTCTTCTATAACATATTAAATGATAAACTTAAGAGTTAGACTTGAAAATTTGCTATATATTTTTTTAACAGTCATGTTCTTTGCTTCTTAATGAACTACATATAATACTTTTTTAAACATTATAAAGATCCCAATAAATGTGAAATTTAAACAAGCTTAATATTAAATGATAAACTTAAGAGTTAGACTTGTAAATTTGCTATATATTTTTTTTTAACAGTCATGTTCTTTGCTCCTCAATGAACTACATATAATACTTTTTTAAACATTATAAAGATCCCAATAAATGTGAAATTTAAACAAGCTTAATCTTAAAGTTCTAATAGGTTCTTGAAAAAGGGAATGAATCTTCTGTTACACTCATGATGTGTATCACTATATTATACATGCTAATAATGTGACATATGTCTTTTTTATAATTATCAATAAAATTCAAATTATACATATCATCTTATGAACTCGTGTAATGTTACACGTCATGAGTGTGACAGAAAATCGTATTGCACACAAATACTACTTTTTAACAAAATTATAATCTCAAAAATTCGAGCTTGGTTTAATTTGACATATAATGAATCTCAAAAATTCTTGACAGTTGACTAATGAGAATTTTTTTTTAACTTAACTGTCCTGGCCCACAAAAAGATTTAATTCCAGGTTCATCTTCTGATACTAGGATTAACTATTGAGCATCTAGATACAGCTGCATGAGATGAGACCACCACCTATTGCGCCCTGATGACAATGATAAATTGCATAAAGCAATTAGCAGGTCCCTTAGGACATAATTGATCCCAACTAAACTACTTAGTTCAAATTTTAATTTTTTTCTTTTAGAAAATTTAAATTTGATGGTCTAGATCAACTTTTATCGATGGCAACCTGATTTGAACCGTCTATTGACTTCTACTAGCCCGGATCCCACCTTCATAGGATATCAATTCACACGGAACGAACTACAGGAGATAAATGTAAGAACCAAGGAATAGGCATGATGGTGCAGGTGCGAACTCTATAAATGGGGGTTTTTCAGTAGACATTTTGCCAAGAGAAAATTATAAGTTTGATACCAAATATGTAGGATATTGGCAAATTTTAATTTTTAAAGTTTGGACAGAAGTAAATTTAGTACTAAATATTTTAATTTTTTAACATATTTAGTCCTATTGATTAATTTTATATAACTTTTTTCGAAATCTAATCACATGATACTCACGTACCAGTTATAAAAATTTTCAAAAAAATAAATTAAAGACAAAAATTTAACTACCATAATATGTAATTAAAAACACTAATTTGAGTTCATATATACAAAAAAAGCATATAAAACTAAAAAAAAATTTTGAAAACTTTTATCACGTTTAACGTGACGGATTAAGATTTTAAAAAAATTAGTAATAAGACTAAATATTTGATATCAAATTTACTTTTACTTAAACTTTAAAAACTAAAACTGTTCATGCCTTAAATATTTAGTATCAAAATTATAATTTATCCTTTTGGCAACTACTCAAAAAGTACAGAACGAAGTTTGCTATATATTACGGAAAAGTATATAATACACCACGTGTATTGCCACGTGGTGTACTAGAACTAATAATTTATCACTATGTGGCAATGGTGGGCCATACCTTGTATTATTTAGCGATGTGTGATTGGTTCTAATGCACCACGTGACACGCCACGTGGCGCGCGTGGTACACACAATACTCACTCTATATATTACCCTGCTAGTGCAATAGCAAAAAAGCTTTTGTGTCAAAAAAAGTGCAGAAAAACTAGAGTACTGCCTGATTAATTGATGGCACTAGAACTAGAAGAAAAGGCCTCTGATGGCTATACTCAAGATGGTACTGTTGATCTCAAAGGGAACCCTGTTCTGAGATCAAAGAGAGGAGGATGGACTGCTTGTTGGTTTGTTGTTGGTACTTACTCTAACCTCTTTTCTCTTCCTTCCACACCCCAACTGTGTGTCTTGTGTGTGTTAAAATGTCCATCCGGAGCTTAGAAATGTAAAGTTCTTTCATCCAAACTCCTTTCCCCGTATATTGTTAAGATTTTAATCTGAGGTATTCTCATGCTGGGCTGCATAATTCCAAGTAAAATGGGAATTTGTTCCTGTATTTCTTCCTCATTCCTGTAGTCTTCATTGTTTTCTTTAGCTGTCAGCATCATCACCATGAATATGTGACTCTTGAATCCACTTTCGCAGTCTATAAATGAATCTATAAACCAGGTTTATCTAAGTATTTTCGGGTGGAAAAATGGGAGGAGATGATTGATTTGAATTAATCACCGTACTAGCCTGGCAGCTTTAGGTGTTTGCTTTTGGCTACAGGGCTAACTCTGTTCAAACCTGTTGTGTTTCACATGATAGTTGAAACTTTTTAGGATCATCCTACAAAATGGAATATTGCAATGATTTACAGATCAAAAAACCACTTTTTTTAAGTAAAGTAAAGCACTTTTTTCTAAATACAACGTGCCCAAATAATTTTCTTTTTCTTTAAATAATTGTCTCTGGAACTTCAGTTTTGTGTTCAAAAGTCATCATCTTTCATCTGTTTTGCAAATGATTTTTCCTCGATCCATTAAAGAAGGAGACTGTAGAAAATAACATTACTGCGTTACTTGATGCTGCAAAAAAGAAAAGGTAATTTAAAAAAAAATAGTAAATTATCAGATTGTTTTACTAGTTTTTTGGAAAAAATTGAACCTCGTTACTTGCTTCGCATCAATAAATCATTTTCCAGATGTTAAACACTCAACTTTTTTGAAGTGAGCTTAATGGGTCTTCATGCTTCAGACTATTTAGTCTTCATAGTACTATTAAGAGACAGTCAAGTAGATATTTTTGGCAAGACTTCGAGGACTTCCATGTACATTAAGTATGGTGGTTGGCTTTTGCTCAGGATCATAAAGTTACCAACATCATTTGATGACTTTATTTCGTTGTCTATTTCAATGGTTTTGGACCAAAAGCACCTTATCTTCTTTGTCGAAATTGATCACATAATCCTTCACAATATAGTGTAATTTTTTATCCTTTTTTTCCACAAAAATTAATGAAATCAGCTTATTGCGTGTTGGATCATTGTTTAAAATGACTTGATTTAATTTTTTTTATTGTCTTTTAAATATTTTTTCTTTAACTTCTGTACTTGGTTTTCAAAGGAAGAAAAAATTATATGCATGACTGGGAATGTATCTAAACCAAACGTTTGGCCTCTCAAAATTTTTAGAACCAAAATGTTCGTTGAGGTAGCCGAACAACATTTCGTTTTCTAGGTACTGAATCATGCATAAGTAAAAAACTAGCGCATTTATTAATATTTAGTGTCCAAATATCTTTGTGCAGGCATAGGCTGAACCCCTTTTGTTAGGTAGCAAAAGAAAATTGAAAAAAAAAAAAAGCCATATATACCAAATTCCAGAGGAGGTTGTATGTTTTATTTAGACAACATGTCAATAGAAAATGCCAAATTACAATGACCAAGGCTTCAAAATTTGACCATTGTTTTCTTCCAATGTTGTCATTCCGTGGAGAAAGTGAATAGGTCCTTTAAACAAGCTAGTGCTGTATAATAAAAAATAAATCACAATTGTGTTTTTATTTTCAGCACTTGAAGTTTTTTAAATGTGCACCTTAAAATACAATTCATGCAAATTAAGCCATTAAAACTTTAATAAGAAAATAAAAGAATATGATATCATCAATGACTCACAAGATTACAAAATACTTCCATCCTGGTTGCAATTATAGAGGTCGGTACATGTGCATGCACACATTAATACACAGATGATACGCTACGTTACATCACAGGCAGCTTTCAACCGACTTGGAATTAATTATATACACACAATATTTATTAATATTTCCAGCAATTATTGGTTGATTTTCAATATTTCTTGTTTGTTTGCTTGCTTTAATTTTCTTCGTTGAATTGAACTGTACAGTGTACGAGGTGTTCGAACGCATGGCATACTATGGCATATCTTCGAATCTCTTCATATATTTAACCAAAAAGCTCCATCAAGGCACAGTTACATCAGCCAATAATGTCACCAACTGGGTTGGGACCATCTGGATGACTCCTGTTTTGGGTGCGTATTTTGCTGATGCTCTCCTCGGCCGGTATTGGACGTTCGTGATTGCATGTGCAATTTATCTTTCGGTAAGTTTGCATGTACCATAAAACAGGATCATTATGAAGTATTTTGCCTTTAACCAAGAAAAGAAAAAGAAGGAAAAAAAATAGTATAAATCATGGAATATTAATGCCTGGCTTTGTCGGTTGTGAACCTGAATCAGGTCGAGTTGGATGTGATTAAGAGTCATTGCATGTCTTGAATTTTTTAAAAGCAATGATTAAGTATTTAATTAAACAGGTTATAATCAGCTTTATAATCGGCTTTGCTGCCATATAATTTTCCTGATATTTAGTTCTATATCATAACGACCATTCCAATATTTTACTTAAACTAATCCTTTTATGCTTCATAACAGATAATCATGGCCAATAATGCATTCTTTTTTTTTTTTTTTTTTGTGAGGGAATAACGCATTCTTTAATTTGAAGATGTTAGAATATCCTTGACACAAAGTCGTTGACTAAGAATCTGAGGATCAAAGAATTATATATTTGATGTACCTAATAAAAAAATACTAAGAGTCAGTTGATTCTTGTATTTTATCATATTGCCTTTTCTATCTACTGAAAAAAGCTGACCCCAAGAAATTATTTTATGCATCAAATTGATCTCATATGTTTGGACATTCATGTATATAAGACGATACAACTTGCCATTCGTGTCCATCTGGAAGTCAGCGTGAAAGGCCGACTTGGCTATAAAATATTTGGTAGTATTTTGAAGCGACCATAGTGAGTCTAGGAGACGACCATATTTATGAAGATAAGTACAAATGTAGTTGAAAGCTGTAAAGTAACGTTTATTATTTAGATGCATGAATTTAAAAAGACCCCATTTGAAAGATCCCTTCAACGACCCATATTGTCTGCAGCAGCCAGTGTGGATAATGTATACTCAATTAGGCAATTAAGTTAGCTTAAGATCTGGTACATTATTTAGCATCGTCAGAGAAATGTTACCTTGTCCTGACTTACGTCTGGCTTAGTTTAACTCTTTCGAAAAGGTCGCGTTGCTATCGTGTAAACTTTACGAAATTGTACAAGAAAACAATAAAGATGATTTTTGGTTAGATGATTTATTTAGATACGCATCTGGTGCATTCTTTAAGCATCGAATGTGTTTTATTTATTTGTTTTTGTGGTCATCTTTGATGCTTTCCCACTTATTGTCATATTCTGGCTGTATTTGTCAATTGACTTCAAGCACCTGAGGCCATTGAACTTATCTAGATGCCATATTGCACTTATTGCAATGTCAGACATGCACACTTTCTGATCCATCTTGAATATTCCCTGGCAATAGGCCATTAAGAACTAGGGATTGAATATTGTTGATTAGAGGAAGAGTAAGTGTATAATATACAGATTACATAATGTACGATTAATTTAATATTCATCTAAAAGGCCATCAAAAAAATTTTAGGGGAAAAAAATGTCTGTTATTACCCTAAACAGATGCTCAACAATTGGAATTTTTTTGCATCAGGGAATGTCACTGTTGACAATATCTGTTTCGGTCCCTGGACTAAAGCCACCTCCATGTGCTGATCCAAAGGGTATCAATTGCAAGAAGCCTAACACATTGCAATTGGGAGTGTATTTTGCTGCGCTCTACACACTTGCAGTTGGAACTGGTGGCACAAAACCAAATATTTCAACAATTGGTGCTGATCAATTTGATGAGTTTGAACCTAAAGAAAAGCATCACAAGCTATCGTTCTTTAATTGGTGGATGTTCAGTATATTTCTTGGGACACTTTTTGCCAACACGGTTCTTGTTTGGATTCAGGACAACGTTGGCTGGACTCTTGGTTATGGGCTTCCAACAATTGGACTTGCTATCTCTATAGTGATTTTTGTGGTTGGCACACCATTTTATAGGCATAGAATTCCTACTGGAAGTCCCTTTACAAGAATGGCCCAAGTCATAATTGCAGCCCTGAGAAAATGGAAGGTTTCTGTTCCTACTGACCCCAAGGAACTACATGAGCTTGATCTTGACGAATATGCTAGAAATAAAAAAGTCAGGATTGATTCTACGCCTTCATGGAGGTTTGTATTGTCCAAATTTGTTATCCTAGTATTAGAATTTGGCTAATTGAGGAGTTGAAGGGGGGAAAGAAACCATTTTTAGTACGTTATATCCAGATTTCTTCTTTTTAATAACTACAGTAATAGGCAACCGGCACATAATTGGGTTCACTACCAATTCATGCACTAATGAAACTTGAATATGAAAATTTCTGATTAAAAGAAAACTAAATCTTGTTCTGGCCTTAGGTTCTTGGTCCAAAAGAATGTTTCATGTGGTTTAGATTGAGATGCCCTAGATCCTTTAGCTCTTTTTTTATATGTGAATTCTCCTCTAGTGATTTTCGACAACACAACTGTTAGGAGGCCAGCCAAGTCCAACCAACTTTGGCTGGAAAGTGATTGGTTGAGAATTTATCACGACACAATTTCTATTAGTTATAGCAGAACCTTAGAACATCAGTTACTAGCATCTAGTATCCTTCCCTTTCCTGCTTCTTTCTTGCTGATCTAATGCACGTTGATGCAGATTTCTAAACAAAGCTTGTGTAAAAACAACTTCCACCAGTCCATGGATGCTCTGTACAGTTACCCAAGTCGAGGAAACCAAGCAGATGCTACAGATGATTCCCATCCTAATTTGTACATTCGTTCCAAGCACAATGATTGCACAGATTAACACACTTTTCGTTAAGCAAGGCACAACTCTCAACAGACGTATTGGTAACTTCAACATTCCCCCAGCCAGCTTAGCAGGATTTGTGACATTATCCATGCTAATCTCCGTGGTATTATACGATCGATATTTTGTGAAGATCATGAGAAGATGGACTAAAAATCCTAGAGGAATCACTCTGCTTCAGAGAATGGGGATTGGAATGTTTCTGCACATTATTATCATGACCGTGGCATCGCTAGTTGAGAGGTACAGACTTTCCGTGGCCAAAAATCATGGCCTAGTACACAATGCAGGTCAAGTACCTAGGACCATATTCATTTTGCTTCCTCAATTCGTACTTATGGGGACTGCTGATGCATTTCTGGAGGTAGCGAAAATCGAATTCTTCTATGATCAAGCACCAGAAAGTATGAAAAGTCTTGGAACATCTTATTCCATGACTACTCTTGGAGTTGGAAATTTCATCAGCACTTTTCTTTTGTCTATCGTTTCTCGTATCACGAAGAGGCATGGGAACGAATGGATTCAAAACAACCTTAATGCTTCTCATCTCGACTATTATTATGCATTTTTTGCAGTATTGAACATCTTGAACATTATTTTCTTCTTGATTATAAGCAAGTTTTATGTATACAAGGCTGAAATTTCAGATTCTATGGCTGTGCTTAAGGAAGAACTCGGGGAATCGAAGCACAAGGTAGCTAATAAAGAAGCAACAACAGCATAGTTTGATGGGATCGGTTAGCACAAGGAAACAAAAGAAAATAGAGATACAACCAAATGTATGGGATTTTTGGCAGTGGAGATTGGGAAATTCGCATGCCAAATTTCGAGGATATATTCTGACCCGATGTTGCTGAAGTGATTGTAATTTAAAGACAATATCATCATTTTTTTTCATGTTGATAGAAAATCTTGTGCTCACTATTATTTTTTGCTTAGCATTACCACTTTTGATCCTTTAGTACGATTTGCAACTTTTTGGGTGATAGGATAAAGAAAATGAGAAGTTTTTGTTTGGAACCAAGATTAATTCATTCTTTTCACTCTTAACATCTTGATGTTTACAAGACTCATTTATAGGTAAATACATCATTCTAGATTCATTGGAATGCTTAGAGAAAATTCTACACTAATCACTTGTCAACTAACACATTAACACAACTTGTCCTAACCAATTAATTAACACATTAGCCAAAGCACATTACTCAACATATCCCCCCTTAATGTGCTGCTCTTGAACTCCAAGCATCTCCCGAAAATAGTTGAACTTGTCTTTTGGAAGAGCCTTAGTAAAGATGTCTGCAAATTGGTCTTCACTCCTGCAAAATTTCAGCTGAACTTCACCATCTTCAATTGCATCTCGAATGAAATGATGCTTAATGGCAATGTGGCGAGTTCTACTATGATAAACTGGATTTTTGGCAATGTCAATGGCTGATTTATTGTCACATAACATTGTTGTTGCTTGCAGTTGCTTTTCGTCAATATCTTCAAGAATTCTTCTAAGCCAAATGACTTGTGATGTCGCCAAACTTGCTGAAACATATTTAGCTTCAGCGGATGATTGTGCCACACTTTGTTGCTTCTTTGATGCCCAAGAAAATACTCCCGAATCAAGTGAAAAATAATAGCCTGATGTGCTCTTCATATCATCAAGGTATCCACCCCAATCACTATCACAATAACCATGCAAGTTTATAGGAACTCCTTTGCTGAATTTGATACCATAGTTGAGTGTTCCCTTGATGTATCTTAGTACTCTCTTGGCGGCTCCAAGATGCAATGAGCTGGGATTGTGCATGAACCTTGACAATAAGCTTGAAGCAAACATGATATCCGGCCTTGTAGCTGTGAGATAAAGCAAATTTCCCACCAAACTTCTATACAAAGTAGAATCAGCTTTCTTTTCACCATCTTCTTTAACAAGTTTTTCACTCACAACAAGTGGTGTAGCCATAGGTTTGCAATCAGCCATGCCAAACTTCACAAGGATATTTTCAGCATATTTCTTTTGACAAATAAAGACTCCATCATCATATTGATAAATCTCCATGCCAAGAAAATGATGTAGCAGCCCCATATCATTCATTTCATAATCTTTTCATCATGTCTCTCTTAAAATCAGCAATCATCTTCTCATTGTTACCAGTGTAAAGTAAATCATCAACATACAAAGCAACAATGAGAATGTTTGAGTTACCTTGAATCTTCACATACAAGGTTGGCTCACTCTTGCTTTTCTTGAATCCTTGCTCCATGAAGTAAGAATCAATTTGGCTGTACCAAGCCCTTGGAGCTTGTTTCAACCCGTACAATGCCTTTCTCAACTTGTATACTTTGTCTTCTTCTCCTTCTTTGACAAAGCCTTGAGGTTGTTGAACATACACCTCTTCTTCAATTCTCCATTCAAAAATGCAGATTTAACATCAAGTTGGTAGAGATTCCAACCTTTTTGGGCTGCCATGGCAATGAGAGCTCTAATTGTATCAAATCTTGCAACCGGTGCAGAAGTTTCATTGTAGTCAATTCCAAGCTGTTGTGAATACCCTTTAGCAACAAGTCTTGCCTTCTTCTTTTAATTGAACCATCCAGATTCAGCTTGACTTTGTAAATTCACTTGACTCTAATGATCTCCTTGTCTTGAGGCTTCTCAACTAGCTTCCAAGTCTTGTTCTTTTCAATTGCATTAATCTCTTCTTCCATTGCCTTTCTCCAATCTTTTTCTTCATATGCTTCTTCAAAATTTTCTGGTTCAAGAATGCAAAAGTTACATCTTGCATAAACATCACTCAAACTCCTCATTTTGTTTGGAGTGAAGCTTGGAGAACTAGAGCTTGAACTTGGAGAAGAACATAGGACTGCTTGTTGGTATTGAATGGTCATCACTTGCTTCCTCATTTGCTGAATTTTCCTTCTTCTTCATGCTGCCAAATAACCTGCTTAACAATCTTGTTCTCCTCCCAATTCCAAGCAGCATTTTCATCAAACAAAACATCTCGACTAATGATGATTTTGTTAGTCTTTAAATTAAACAATCTATAACCTTTAGACTTGGAACTATAACCAACAAAAATACATTTTTCACTTACTTCATCAAGCTTGTACCTCTTTTCTTTTGGAATTTGAGCATAGCAAATGCTTCCAAAGACTTTCAAGTGTTTCACCGATGGCTTCCTTCCACTCCATGCTTCAATTGGAGTTTGATTCAACAAGGCCTTCGTGGGACTTCGATTGAGTAAATATACAGCTGTATAAACAGTTTCAGCCCAAAATTCCTTTGGCAAACCTTTGTCATGTAGCATAGATTTTGCCATCTCCTATCACGGATTTGGTTCTTTCTTTCGGAAACTCCGTTTTGTTGTGGTGTGTAGCCAACGGTCAGCTGCCTTTCTACACCTTCATCTTCACAAAATTCTTGTAATTTATTTGAAGTGTACTCCTTGCCACAGATCACTCCTTCAACATCTTGATGTAGTAGCCACTTTGCTTTTCAACAAGACTTTTGAATTTCTTGAAGATTGAAAACACTTCGGATTTTTCTTTCATGAAATAAACCCAAGTCATTCTTGAAAAATCATCAATGAAAAGAATGAAATACTTGTTACCTCCATGAGAAAGTTGTTCTCATAGGTCCACAAACATAAGTATGAACTAGCTCCAATATATTCTTGGCTCTCCATGCAACTCCTTTAGGAAATGGTTGCCGGTGTTGTTTTCCAAGTGCACAACCTTCACAAACTTCACTGTTTCTCCTCAATTCCTTGGTAAGCCATATGCCATTCCCATTTGTTGAAGTACTTTGAAGGCTTGTGAAAATTCAAATGGCCATACCTCTTGTGCCACAACCATGAATCTCCATTGACATGTGCTTTCAATGCTTGATTTTCAATATATTTGAAGTTGATTGGGAAACTTCGATTAGTTTGCATTTTGATTTTCATTACAAGCTGTCTACCATCCTTTTTGTCATATATACAGCACTCATAATCATCAAAATTAAGTGCATATTTATGCTCAAGAAGCTGTCCAAGACTCAATAAATTTTGATCCAAATCAAGTACAAATAAAACATCACAAATGAACTTCGTACCTTAGCTTGGTTTGGACTCCAATGGTTCCCAATCCTTGTGCTTGAGCTATGACTCCATTTTCCATCTTCACTTCAGTTTTTACTAGATTCATCCAAGTCCACAAAAATGATTTTATCTCTTGTCATGTGATTGCTACAACCACTATCAAGGTACCACACATCATGCTTGATCTCGGTGGCCATGTGACAAGCATAGAATAAACTTCCTTCACCTTGTCTTTCTTCTGAAAATTGTGCTTGTTGATTGGCCTTGAATCTGCAATCTTTTTCAAGGTGGCCAAATCTTTTGCAATAGTAGCACTTTGGTTTGTCTTTGTGCCAACAATCTTTCTCAATATGGTTGTTCTTGCCACGATGGTTGCAATGCTGTGAATTTTCAGCATTAGAAGCTCTTTGAGGGTTGTTTCTTCCTCTTCTCTTGAATTTCTACCTCTACCTCTTCCACGGCCATATCTACCACCTCTTTGTGAGTCTCCTCCTCTTTGGTAGCAGCTAGAGGAATCTCCTTCATTAGTTTTTGGGCTGAAATTTCAGCTTTGATTGAAAAGCACTCTCAATAGATTTTTCAGCATGTCTAACCATTGTTCTCTCATGAGCTTTCAAGGATCCCATCAACTCTTGAACACTCAATGATGAGATATCTTTTGTCTCTTCAATTATGGACACCATGGGATCAAATTTTGGGGGTAAACTAACAAGAATCTTCTCAACAATTCTGCTATCACTAATTTCTTCACCAAAAGTTTTCATTTCATTTACAATTTTGGTGATCTTTGTGTAGTAATCTTGAATATTTTCAGCATCACTCATCTTTAAATTTTCAAGATCTCTTCTTAGAGTTTGAAGAGTAACATTCTTTACCTTGAGATTCCCTTGGAACTCCTTTTGTAGAGTCTCCCATGCTTCCTTGGCTTGTTCGGCTCCCATAATTCTTGAGAATATATCCAGACTCACACCTTGCTAGATGTATGAAAGAGCCTTTGCATCCTTCTTCCTATGCTCCTTGAGTGCCTTTAGTTCTTGATTGGTGAGGCCTTCTTCACTTTCTGGTTCTTTGTAGCCATTCTCTACATATTCCCACAACTCTTGTGATCTGAAAATTGTTCTCATTTTTACAAACCAATGGTCATAATAGCTCACCAGAGAATATGGGAATTGGAGGACCATCACTAGTATGGTTGGCCATCTTGTATAGTTGAAAAATCACTCAAATTTTCTAGTTTTAGAAGACGAGCAAGGCTGTGGAACCTATGCTCTGATACCAAATTTGTTGGGTGATAGGATAAAGAAGATGAGAAGTTTTTGTTTGGAAGCCAAGATTAATTCATTGATTCATTCTTTCACTCTTAACATCTTGATGTTTACAAGACTCATTTATAGGTGAATACATCATTCTAGATTCATTGGAATGCTTAGAGAAAATTCTACACTAATCACTTGCCAACTAACACATTAACACAACTTGCCTAACCAACTCATTAACACATTAGTCAAAGCACATTACTCAACACAACTTCAACATATACAGTGACAGAATGTTAGAGAATGCTAGTATTACTTGACAAGTCCCATTAACTATTAATTTTGCCTTTTGCAAATTTTTTTTCTGTTATCATCAACTACTTGTATTACCCACACAAGTGGGGTCAAGGATGTGTTGGTGAGATTTCTAATGATGTGTTGGGTGTGTTCTCAAATTATTTATCACACACATTTGGAGTGTGACTTCCTTGCCTTAAATCTACTTAATTTTTTCCTCTCAACTTAAATGTTAAGACCGTGGTCTGAATCACTAACCTTGGCACGGGCCTTCCCTAACCACTAGAGCAAAACCCATTCGCTCTGCATTTTTCTTTTTAGCAAGGCTATGAACGTGCTCACGAGCTGTTCAGTCGAACATGTAAGTAATTAAAATCTCCTTTTCGGTCGAGCTGTTCGCAAAAATAAACATATATGCTCGCGAGCTATTCGGTCGAATTTGATTACTAAGCTCTCTAAATTTCCTTTTCTTTCTGGTTGTTGTGACCAAGTTCTTTCAACACAAGCTGAGATTTCTGATTTAATGAAAGTGCTGAGTGAAGAATTATAGGGGTCACGAATGATGTCTTACCAAGTAGAGCCGGCAAGTGACAGACTTTTAACCAAGTAACTTTCTAAGGGTGCTATATTTCATCTACACAGATAGTTGCTTGAGCTTCAACAGGAGCGTTATGGTTAATCTTGGAAGAAGAATTGCTGGCATCACAAGCACAAATTGGTACCTTTTAGTTCAGAAAAGATGAAGTACTGTTACATTTTAGAAGCGGAGTGGAGCAATGAAATAAAGCTGTCTGAAGGCGAGAACTGGCTATTCTCTACGGCCTCCAAATGTATTCAACGATATTTCAGCTGTGCTATCTAAAATCTTAATATCCATGTTTCTTAAGAGCCCTGTAAATATATTATTTATAGAAAATATTTGAACTGTTCTGGCATTTCTCTCATGGTTCGCCAGGAGAGCAAATTTGCACATCAAATTCTTGTTTCTTTGGAGCAATAGTGAGTTTTCTAAGACGCTTAGACGTCTGTCCCAAATTACCCAAGACAAGAAGTCATTCTACTGGATGTAGTGAAAAAAATGAACGGACAATGGTAACGAAAATAATAGAAAATTAGGAACAGAATTTGAGCATGCTTGAGTTGTGCCAAGAACAGCACTGTTCTGTGAAACTATTTTAGGTTGTTGAAATATTTCTCTAGAATTAAACAAATTTTCCTCTTGTTAAGAGGGAGCAGGAACAACAAATAAGATAGCCGGGCCAAGGTCGGGGGTTCAAACCCCGGCCTTGGCATTTAGGGGGGAGGGGGATAATTGGGTAGATGTAAAATTAGGGAGCTATACCCCTAATTGTGTATGGTAAAAATAATCTGGAGTCACACCCAGCATATTATTGAAAAACTCATCCCACTTGTGTGAGACAATATACACATTATAATAAAAAAGATCAAAAAAAAAAAAAAACAGCAGGGGAGGAGGAACAACAAATAAGATAAGAGGAGAAAGCAGAAAAGAAGAGGAAAGAATGGATCCTGTTTAAAAAAGACTAAATGTGTATAGGCCATAAAAAATAGACTGTGAAAAGTCTTGTCAACCCTATTATTTAAATTCTGTTTGAGTTTGAAATTACGAAGTGCAAAATGTAATTCACAAGTTTTTCTATAATTAGGGACAGTATTGTAGCGTTGCGATGTTACACTAGTTTTATGTAAAATTTATTATTTTCTTGATAAAATCTATTATTTGATATCGAACTTGCTACTTTTCTTACAAAGCTTATCATTAATTTTTTCCATTAATTGTGTCGGCCAAGTAGCAAGACAACATTATAAATTAGTTATACATCTTTAGTAGGAAAGTTAATGATAGAACCTTAACGTATTGAAGAGGTAATTGCCATAGTTTTCAATCACAAGGAGATTGTTTATTTTGCATATTCTCCATGACTATATATTCGGAATCGTTACTCAAGTTGTTGGTTTCAAAAGCTTTGATATATTACACTAAGATTTTATTCAAACCAATCGATAATGTAGAAGCTTGTGTACATAAACAAAACTCTTGTACAACTGTACTACATTAGAATACCAATGATCATTAAAATAGCAATTCGAAATAAGGGCCAAAATGCTTCTCCATTTGTAGAAGGTTAGGGGTGTGCAAAATCCAAAATTTTCAATTTTCTGTCCGAATTCGAAATGAATTAAGAAAATCGAATTCGGAAAAATGAAAAACGGATCGAATTCGGAAGTATCCGAATTCAAATACAATGAATTAGGAACGAAATCGGATATGGTGATTTTGAATTCGAAATTTCCGAATTCGAATTAAAAAACGAAAACGAATTCGGAAATTTCGAATTCGATTTCGAATTTGTAATATTATATATATAATAATTATTTTTATTATACATATTATAGATATAATGATTAACATTAATAATTTAGTATATTATGCAAATACAATTAAGTCATAACTAATAAACTAATAGTTAGTTATTAAACTCAAACCACATAAAATAACAATAGTCAAATAAACTAAAACTAATAGTTAAATAAACTAAACTCAAACCACATAAAATAACAAATAGTCAAATAAACAAATAGTTGTATTATACATATTATAGATATAATAATTAACATTAATAATTTAATATATTATACTAATACAATTAAGTTATAACTAATAGACTAATAGTTAGTTATTAAGCTTAAACCACAAAAAATAACAAATAGTCAAATAAACTTATTCATGTCTTTATTTAAGTTTAGATTTTTAAATGAGTATAGTATTGGACTTTATTTGTTTATAAAATCATTAAATGGGCTCTCTTTGTGTATTGAGCTTTGTTTGTTTATTAGGTTTTGCTGAGTTGTTAAATGAATTCGGAATTTCTGAATTCGATTTTGATTTTTCGATTTCGATTGAAATCGAATTCGAATCGGACAAGGGTGATTTCGAATTCGAAATCTGACGGATGGAGCCTTTCTAATTTTTGGAATTATCCGATTTCAGACTTCCGAATTTCTGAATTCGAATTTGTTGCACATCCCTAATTGAGGTCCACAAGTATGTAATTAGCAATTAACCGCAGTTTTTCAATTTGCCAACTTAGATGACATGTTTTAGAATTTTAGTTCCAATACATGCAGGCTAAAGTTGTTTTTTATCAGTCTTACGATTTATATGGAATGTAGTGTTACATTTACCATTCTCGTGATTGAAAATCTCGTATAGCATAATAAATGATAAACTTAAAAAGTTGACATGAAAATTTGCCGTATTTTTTAATAACCATGTTTAAAAAGTTGACTTGAAAATTTGCTGTATTTTTTAATAACCATGTTCGTTGCTTCTGAAAAAAACTACATATAATACTTTTTTTTTTCATTATAAAGATCCACAATATATGTCAAATTAAAACAAGCTTAATCTTAGAAAGTATATGAGGTTCTTAAAAATTTTGTTCAGAAGCAGATAATTATATTAAAGATTTATCATATGTAAAATTAAACCAAGCTCGAATATCTTATATTGAAATTTTATTAATTAGTACTACTACCATGTTTGTCACACCCCGTCTGTGAGTGTAATGTGTGGTGTATTAGGCTTGCCCAATACACAAGATCTAAAAATAACCAAAGTAATTCTAAATAACGAACACCATAAATACGAAAATACTCCAATTATTACAAAAATCCCCAAATAATGAAATTTAGCATGCACAAAATCATCAAATTTTCTTAGCAGAAATAAATAATACTAAACTATCAAATGAAACATAATCCATACACACATACTCGTACATAAGTTGGCTCAAATTTTTAATGTAGGAACTAGTAATGCTATATATCTAACCTAAATTCCCCTTTACTACTTCTCCAAACATGAGCTTGCCATAGTCACCACCTAAATGCCATTAAAAGAAAATACAATTTTTTATCCTAATAATTATATTAATAAAATATTAAACCTTAAGGTCTACCCCACGAATAATTCTAAAACTGCCAAAATAATTTTAGAACTTAATTATTTTTATTTGACTATTTAATAAGAAAACCTAAATAATAATAAACCCCTAATTGAATTTACTTACGAAAAATAATAACTAAATAATTAAATCAAACAAACTAACCTAAAACATTTTTTTCCCCTTCTGTAGCCCCCCTTGGGACCATACAATCATCAGCAACCACACAAGCGTGGCTATCCAATGCCATGGCACTAACCACCTAGAAAAAAAATTTTTTTTTTGGTGGGGTCCTTAGCTTTGGGCCCCATTCTTGGGGACCTACAAAACCTCCCAAGTCTAAATCATGTGACTAATGGAGTCGTTGACTCCAATCAACTTAATATGGCTATCGCCGATAGGCCAAGACTTTGACATTCTTCTTCTTCTTCTTTTTTTCTGCGTGGGTACGCGACTTGGCCCACCAATTGACCAAATTCCTTGCTCTCTCTATTGCTTCCTCTCTAGCGGATTCGGAGTCTCACAATTTAGGGTTTGTCATTTTCTCGTAAGTTGAGACTGTATAATTATTTTGTATTTTTATATAATTATTCAATATTTTAGTGTAACTGTCCAAAATTATAATGTCATCACCTTTTTCTTTAAAATCATCTTGTGTTTGGTGTTGTTTCAATTAAAAATTTACCAATATAGTTCATAGCTCAGTCATCCATTTTGTCACATTAATCCTGGCCATCAAATTGTGAAAAACGGCAATCCTAAGGGCCCCAAATTCCTCTTGAGCAAGTTAGGTTAGCTACTTGCTTTTTCTATTCCCGTACCCTAGCAACGAAGCTGTTGGGATATTCAACTTCCTTTTTTTCCCTCCAGCAGAAACACGAAACAATAATCAAGATCTACTCAATTATTCTTCAATAATCCAACAATTAAAATTTTTACAAGTAATATTTAGCCATCAAATTGTCAAAATTATAAAAATCCTAAAATCTCAACTTTTCTACAAATGCAACTATTCTTTTTCTAATTCTAGGCATAATTAAAACTTGAAATTATAAATTAAACTCACCTTGTTCATTGTAAGGATTGTGAAAATATTCTGTAATCCCTAGATCTTCAAAATCTCCACTCACTTTTTGAGCTTGCCCTTGAAAGAAAATAGCTCAGTTGGGGAAGAAAAACATAGTTTTATGCATCTTGCAAAATAATGAAAAGACCTATTCTATTTATCTATTTATTATCACTATTACTATTATTATTTTAATAATAGACCCCCTCTATTTTTTTTTCCAAAACTCCATAAAGGCCGAAAAATATATTTTTCACAAATTTGCAATTGAGCCCATGACATTTAGGGCATGGGTGTTTCAATGTTAATGGAACGTCCTCACTGCATTCTATTTTGTGTGACCAAACTGCAAAGATCATTCTTGTCAATTGACTAGTATCTATTACTGTTACATTACTGAGCATTTAGATACATCTTGACGAAATGAGATCCCCACCTATTGCGTCCGTAGACAATGATAAATTGAATAAATGATGAGATCACCAACTTTTCTGCCAGCAGACAATGATAAATTGCATAAGTCAATTAGAAGTTTGAATTTTATTTCGATCACAGCCTCATTTGAGTCGTCAATTGACTTCTTCAACAGACCTTGATCCTGCGAACGAATTATAAGAGAAAAATGTGAGAATCAAGGTTTATGAATAAGGGTGCAAATGAGGCTCTATAAATGGGATGTTTCTAAAGACATTTTCCAAGTGCTTCAGAAGTACAGAACAAAGTATACTAGATGACTCTACTAGTGCAATAGTAAGAAATTTTTGTGTCAAAAATTGCGAAAAACTAGTGTACTGCTTGATTACCTGATAGCACTAGAACTAGAAGAAATGGGCTCTGATGATTTTACTCAAGATGGTACTCTTGATCTCAAAGGGAACCCTATTTTGATATCAAAGAGAGGAGGATGGACTGCTTGTGTTTTTGTTGTTGGTACTCCACCAACCCCTTTCCCTTTTTCATACCCTAATTTTGCATGTTGTGTGTGTTAAAATGTCCATCTAGAGCCTATAGAACTAAAAAGTTTTTGTTTTCCATATTTGTTTCCCCGTATATTGTTAAGATTTTAATCTGAGGTATCTCCATGACTGGGTACATATGCTTTCATGCACACATTAACACACACATAATACACAGCGTTACATCATAGGCACCTTTCAACCAACTTGGAATTAATTAAATACAAAAAATATCTATGAATTATTTCTACAATCATTTGTTAATTTTCTGTATTTATTGTTTGTTTGTTTGCGTTGTTGTTTCCTCATTGAATTGACTTGTTCAGTGTACAAGGTGTTTGAACGTATGGCGTACTACGGAATATCTTCGAATCTCTTCATATATTTAACCAAAAAGTTCCATCAAGGCACAGTTACATCAGCTAATAATGTCACCAATTGGGTTGGGACCATTTGGACCATGATTCGCCTTATTACTCGAGTTCACGACCTATCGCCCTAGTCATAACTGGAACAAAACTTACCGTTACCCGCATCGCTTTTAGAATTATATTAGATATGTATCACTGAGAAATTGGCGATATTGGTCAATATGAACAGTACGACATCGTATCAGTGAAAATCGGCCGAGATCTTAGCGATATGTACCGTTATAAACTCAAAAAACTTGAAAAGATAAACCCAATTCTTGCTAACCTCCTGTTTTAATAACAAAACAGTAAAACGAAAACAAAAAGTTGAAAAATAATAACCAAAATGTTGGAATAATCAATCAAAAATTAACCTTTTCACCCTACCATACAAAGTAATAGGAGTGCAAATTGGAGTTAAGTATTAAGCATATATTATAACCTTAAAAGAGAAAATCCATCTTGTACACAAAAATCTAACCCCATCGTCTCACTCTTTCTTTCTTGCTCGTAATATTTTAAATCAAAAGATAAAAAATTATTATTACACTACATAGGTTTTTTTTTTCAATTTTACAACCTTTTGTAGATTTATCATCCCAATTCAATCAAAAGTTCTTATTGATCAATTTATGATGAAATGCTTATTGAAAATATGGTGAAAATGCTTACATATTATATCTTTGTATTGTATAATATTATTTGATAAATATATATTTTTTTGATGTATTGAACTAAATACTAGTACTTTCTTTGTGTAATTCTTATTATACTATATAAAATATGATGGTTTTACTCTTATATTTAAGTTTTGATATCATATAAAATTGATGCTAAAATTATTTACTACTAATACTATAGTTCCATGGTTATAGCAGCATTGCTTTATTTAAATAATTATGGTTATATATGACGATATAGGTATTTAGTATATTTAATTTGATAATTGTATTTGTTATGGTATTTTTTATTTTTAGCAATTTTTTTAAATTTTTAAAAAAATTTTATATGTTATAATGTGCGTATCACTCGATATTTGACCGATATGCCGCGACGGATGTGAAACAACGGTGACTGCCACGCGACCGCGATTCGCGACAATGATCTATGATCATGGTTCGCCATATTACTCGAGTCCGCAACATATCGTCCGAGTCATAACTGGAACGGAACTTACCGTTACGATGCCATTTCCCGCATCGCTCTTAGAATTATATAGGATACATATCACCGAGAAATCAGCGTTATTGGTCGAGATGAACGATATGACACCGTATCAGTGAAAATCGACTGAAATCTCGGCGATATGTACCGTTATAAATTCAAAAAACTTGGAAAGGTAAACACGATTCTTGCTTACCTCTTGCTTTAATAACAAAACAGTAAAACAAAAACAAAAATTTGAAAAATAATAATCAAAATGTTGAAATAATTAATCAAAAGTTAACCTTTTTACCCTACCATACAAAATAACGGGAGTGCAAATTGGAGTTAAGTATTAAGCATATATCATAGCCTTAAAAGAGAAAATGCATCTTGTACTAAAAAATCCAACCCCATTGTCTCTCTCTTTCTTTCTTGCCCGCAATATTTTAAATCAAAAGATAAAAATTTATTATTACACTACATATATTTTTTTTTTCAATTTTACAACCTTTTGTAGATTTATCATCCCAATTCAATCAAAAGTTCTTATTGATCAATTTATGATGAAAATGCTTATTGAGAATATGGTGAAAATGCTTACTTATTATGTCTTTGTATTGTATAATATTATTTGATAGATATATGTTTCTTTGATATATTGAACTAAATATTATTACTTTCGTTGTGTAATTCTTATTATACTATATAAAATTTGATAGTTTTACTCTTATATTTAAGTTTTGATGTCATATAAAATTAATGTTAAAATCATTTACTACTAATACTATAGTTCTATAGTTATAGCAGCATTACTTTATTTAAATAATTAGTGGTTATATATGACAATATAGGTATTTAGTATATTTAATTTGATAATTGTATTTGTTATGATATTTTTTATTTTAGTAAATTTTTTAGATTTTTTAAAAAATTTTATATGCTATAATCTGCTCATCACCCGATATTTGACCGATATACCGTGACAGATGTGGAACAACAACAACCGTGATACGACCGCAATTCGTGACGGTGAATCATGATCTCTGTAGTATTGTATGATCGATATTTTGTGAAGATTATGAGAAGATGGACTAAAAATCCCAGAGGAATCACTTTGCTTCAGGGAATAGGGATTGGAATGTTTCTGCACATTATTATCATGATCGTGGCATCGCTAGTTGAGAGGTACAGACTTTCTGTGGCCAAAAATCATGGCCTAGTACACAATGCAGGTCAAGTACCTAGGACCATATTCATTTTGCTTTCTCAATTCGTACTTATAGGGATTGCTGATGCATTTCTGGAGGTAGCGAAAATTGAATTCTTCTATGATCAAGCACCAGAAAGTATGAAAAGTCTTGGAACATCTTATTCCATGACTACTCTTGGAGTCGGAAATTTCATCAGCACTTTTCTTTTGTCTACCGTTTCTCGTATCACGAAGAGGCATGGGAACGAATGGATTCAAAACAACCTTAATGCTTCTCATCTCGACTATTATTATGCATTTTTTGCCGTATTGAACATCTTGAACATTATTTTCTTCTTGATGATTGTAGGAAGATAAACCAAGAAATATATATATTTTTGGTTATTTTATATAATTAGGCCACGTGTCGTAGTTTAATTGGTTATAGTAATTGGGTCTACGTGGGGTGTGTGCATATGATTATTGCCCATCCAAGTAGTGCTAGTTTTAGGTTTCGTTTTCCGTGCTTTCCTTTAGCATCGTTTTTCGCTATTTTTTACTGTAGCCTTCTTACGATTTTTTTAGACAATTGCAATAGCTTCTCTCACGTTTGTTTTTAAGAAGACTTGCTGCCTCTCTCTTTTGTTTTTCAATTAGAAAGATTTTCCTTCATTATTTTCTTTGTGTTTTTTGTCTAAATTCCTGTGAGTTTTATTCGTCTATTTGATTTGGGTCCATTAGAGTGGTATCAGAGCTACGACACCAACTAATATTACTTGTTCAGTTTCAAAATTGAAGAATAGGAAGGAGTATAATTTTTGGAGGAAACAGATGTTAACCCATCTAAAAGCATATGGGTTAAATCAATACGTAGAAGAAGGGATTGATGAAGATGCTGATGCACAGAGACAAAGAGGGAAACATGGCACTGTCACAAATTCATCAGGGAATTGATATATCAATTTTTGAAAAAATCATTACTGTAGATATGGCGAAGGAGGCTTGGAATATTTTGGAGAAAACATTCAAAGGTGTAGATCAGGTTCAACAAAGTAATTTGATGATGCTAAAGAGGAAGTTTGAACTTGCAACGATGGAAAAATCTGAATCAATTGAATCATATTTTTTTCGTCTGTCAGAGATCAAGAACGAGATGACGCTCAATAATCATCAACTTTCTGATGGGGTATTTGTTGAGAAAGTTCTTAACACTTTACTCATGAAGTTTGATCACGTGGTGACAATAATTCAAGAAATCAAGGATTTGTCAGAATTGAAAATTGAAGAATTGCAAAGCTTATTAATTTTACATGAACAGAGAATTAATGGAAAGATAGAGCACATCCCAGATACTGTAGAGAAGGTCCTACAGACATAGTTAAATTTGAAGGCAAAGGATGAACCTAAGGAGTAAGAAAATTTTCAACAGAGAAATTAAGACAATAGCAACAGAGGTCATGCTACAACAACAGAGATAGAGGCCAGACTAACAACAGAGGTAAAGGCAGATAAAATTCTCAACGTGGTAATAGATGTAACAATTTTAATTTTAGAGATGACCCTGATAGAGGTAGAAGTGATAGTTATAATTATGACAATAGATATAATTTTAACCAAAATAATGATGGTCAAAGAATTTAGTGTTATAACTGTGAAAAATTTGGGCATAGAAGATTTGAATGTAGATCTAATAGTGATTTTCAGGCTAATATTGTTGAAAATCAAGCTCAAAATAATAATCAAAATTCGGAGACTTTATTATTGGCTTGCAATAATGATGGAGTTGTTGATAAAAATAAATGGTTCTTAGACACTAGATGTAGTAACTATATATGTGGAAAGAAAGAATTATTTTTTGAGCTTGATGAGTCTATTAAAGATGAAGTTAAATTTGGGAATAATACTATTCTACTAGTGTTTGGTAAGGAAAAAATTTCCATTAGCCTGAAAAATAGATCCAACAATTTTATTTCTGATGTGTTCTATGTATCTGGGTTGAATTATAATTTGTTGAGTATGGGGCAGTTGTCAGAGAAGAATTACGACATTCGTATTAAACAAGGTGTTTGTACGATTTTTAATAAGAGAGTTGGTATGATTACTAATATGACAATTATTTCAAACCGTTTATTTCCATTAAATTTGAATAATAGAGATTTTTTTTGTTTGAATACTGTGATTGATGGTGATAATTGGTTGTGACATATGCGATTTGGTTATTTAAATTTTGATAATTTGAGATTTTTGGCTAGTAAAAAGATGATTCGTGGGTTACCTAGCATCAGTTGTCCTTGCAGAGTGTGTGATATGTGTATTTTCGGCAAGAAGCATAAGAAAGTTTTTCAAACAGGTAAATTATGGAGAGCAAGGAGACCATTGGAGATCATCCATTCAAACCTATGTATTGTGGAGATTCCTTCTAACAGTGGTTGCAAGTATTTTATTACCTTTATTGATGATTTTAGTAGGAAAGCCTGGGTTTAAATTTTGAAGGAAAAATCTGATGCCTGTGATACTTTTAAAAAATTTAAAATTTTTGTTGAGAATTAAAGTGGCTTTCAAATAAAAATTTTGAGAACAGATCAGGGTCAAGAATATATTGCCTGTGATGATTTTTTTGAAAAAAATGATAGTCACCATCAGTTGACAGCCAGGTACACTTCACAACAAAATGAGGTGGCAGAGAAAAAAATAAAACAATTATGAATATGGTGAGATGTATGTTGAAATTGAAAAATATGCCAAAGTCCTTTTGAGCAGAAGCCGTTGATTGTGCCATTTATCTGTTAAACAGGTGCCCCATGAGAAGCCTAACTGAGAGTACCCCTAAAAAAGTTTGGAGTGGTAGGAAGCCTTTTGTTAGTCATCTCAAAGTATTTGGATGCATTGCTTATTCACCTGTTCCAAATCAGTTGAGAAAGAAACTTGATGATAAAAGAGAAAAATGTATATTTATTAGTTACAGTGAAGTGTCTCGGGCTTATAAATTCTTTAATCCTATTTCAGAAAAAAATAATTATTAGTAGGGATGTGACTTTTGATGTGAGAAGTGTTTGGGACTGGAGTAAGGAGAATTCCAAAGATGCATATTTGAATTTAAATTTTGACAGGAAGGATGAAGATATTAATTTTCAACAAGTGTCTGTTACTCAGGGCTCACAAACTGAGTTAATGGGTTGTCCACACCGCCACAGGCAGTTACCTGCTCATTTGCAGGATTATGTTGTTACTCTTGATAATGTTGTTTCTTATGAGAAAATTTTTAATTTTGCTTTGTTTGCAAATTGTGACCTAGTTATTTATGAAGAGGCTACCCAAAATGATCGTTGGGTGAAAGCAATGGATGAAAAAATTCATGCCATTGAGAAAAATAATACATGGAAACTTACTATTCTTCCTGCTGATAAGAAGCCCATTGGAGTGAAATGGATCTTCAAAAGGAAGTACAATCCCAATGGAGAAGTAGAGAGATTCAAAGCAAGGTTAGTTGTTAAGGGATATAAGCAAAAGTTTGGAATTACTTATTTTGAGGTATTTGCACCTGTTGATAGACTTGGCACTGTTCGCTTGATAATTTTTCTTGCTGCCCAAAATAAATAGAAAATTCATCAAATGGATGTTAAGTCTGCTTTTTTGAATGGAGTACTTGAAGAGAAGGTTTATGTTGAACAGCCTGTAAGGTATATCAGAAGAGGCCAAGAAGATAAGGTATATAAGTTGAAGAGGGCTTTGTATGGTTTGAAACAAGCCCCAAGAGCCTGGTATACGAGAATTGATTCTTATTTTATTTCTCATGGATTTTTGAGATGTCCATATGAGCATACTTTGTATGTTAAATCTTCTACTCGTGGTGATTTATTGATTGTGTGCCTATATGTAGATGATTTGACTTTTACAAGTAATAATCTTAAGATGATTGTTGAATTCAGGGAGACCATGATCAAGCAGTTTGAGATAACAGACATCGGCCTGATGTTTTATTTTCTTGGTATTGAGGTTTTTCAATCTGATCGTGGTATTTTTATTTCTCAAAAGAAATATGCAGGTGATATTTTGAAGAAATTCAAAATGGATGGAGCAAAGTCAATTTTGACACCTACTGAAGAAAAATTGAAGTTAACCAAAGAGGGCATTGGTAGATATGTAGATCCTGCCTACTTCAAGAGTTTGGTAGAGAGTTTGAGATATCTAACTTTTACGAGACCAAATATCAATTTTAGTGTTGGTTTGATTAGCAAATTTATGGAGAATCCACGTCAGTCACATTTGTAGGCTGTAAAGAGGATATTGAGGTACATCAGAGGTACTCAAGGAGATGGCATTTTTTATTCGTGTAGTGATCCAGTTGAACTTTTTGGGTATACAAACAGTGATTTGGTTGGTGATACAGTTGAAAGAAAGAGTATTTCAGGCTATGCATTTTTTACTGGCTCAGGAATGTTTTTTTGGAGTTCTAAAAGGCAACATATGATAGCTTTGTCTACTGCAGAGGCAGAGTATATTACTGCAGCTAACAGTGCTACTCAAGCATTGTGGTTGAGGAAAATACTTGGTGTGCTACAACACAAGCAAGATGATATGACAAAAATTTATTGTGATAGTAAATCAACAATTGAGTTGTCCAAAAATTCAGTTCTTCATGGGAGTAGTAAACACATTGACATCAAGTATCACTTCATACGTGAGTTGGTTCGTGACAAGAAAATTGAAATTGACTATTGTAGAAGTGAGAACAAGTGGCAGATATATTTACAAAGACTTTGAAGATAAACACATTTTTAAGGTTCAAGAAGATGTTGGACATATCTACGTTTGAAGAGCTTGATTTAAGGGAGGCTATGTAGGAAGATAAACCAAGAAATATATATATATATATATATATATATATATATTTTGTATTTTATATAGTTAGGCCACGTGTCGTAGTTTAATTGGTTATAGTAATTGGGTCTACATGGGGTGTGTGCATATGATTATTGCCCATCCAAGTAGTGTTAGTTTTAGGTTTTGTTTTCGGTGCTTTCCTTTAGCGCCGTTTTTCTCTATTTTTTCTGTAGTCTTCTTACAGTTTTTTTAGACAATTGCAGCAGCTTCTCTCACGTTTGTTTTTTAGAAAACTTGCGGCCTATCTCTTTCGTTTTTCAATTAGAAAGATTTTCCTCCATTATTTTCTTTGTGTTTCTTGTCTAAATTCCTGTCGATAAAAAAAATTATTCTTCTATTTGATTTGGGTCCATTAATTATCACCAAGTTTTATGTGTACAAGGCTGAAATTTCAGATTCTATGGCTGTGCTTATGGAAGAACTCGGGGAACCGAGCCAGAAGATAAACTAATCAAGAAGCAACAACGGCATAGTTTGATATAATAGTTAGAAAAGGAAACAAAAGAAATAAACATACAGCCAAATGTATGGGAAAGTTCACATAGAATGTTGATATAATTTTAGGTGGTGGAGATTAGAGAATTCGCATGCGTGATTTCGAGGATATATTCTGAACCGATGTTGCTGAAGTGATTGTAATTTAAAGACAATATCATCATTTTTTTCATCTTGATAGAAAATCCTGTGTCATTATTATTGTTTGCTTAGCATTACCACTTTTTGATCCTTTAGTCCGATTTGCGACTTTAACGTATACAGTGGCAGAATGCTAGCATTAGTTGACAAGTCCCATTAACTATTGATTTTGCCTTCTGCATTTCTATTTTGTAGCAAGGCTGTCAGAGAACATAGCTACTTGAGTTTTTCGGTCAAAAGCTGGACTTGAATTTGGAGTTGGCCAAATTCAATAACTCAACTCGATTATCAAATTGAGTTCGAGTATATAAGTACTCAACTCGAAAACTCGTCAAGCTATTTGAGTTTGTATACGTAATAGGAATGAAGCACGTGTAATGCATGTAAATATGATGTTTTTAGTATTCCTTTTTCTTTTTATTATGAGAAATTTAGTTATTTTATAAATAAATGTATTTGAAAGAAAGTAGATGAACTAAAGAATACAAAATTAAATTCTTTACTCTCTTCAAAATCTTTGACATGTGTTTTGCCAATGCAATATTACTATAAAATACTACTTATAATTCAATTATAGATTTAATTCTTAAAAAATAAAATGCCAAAGAAAATATTTTATTTTATTTATACAACTTGTTCTAAAACTAATATTTTTTTTTTGAATTAAATATAATATAATGCATACTTCTTCAAAAGCAAAATTTGAATTAGCATAACAAAATTCATAAACATGACTAAAATGAAAGTGTAAAGTGAAAATTATTATTAATTTCTAAAAGGGGTTTAAATGAAAAAAATTTGTTTGATTAAATTTCAAAATGGAAGAATAAGAATCAAAGCAATATCAACCACACACTTCATCATTTATTTTCCAATTACATCAGTAACAACAAAAAAAGCTCCATGCACCAGAGATTCTCTGTTCATGGAGTTGAACAAAGTTGCATCAGTTAGGACAATCCCCTTAGGGTACCTAAACTAGCCTAAGCCCAGAAAGGCAATAACGTAGCATTTGTGATGGATATCAAACGTAAATTCACAAAACAACCATTGTAACCTGCTATATTTCCAAAATATGCAATTTTCTTCATTCTTAATTGACTCTTCCTATTCTTTAGAATCACAAATTATTTACAAAGCATGTTTGAAAGGGACATTAGAAAAAATCAATGTATTTTGAGGAAGAACTTGTCTCTTGCAAAAGGAACTTTAGACAAGAGTTCAATCAGTTTTCCTTTCAAGTTTAATTTTGAGGAAGATATGAATAACACCAAAAGGGGAAAGGAGAAGGGCCTATCTTTTGTAAGGTTGACTAATTAAGAACATATTGCAATTATGTTGACTTTATCGTAAGGATTAGATGATTTCTATACTTTTTGCTTTAGATATGTTATATGTTACTTGAGAACTTCATAGAATTCCAACAACCACAAGACTATCCTACCTATATGGCTTTAAGAATAGACACAATAAACTTAATACCTACACAAATGTCTTCAAATCTTACGATGACAAGAAAATTACAGCTGCAAACAAAGTAAAAGCTCGTATTGTTATGTTCATTGTGTTTTAAAAAAACGAAGGAACAATTTTGTTTGGAAAATATTTTGTCCATTATGTTTTAATTTTATATTTTAACCAAAACAAAAAAACAAAATCAAGTTGATCCAACACTATTTCTAATAATTTTTTATTTATAATCTAGCCCCTAAGTACTAGAGTACAAATTTGAAAAAAAAATTTCACCAAAAATTATTTTTTTTAAATTAAAATCGTGTTATTCAATTTTTTTTATTTGCACTCCAAGTGCTTCAGACTGGAGTGTAATTTTTCAAAACTTTGTTACCGACCAATATTCAATTTTTTTTTTGGCCCTCCAAAACTTGGAGTGCAATTTTTGAAAATTTGTGTTGCCGCTAACACTGTTCACTTATTATTTCTTTTTAAATTTTGCTATTCTTTAAGTTTATGCCAAATTGCACTCCAGTCCTTAGAGGACTGGAGTGCAAATAATTGCAAATTTTTTTGTGTGTTGGCAACGACACTGTTCACTTAAATTTTTTGTTTTTAAATTTTGCTATTCTTTAAGTTTATGCCAAGGACAAGAGTGCAAATAATAAAAAATTCTTTTGTGTGTTGGCGGCAACACTATGAGTTTTAAAAAGGAAAAAAGAAAAATGACTCTGTTGCCGCCAACCTCAAAACCCACCCCACCCATTTTCGGATAAATTTTATTTTCAGTTATATTTTTAGAAATTAGCCAGGATTGAGTAGTATAATTGAATATTGGCTAGGAAGTGGCAACCACCCTTCTTGAGCAAAGCCATTTCGATCACGGGTTCAAGAAAGAGGAAGATTCTTGAATGAATCCATTCATTTAACATTTATTCCTGCGGTATAAGGGTTTATTTCACATTTTTATATTAGTATGAATTACGCGATCTAGAGTATTTATTCCTATGATAAAAGGTTTTATTTCACATTTTTATATTAGTATGAATTACGCAGTCTAGATTATTTATTCCTAAGGAATAAGGTTTATTTCACATTATGAATTACGTGGTCTGCCGCTAGGACCATAAAATCTAATTCATGTCTTTTCAAAAAACAAAAAAAAAAAAAAAAACCATGTAACATTCATCCCAATGAATATAACACTCACCCCAAGGAAAAGAAAGATTATTCTGACCAATTCTTGAGAGTTTTACAATTAAAAATCACAATTATCTGGACAATATGAAATAAAGGCGTGGTATTGAAAGCATTTTCTGTCACGCCTTTTATTTCACTAACTTTCGAATCATCTCACGACAAGTTAAATCTACTCAACTCAACTCAACCCAAGATTTGGCATCCCAGATTAGCTATTTATCATCAGGTATTCCTTCTTTGTTTCTCAAGTAATCGATTTAGGTAGCTTTGGAAGAAATGAAATCTTGAACTTAGTAACTAAGAGAAAGATTAAAAAGGAAGACAATGCTGACTTTGATGTATTCAAGGAAATGAAGAAAGGGAAGTTTGAACTTTCAGATTCTGACATCTCTTTTGCTAGTAATAGGTTAGCATTTTCTTCTTAAGTAATTCTCGTAGTGATTTGTGGAAACTTCTTTAGTTGTATATCAATCACTTGTGGGAAGTGGGGAGGGCAGGTGAGTGTGGGTTGTTCAGCCTTTGGCTTGGTTTTTGGTTTGTAATGCATGACTGGAAGATCTGTAAATTAAAAAGATGATATTTGGTTTGCATATTGTCTTGAAAAAAGAAGAAGATAAAATTAGCCTTCTGTTTAGGCCTCTCTGCAGCATTCTGTCAAAGGGGCTAAAACCATGTTGAGTTATAGCATCTGAGAGTTCGACATTTCTGATTTCAGCGTTGATAAAACTGAAGTTAATTTCTGTTGACAATAAGTAGGGATTAACTTTCTCAGTCTGATCCTTTGAAAGTTTAAAAAAGTGGAAAAACTCAAGTTTTATGAAATTGCAAAGGCATCTCAATTTTAAGTGACCTTGACCTATGCTGCCGCTGCAGGATTTCTTAATTATCCATGTGATATGTGTCACGCCCTGTGACCCGAGACGTGGCATCCGTCATGCCCTAAATTACGCTAGAACACCAAGCCAAGCTAATCGATACAAAACCTCAATAATAATATCATTACTTAAAGCATATACAATAATTACCCAAAATAATGTCATTTTATTCTTCAAAATAATCATCATCCATTTACAACTTCATTGCCCCATCACAAAAATAATTGGGGAATGCATGTATAACCTAACCTATACCAAAAATAGGGCTATACATTTCATAATTAAAAAAATAACCTCTTTTGTGTCTAAAACCAAAAGTATAGCTCAAGAGGCCCAAAAGTTACTCCACTTCTCCTCTACAAATTCATTTCCTACGAAACAAAGATTGGAGTGAGTGACGAATCACCCAATAAGTAGTAAAAGGTCTCTTTGAGGCTTGAGGTTGTTACACATATACATATAGTTTCCAATGCAAAAACCAAAGATTACATCATTCATAAAATACATGGTCATTTCATAAGCAATTCAAATCACATTCTAAGTCATGGCAAAATACAATGAGAGTTCAAGTAGTGAGTGAACAAATGACTCTGGATATCCAGTTGTTAACTATGACCCCATTAACACAATTCGAATCCAACTTTCACCCTGTTGGTCCGGTTCAAAGCTAACTTTCACCCGGTTAGTACAGTTCAAAGGTTATATCACAAACACCATATTAAGGAATTAGTCCCGTTATAAGCTATTTTATACAAGAGCTCAAGCATTTCATCATTCAAGCAATTATCAATATACCACATATTCTCATTTCATAGTGAAAACAAAAGATAACCAAGCTCAAGCCAATTTGTATAGAATTTAAGATTTCATATATAATAGCAAGTTTTATCAAAGTACATTTCAAAGGCAAAGAGATTCAAGTACTACTTACCTTGATCAAATGCTAATTCAAGTACTCGGAGTAGGGATAATCACCATCGTCGCCTATAATATACAATTAAGACCCAAATCATACTCTATTTCTACCAAGAAAACATAATTTAAACTTAACTCTAGAATTCTCACGTAAAACGGTGCATAACACTAAAAGGAGGGGGTGATCCAGGAGTAGATTATGCTGATCCGCACCTGCGGATCATGAAGTGTCCAGCTGCAGCTCTCAACAGTTGCTGAGCCGCGGCCTCCCACTGGCCAGTTGCGACTACGGCTAGCTAGAGCCCCACTCGCGGCTCAGTCTCCAGAGACTAGCCGCGGGCTGTATCCATTGAGCTGCAGTCGCGGCTCACTTAGTCTCACCCGCGACTCGTCCATCAAAGACTTGCCATGAGTGCGAGCCAAGTGAGCCCTAGCCGAGTCTCCACTGCTTACACCCACGTCTCACTGCGAAAATCTGTAGATTCCAACCTTTACACAACCAAACTTCAATCCAACCAAACCTAACTTCAAATCAACACCCAAATGACACAATAAAGCAATAACAAAGCATAATAAGCTCAAAATACTCATTTACCCAATAATACAAGTCAGAAACGCACATAATTCCTCAAATCCCCAACTCACCTTCATCTCAACTCCACCATCATCTCACGTACCCATACATACCAACATAAGCACATACTCAAAAGCATAAAGGCCCTAAACTTTCCCAACTTAACCACCCATATACTACCCCCAAGACACAAACCAATTTCAAAGGAAGTGAAGTAGAATTTTGAGGGAAAGATTTACCTTGGTTGGAAGTTGGAGTACAAGCTTTAAAATTCTCTCTACGAGCTTCCCTTGAGAGATGATGGTTTTCAATGCCTTCTTCAAAGAAAAAGAGAGGCAATTTAGAGAGAGAGAGGGGGAGAGAAAACTTTAGAGAATGAAGAAGAAGGATGAAGAGGAACCCTAAGTCTTTTTGGGGTTAAAAGCAAATTTGACAAATTGGTCTTTGGTCCTCTTGAGTTTTCAATTTACTTAACCACCCAAGAAGTCTAATACTACTAAGTCATTGAGGTCCTTGGTATCACAATATGGACCTGGTGCTCTGCAACTGTTGTTGCATGAAACGCTAAATAAGGATTCT
Source organism: Mitragyna speciosa (assembly GCA_024721245.1). Lineage (NCBI taxonomy): Eukaryota > Viridiplantae > Streptophyta > Magnoliopsida > Gentianales > Rubiaceae > Mitragyna > Mitragyna speciosa. The sequence goes on from CM045569.1 coordinate 4,543,296, forward strand.
AAACTCATCAAAAATAAAATTGAAAAGATGGGCTTGTGCTAATTTGGTTATCTTCAAAATTTGACAAATAGAAATTCTTGCTTATTTGCATATCTGATCTTTCTTCTTGAATTCCACTTTTCTTGCAACCAGGGTAAAAACTTATTCTACATAATCATTTTCTGTGCAAACTTGAACTGTTCCATTCAACAGTCCAACTAAAGATACACATAACAATCTGTCAGCAAGAGCTCTTCTATCGCTTAAACCAGTGCGTTTTGCTGATGTCCTTGCATGAATAGATTGATGTCGAAGTTCGGAGGAAGAACCAGTTGAAGTTTCTTCCCCATGAAACTACCACCCTTTTTACCTCCATTTTTTTGAATTACTTCATTATCCAGGTATGCTTCTTGATCAATTATGGCTCATACAGAGTGAATAAATTAAGCAAAAAGATAAAAACGCATCATTTGAAATGTTCAACAGCCATTAATTAGTTGGTAATGCCGCCTAGGTCTATGAAAAATAAAGACCATGATTAGCATAGTGTACTCTCATCTCAAAATATATAACTTCATACTAGTATAATACAATGAAAAAATACATTGATTTTTTGTATAAAAGTGTGTTTCGTGACCTCAACATTCAGAGATCATATAATGATGTACCTGCCTCACATGTTCTTCAGATAAGATCAACGGAATGTCACGTAAACTGGTGTTATTTTTAACCACTTCTCTTTGCTAATTGGAATGTCCTCTTTAGGAAGCAATTAGCAGCTTGATCATTTCTGTAGCACAGTACCCTCAATATTGTATTGGGATCTGTTCTGTTCCATCTTCCTGTTGTTGGAGGCATAGGCAGCTTCTGCCCAGCACCAACTACACCCATGCCACTGGCTTCACAGGCCACAATGCTGAAGTCTTCCACTAATTGTTCTGTTGATTGGCCCATTAGTGTCACTACCCCTTCCACTGTCTCAGCCTCCACGTTGACTACATCCTCTACAATTAAACCTTCTCCACAGGTACAAAACATCCGCTTCAGGTTGTCGAAATCCTCCTCAATCATCTGATGGTCTGACCTGGAGAAGATTCTGGAACTTCCCCCAGCAAGCAGAACCATAAGGAAGGCCTCAAATGAAGCTTTCATTACCTCTTTCAGAGCTAGTGGTTGAGCTCTTTCAGTGACAATTGCACATAATAGTGTAAGGTTTTGCTTGAGTATTCTCAAAGCTGGCCTAATACGTGCATTGGTTACATCACCAACATATAGACTTCCATAGAATACATAGTTTGAATCCAGGAAGATCAGACGGTAGGCAGCAACTTCACACACATGCTGATTAGCAACTTGAATTGTTGAGCGAGTGTGATCAAAGTAGGAGGAGGAATCACCAAGTTGTCTATTCCTGTTGTTAATGCGGCTACGTGGTGAAGGAACAATTTTTTGTGACAGGGACAATGTTTTGTCAAGAGAGTTGAGCTGTGAATTTAGGTAATGCAAGGTGTTAAGACGGATATATAGGCGTTGAGTTCCACGACTTGTTGAAGGGCGTGGATTATCGTCTTCATTTAGCATACTTTGGCTGGGATCTTCCATTCCAACACTGCAGGCAGCTCTTTTCCAGAGTTTAGTAAACTTTGTTTCTTGGCCACATCGTGTTAGAGGGGGAAGTATAGGAAGATAACTCTGCTTTGATCCTGAATAATAGAGCAAATACCTAATGAATACACTGTGATCACATAAATCTGTTCACTTGATTAAATATTCTGATCAGACTTTTACTTCTCTATGTTATCACTTATCAGTAAAAGGAGGAAAACCATGAGGGAATTGAAAATATTCAAAGATAATAATGCTCTGCAGCTAAACATTCAAACAGGGAAAACAAAAATGGAATATAGAGAAGAAGGCCAATTCCATAATATGCAATGAACATCTCTATGCTATTATCAATAATCAGGACAATCTCACTCATTGACAATGACAAACTGGAAAGAGTTGGTGCTAGTTCTTACCACATGATGCAACATATGTGATGTAATCTCGGAAGAGATGCTCTATTCCATCAGTGAGGTCATGGACTAAATCCTCAGACAAATTCACTGGTGTCTGAAGGAAGCTGTCCAAAGATTCCTTCACATGTTTCATTAGCTCTACAGCAAAATATGCATATGGCTCGTTCTTGGACTTAGGATTCCATGTCTGCAACACAAAGTTTTGTAGTCAAATTGTTGCTGCATACATATATAAGTCTCGGGATTAAGTCCCACCAGTATGTGCATTGTTGTGTTACATATTGTTCATGTTAGTATATGTAAGATTTCTGTAAGTGTCAAAAGAAATCAATACAAATTTAATCAAACTTACTTCAGTTTCTTTTGCTCTAAGGAGTGATTCCTTTCCTTTCTTTAGAATTTCTTGAATCCATTGTTTCAACCGGTTCAGTATGATGGAATCCACTTCATAGGGCACCATCTCTCTAACAATTGCTTTGCCTCCATCTTCACATTCAACAGAGTCTTCAACTACCATTTGAACCAAAACCTTTTCCAACTTCCCAGCTCTCTGCAGCACTGTAGTTGTCTCCTCTGTTAGTACAGAAGTTGCCACTAGATATTGCTTCAACAAAGTCCCATAGCAAGAATGTAGGGTTACTGCAGCAACCCCAGCTGCAATAGGGTGCCATTTCTTAAGTACAGGACTAAAAATCTCCTTCTCCTTTGCAGCCAAACGTTCAGTTTCATTAGCCAATTTAATAAGCACTTCACTGGCTTCTTCCATTTCAACAACAGTTTCATTGATATTCTCGTCTTTCAGAATCTAACAAGACCAAAAAAAAAAAAAAAAAAAAAAGAGAGATATGGTTCAGTACTTTCAGAAATAAAAAATATCTAACTGAAAGGCAAAAGATGTAATCATTTAAGGATTACAAGAATATGCATACTACTTTGTACCTTCATAAATGCATTCCTCAACGATGACCTCACATAATGATCAACCCGATTACCAGCTGAATTCTCTGCCATTTCTCCTTTCTCTAATTCTACTGCAAGATATCCTGAAACATCTTCTTCCAAGATCTTAATAACTGAATACACTAATGGAACAAGATTTTCCATTAGTCCAATTGCCCCCCTATGAAAATTTTGATGGTAATCAAGCAATCTCTTCTCTGACCACCTCTTCATTGAAGTCAAGACAGATGCCAACATCTTCACATACAAAGGTTCTCTATCAACTTTCTTAGCATCATTTGCAACTTCAGCTAACATAGTCAGTGATGCGCTAAGAAGATCTCCCTCAACTTGTCCAGTCATGATATAATGCTCAAACAACACCCATGTAAAACACAAGTTGTGAATCGATCGATTAATTCCCAATGTAGACCATGTCTTCTTCATCAACTCAAGAAGCTCATCAACTTCATCAAGAACTAATGTTTCATCCTTGATGTCAAAGATTGAGTAAAGTAGAGCTATATAAATATGGACGTTAATTGGATATCCATCAGCCCAACGGCAAACATCAGTAGGGGAACCATCAACACTTCTCCAAGACAAAGATACAACACAATTGACAAGTGATTTCATGGTTTCTGAATTCTTTCCAGTGTCTATTGCTTTATGTTCTGAAGCTTGGATGATGTTACGAAGGCGAATAGCAAATTCATTCGACTTATCTAGTGGGATTGAAGGATGAAGAAGAAGTCCAGCCTCAAGAATTTTGAGCTGACGCTTTTGCCATAAATGATACTCCTGGGCATCATTGAATTCGGATGGTTTTAGGTGGCGTAAAAGTTCCAATGGAAGGATAATTGTCTCTGCACGCCTGCCCATCTGCTCGAAGAATTGTATCAACTTTACATGTTCAATCAGTCAGGTCAAAAACTTCTATCAACTCGAAGAATGAACATATCTCTCAAGTTATACAAACCACCATGTCTTTTGAGAAAAAAGATTTAACTCACACAAGTTCAAGTAAAACCACACTGCTTAATAGCTTCTAATATATTATATTACAGACATTATTGCATTTCCCTGATATTCATTCCAGACCATAATTAGAACTATCATATCAGAAAAGTGTCATTATCCAAATGGCTAAGTGACCGGTTTTTCAGCACTCGAGGTATAAGCCTTAACACAAGAATATCAGCAATTTATCAACGAAATATAAGAACCATAACATGCATATTCAACTATTGTGTTCTTGTATGTTCCTTAGAATTACAGATTATGCAAGTTACTTCCTTTTTATTGCGCAATACATTTTGTTCTGCATCATCTTTTTTGGATAATTAGTATGATTCTTATGTTTGCTAGGAACCTCTACTTGATACTGTAAAATACACCATAAGAAATCAAAGACTTCTTTAAAATCTATTATTCCATCAAGGCAAATGCGGCATCTACGGATCCACCCAAAAAATTTTGTTGAGGGGGCAAAAATGTATTCATAGGGTGTAATATTTGCACTGTGCTCAGATAAAACAGGAAAACAAACAAAACAGAGCTTAGATAAAGCAAATACAAAGCCAAAACAAGAGGAACGAAAGTAATTGGATTCGGCAATTGATGTAAACAGATAACCAGGATGAGTAATTTATATATTTCCTTAACAAAGTAGTAGGTATCAGAGGGGACCATTCTGGTAATCTATTCCCAAAATAACGAAAATGATTAAAACATCCATGACTCTGATTTTGCAAATAAATCAACATATTAAAGCCCCATTTGGATACTTTATTTTGCTAAACAAATGCAAAAGGAAAAGAAATTGCAGAAGGAAGATTCCAATTTGCATTTTCCCCCACTTAATACAAATATCTCAATCTTGACATAAAAAATTTAATCCCGAGATGGATATCTAATGGTGGCACAATAAAAATGAAAACGAGAAAAGAATTAAAAAAAAAAAAGTTGCACATTTTCATTTCTTGATTTATCATTTATTGCTTCATCAATCTTTTCAAATCACACAAATAATAATTGTTCATTTCATTGCATCAAAATAACACATTAATAATATTTTATGGAATTTAGTTAATTAATCTTGTTTTATATTTTTCCCAATTATTTCCCATTAATTATATGCATGAAATAATTCTACACATACTATCTACGTACTTGGCCAACAAGGGTCCTCATGAGAGTTTTACGTAGCCTATTATCACTCTGCTCCGTCACCCTCATTTGCTGCCGCATGATCTCAGCTGACGTCATGGGCCGGCGAGTCCTTGCCGGCAGCGAGGAGAACGCGCTCCGAGGACTCGTACCGGCCCCACTAATCGGCGAAGACGGTGCCGCCCCAACCGAGCTAGCCCTCCTCGATGGTGACCTTTTCAACATTTTCAATCCTAACGTCCTTTTCACCCTACTGGTCACCGCCATCCCCACCCCCGGCGGCTTCACCGGAGATCCAGGTTGCCCAAAACCCGACCCAGACCCGCTTCCATCTTTCTCGTCCGATGGATTATAATACGTTATTGCACTCCTACCTCCGAACCCCGGCGATGAACGGCAAGCCGTGAAGAATATCTCGTAAGCAGCCTCCCGGAAATCGTCCCGGCCGAGGCCTTCGAGCTTCCCGAAAGGCCAGGCAAGGTCCGAAGTGGCCTCCGGCGGATCCGGGTCAGCCCGAGGAGAGGGTTGAGTGGATGAACGTGTAGGTTGTCCCATTTTGGTGGTGGTGGAGGTGATGCAGCTATTTCCGGCAGATTATTAGTTAAATATCCGGTGGAAGCGGGGCAGAGAAGGTGATGAACATTATAGAACGATGCTTTTTTTTTTTTCTTTTTGGGAGGGGACAAAAGGAGGAGAAAGAAAGAAATGAGATAATAATGGTTAGAAATGAAGACAACGAGAGAGAGAGAGAGAGAGAGAGAGAGAGAGAGATGGATGGTATCGGGGTGCTGTTGATTTGCGAAGAAAACGAGAGAAGAGAAAGGTAATGGAAAGACTCCCCCGGATTTTACTGATATATATATATATATATATATATGTATATGTTCTTTTTCCCCTTTTTTTTTTTATCTATAGCAATATTTATTGTATCAGAGCTCGAATGGTTATTGGTGATAAATTGTTAGTCACAAAAATTTGAAACTTTTGTAAACATTCAGTACATTAATATAGATTCTGTTATGTACGATGTAAGTACACTGTTACTCACAAAGTGTACTCAAGAGGGGTAAGCATACAAGTGAGGAATTGTGGCCACAGATATTTTTAGTGCCTTATATGACAACACTCGCTGTACATAAGCTGAACCGGTCACAGGTTTAATCTTTTCTTTTTTGTTTTTTTCAACTGTCAAGAAAGGTTAAATTAAAGATTATATTAAAAGTGACGGTACACTAAAGTGCACTGATAAGCGAAACGAAATGAAGTGGTTCACAGGTTTAATATTTTTTTGAATTATCAAGAAATGTTATTTTAGAAATTACAGGAGGTTTAATCTTTTTTTTTTTAATTTTCGAGAATACCTTTTTTTTTCAATTGTCAAGAAATATTAGATTAGAAATTAGATTTTTCAATTGTCAAGAAATGTTAGATTGGAAATTAGATTGTTCATATGTTTAATCTTTTTTTTTTCAATTGTCAAGAAATGTTATATTAGAAATTAGATTAAAGCTAATGAATGTTTTTTTTTTTCAATTGTCAAGAAATGTTTGATTAGAAATTAGATTGTTCATATGTTTAATCTTTTTTTTTTCAATTGTCAAAAAATGTTAGATTAGAAATTAGATTAAAGCTGATAAACGAAGTTAACTAGCCTCACACTCACTGAAGAGAAAGTTCACTTAACCTAAATGGGACCCGTAGAACTCCGACGCCCTTGGAGAAGAAGTCCATAGCACTTAAGTATGGCTATTAACTCACTTATTTCTTCAATGTGGCAATAAACATTTTTTTCAATTGTTACACTTTCTCTATAATAGCCCTGTTACACCCCTTGTCTGATGGACAAATATCCCATATCTTATTTGACTGGACTCTTGTTGTTTAAAACATGAAACATTTGTGTAATATAGAATGTAACAAAGAGAGTGTAACAGAAGATCTGGAGTCCATCTTTTACCTCTAGCACTCAATAAGCATTTTGTTCTTTTTCTCAATTGTCAAGAAATATTATATTAGAAATTAAATTAAAGCTAAAGGCACACTAAAGTCATTGATAAGCGAACAAGTTTAATCGTTTGTATCTTTCTTTGACAATTCATTTATTTTACTTTGTTTTATTTTGTTTTCCTTTTCTGTTGTCAAATGGAATCTGCAAGATAAAACACGTGGAAACTGAAAATGATTTTGTCGTTCATGCAAAACTGCAAATCCATGTTTCTATATACAGACAAAGAATTGTTGACTATGTCGACCTGTGATAGTGTAGGAGTAAATTACTTTAAGTAATTCCATATTATTTTTCTTGGTACAAAGTTTTGTTTTGTTTATGAATGTAATTCTGGAGATGCCAACTTTTTTTGTCATACGTAATACTTTCGTTTGAAGCAGAAAGGGTAAACAGACTGCAATTTCAGTTGGGTTGTTGATCAGTTGTCTAATATGTGCCAAGTTACAATTTGTAAGAGTACTTGTTTGGGATCTTTTTATTTTGTTTCGAAGGATTGTAAGAATTAAGAAATGAGAAGTTAGACCTTGTTACATTTTGTGTGAATTTGGTGACTGTAGGTTGTCTCAGGCCGGCAATCCTGCCCTTAATATAAGCATCTCAAATTTCTCAATTTGTTGATAAAGGAGTTGATTTAAGCCAAATATTTTGTTAATATAATTTATATTCTTTTAATTACTCAACGAGATCAAAACTGGGGCTCAAACACATTTTGTTGATTATTAAAAATTGTGATTAATCAAGTTTAAGTTGAGCTCTAAGAAAATGGATTCTTGCATGTATTCTTGTAATAGTTCGTAGAATGGAGTTCGAGAAGTTAATCATCACCAAGTCATTTTAAATTGGCCCATATAGTCTAAGAAAAAACATCCTCAGAGAGTTTAGACTTCTAACCTTGACGACAACTGACACCAATTGTTTAATTATTCCAGTATTTTTCTTGCCAACTCAAACTTCGAAGCCTTTAGCCCTTCATCACTTAATTACTCTCTTTTCCAGTATCTTTTCATAAGTTTCTTCCATATAATTATCCTTCTTTTCCCATATCATTTCATCAGGTATAAATCTTGGAAAGCATTGTTTATTCTACAATATACCCCAATAAAACTTGATGCTGTTACTGTTTGGATCATAACTAGCATGACGACTTGATGCTTGCATGGTTAAAAACTCTGGTTAATCAGTACCATCTCAATATCGTTTAGCACATTGGAACTTCCAAAGTTATCCCTTTGATGTTTCTCACTATATATTTTTATGTTTTGAGTGTAATTTATACAAATTATTAGCAAATTGCACCTACATAGACTGTTGATTCCAACTTTACCTGAATTTTATGTTGATTCCAACTTTACATGAACATAAGCTAATAACATAAGCTAATCGTTAACTCACGAAGATGGTTGTCGAATGGAAACCTTAGCCCACTGTAAATCACGTTAAATGGTATCTCAGAAAACGTATGTATTTCCTTGATTATAACCGATTTAAGATGGGAACTTCAGCAACTAGCTTAATTCCCAGCTTCTTTGGTACTTCAACATTCACAGGCAACGTGAAATGTGTAAGAAACCAAAATCCACAAGGATTTTATACCATGAATAAAATACCACAAAGCAAGTACTGCAAACTACCATAAAGTTCAAGTTCAACTCAGGCTCCTGCAAGCCCAATACCAATCAATAACCAAATCCCTTTCCCCCTTTATGCATATGCAACTAGTGCTTTATTGGCCTTGAGGTTTACACTATCCTTAAGGCATCATGCAAAATAACAGATCCTCAAATATCTGCTTTAATGTACGGGACAGAACGCTATGTTTCAATGCATAACAGCCAATCCTGAATACAACAAAACATTAAAACTCTACTCTCCCATCCAAAACTTCATCAAAACATTCTAGCCAAATCCATCAGGTTGAAAGAACAACAGATTTTTAGACCAAAATATATCAGAGCTTTCAACCAAATTAGCCTCTACAACAAATAGGATGTCTAAATGCAACCTCTGAGCAACACTTTTTGCGTGTGAAACATTACACTGGTGTGTAGTTTCTAGCAAGATCAAAATGGAAAAACGGATAAGTTTGCAGGCTTCAAGCTTTTAACAAAATTAATGAGTTAAATAACCTATATAAATCCAGAAAATTGACTCATGTATTACCATAAGAAACTTTCTTAGACAGAAGACCAAAAATTTTTTAAGTAATAATTCAATTTGTGATAGCCCTGATACTACTAGAGAGCCTACAAGAATTATGTTGCTAGTATATCAATTGGTCATAATTTCTCCACCTGCTTTGGACAACATACCACAAGTTGCTGGGTAATGAATCTTCAACCCATCACAAATCGAATGAAGATTGAGGCATGCAAATTCTCTACCAGCAGCATGTCCTGCTTCAACATGACAACTTCTGGGTAAAGCACCAAGTCAACCCAGCCAAACTTCATTTTCCTGTAACATCCCACATCAAACACATTCTCAGCCAAAAAAGCCCTGAGAAGGAACTTCAATTCACCCCAGTTTAGGACTCCAGCCTCTCCTCCTGACACAAGGGCAAATACAGGAGGAAATGATTATGCCATTCTCAAAATCAAGCTACCGCTAAGATTATCGCTATCCATTAGGAATTGATATACCCAAACCGGCTATAGCTGCAATCTAAAGAAGCTTAATTTATCTCATTGTTCCTACTGCATCATACCAAAGAAATCTGATCATCAAACACGTCGAAGAGCTAAGAAGTAATGGGAGACCACTACCACCACGCATGGTAATCACACAAATTCCTAGCTTGTCTATATCCAGCTAAGCAACAAAAAATAAGATTTTAATTTCATAACATTACCATGATACTCACTGCAATTAACACAAACTCGAACAAAACTACATGTTAAACACTACAAATAGGCATAAACTCCAAATCAGCTAGTAACCATAGCTATAGGCACGCTGAGATTAAAACTACACTTGAAAGCAGATAAAAAAGATGTAACTCTTCTCCTCACAAATACTACTTATTATAAACTAGCAAAATAGGTAATGCAAACTACTCAGATACAAGCAATCCAACCAGTCCTAGGTTGATTGTGACAGATTGCAACAGCCAGCCAGCCAACCTGCACCAATCTGAAAGCATTGACTGTATCGTTTTTAACATAAAATGAGGGCTCAGTCTCCATCAAGGGTTACTGCTGCTGAGCTTGCCGAGTTGGTGCACCACCATAGCCTCCACCATATCCAGCTTGACCTCCATAATTTCCAGAAGCTTGGGAGGGGTCAGACCTCCATCCTGAATTTCCATACCCTGAATTCCCAGCAGCATCACCATAGCCACCTCCCATATAACCCCCAGCACCTGCTTGTAGATCTCCTGCACCGTTTCCAACAGATGGATTACTATTTGGGGTACTCCCAGCACGCCCACCAGCAGCCCCATAAGCAGCTGGATTACCATATGCCCCATCATTCGTACCATATCCTCCATAACCATAACCTTGATTTCCATATCCCACGGCTCCACTTGGAGAATGTCCTGTAGCAGTTCCACCACTACCAGGGCCACCACCACCGGTAGTGTTAGAAGCACCCCAGGGAGCACTTCCATAGCCCATGTTTCCATATCCAGATGAACCCTGAGCATTCCAAGCGCTTCTTGTTGCACCTGGTGGACCACTTCCATAACCAGCATTAGCAACATTTGGGTTTCCATAGGCAGCAGCAGCAGAAGGGCCACCATATCCAGGATTTGCACCACCATAACTTCCATACCCACCATAACCCATTCCATTATTAGTAGGACCAAACCCATATCCAGCTGCACTATACCCAGAAGAACCGTAAGGTGGATATCCCCCTCCAGTATTTTGAGATTGCATGTACCGGTTGGAATCCATTCGACTCTCATAAGAATTTGAATTACCACCAGATGCTCCATATCCCTGGTAACTGGCACCACCTCCACCAGAACCACCCATGGAGCGGCCACTCCCACCAGGATTAGCATCCTTTGGAAGTGCACGTTTTACTTCCACTTGCTTACCATTTAAATCATGAAATGTCTTGTGTAAGACCCTATCAACAGCATCTTCAGAATCAAAGGAAATAAATCCAAACCCACGGGGTCGGTTTGTCTGCTGGTCAAACATGATTACAACATCAGTGACATTCCCATAAGATTCAAAATACTGACGAAAAGCATCGTCAGTTAGAGTTGCAGGCAATCCTCCAACAAATATCTTCTTGGTCCTAGTATTCCCACCACCGCCACCAAAGCTCCTACCAGAGTTAGGGTTTCCAGCTTTAGAGATCTGCTGTTCCTCTCTTGATAAAGCCCTCTTAGCCTCGACCTGGAAATTAGAAACCCAAAGTTATGCGAGAGAGTCATACACACACTCAGGAGACACATACATAGCTATAGTACCACACAGGCAAACAAATACCCATACACTTATATGCTGATTTAAGTATTTTAAACTTAAGCAAATATCTTGCAGAAAATTGAAACGTAAAAAACCACCACTTAAAACATCCATGGCTGCACACCATGCATATATTACCACTTCGAGGATGAAAGTTGCACCTCAAGGATAAGAAAATTTTACGGAAAATCTCGGCAGGACAGCAACGGGCGTACAGTAGATGAACTCAACCAATAAACTTTTAAGCACACATGACAAGTCAAGAAAGAGTAGCTGAGCTTCATCACAAGTTGTTTTAGCACTTTCAAACATTCAAAAGGAATAAACACTTTGGCACTCAAAACAAGAAAAGAAGTAATTAAGTTTAACGGTAACTACGAATTCAAGAATAAAATTTGCTTCTTTGTCGCACTGTATCAATAAGAACATGCTGCCCCTAAGATACAAACTAAAGCCCCAAAGATACAAACTAACACCACAATTTTTCACTTCCTCTTCAACAGCTTCTAAAGAATAACAGTAAATAGGACAAAAACATGGCATCACAAACTTGACTAAAATTTTCCCCTGGACCATCCCAAATGAACAGCAAAACACACAATAAATGACCAAAGACTTAAAGCCATGCTGATCCTTTTAGCCTTCTATAATTTGGCTAGTACAAATTTTCAAAATCCACCAGCGTTTTCCAACCATGAATGTAGCTAACAAAAGAATAAAATCAACTAAACAAGTAGAAAGCTTCCTTTCTTAAAGTATTGTCACTAAACGCTAAGAACCCTTAACCCAAGAACACTGAAACACTTGAACGACTTTTTAACCAGAATAATGATCAATAAACAACAGCTAACCTATCCATTGACATGCAGCAACAACCACAATGATGCTACTATAGCACATTCAACAATCTGATGTATCATAGTAAAAGTAATAATAATAATTTCAGACCCGAAGAAAAAAAGGCAATCTATCAGTCATATAAATAAGCACATACAGAAACACTAAATCATCAGAAGACCACGAGTTTTAGGATAAAAACAAGCGAAGCATATTAAACAATACTCAAAATTGGTACCAAAACCACATCCTAAACATGAATCCTCAATATTATTCATTCAAAATACGTGTTGATACAACTCTTAATCCAACCATGTTTGCATGCACCTAGATTGAATCTTATGAGTGCAACAAATTCCAGCAAAAGCAAAGATAAAGGACCACCAGAAAACAGGTCAGTGAACCAACATAAAGGATTAATGAACTGAAGGCCTTTTCTAAATTCAAATAACAAATAAAACAAACATAATCAGCAGAAGCAAACAACTTTATTAAGCTAAAACCAAGGCCTAAAAGATACTTTACAGAAATTCACTAACGCCCTAGTTAAAATTACTAAAACCCATTGCAACCCATCAAAGGTTGAACTTAATTAACAAAAACCCATAGCCCAAAACTAAGAAAAACCCACAAATCTACCTAAAATCAATACACCAAAAAACTCAAAAAAAAAAACACAAAAATACTCAAAAATAAGCAAAGCCCACACGTTTAAATTGAAAAATAAGTACAAAAAGAGGGGTAAAAATGTATTACAGTGCGGCCATCAATGACATGCCTATCTTGAAGAACAGTATCAAGAATATTGGGATCTGCAAAAACCACAAATCCAAAACCTCTGGGCTTCCCAGAAATCTTATCCTTCATAACTACAGTCTGCAAAACGTCACCGTATTGGCCAAAATAGTCCTTCAATTTCTCCTCCGATGTTTCCCATGAAATCCCTCCTATAAATAGCTTCCCCTGATCTGAATCCATTACCCAAATTGTAGCAAAAAGAAAAAAGCTTAAATTTTTGTGGGTTTTTCGGTAAAATAATTATAAAAAGGTGTAATTTTTGGTAGAGCTGGGAGAGAGGAGCAAGGGGGAAAGAGGAGAGACGGCTACTTCTGGAGGAGGAGGGAGACAAGTGATGAGACTGGAAGCGTAGGTATAAGAAATGGAGGGTGGAGATTTGATGGGATCAACGGTGGAGATTGAGTAGTGGGGAGGTATGGTCAGGGTGCAGTTTCTGTTCTTTTTTGTAGAGATATTTTTGGAAGCACATGTTTCTTTGTCCTAGAATTGCTAATTTCCTTTTCAAAAAAAAAAAATGGTAATTTCCTTTTGGACTTTTCTAATGAGTTATCATAGCATAGTGGTTAAGATATTTAGATTTCTATTATGAGATGTAACACTCATATTTATTCTAATTTTGGTATGAAGATATTTTTCTTTTTTGTTTTAATTTCACTATTTTCGGTTTCTTTTGCATTTTGCTATTTTTTTTACATGATTTTACTCTTTTAATAAATTAACGAGCGATACCCCTTGTTATTCAGGATATTCATCAGACAAATTATTTCTTTTTTTGGTGGTGGAAAAAGAAGAGGAATTTAGTTTTAGAGGATTAGTTGTGTTTTGATATTGCAGTTTACAGAACAATAACTTATTAGATGTACTAATACAGTATTACTATGTCTAATTTTGTGTTTATCATGAATATAAATTATATAACAATCAAATAGTACCTCAGTTAATTCAATTCTTAAAACAATAGAGGGTTAATTGTGTGTACATACATTCAATACAAAATCTTTTTTTGCCTTCTCATATTTTTAACACTTTTTTGGTGTCTTATCTTTGGCATCTTAAGTTTCCAATTTTTAACCATGGTTTGACACCCAAATTTTTACAAGTGAGAGGAAATACAATTAGCATACTATTATAATCACTGCAACTAGTTTCCTTTCTATGTTGGATTAAAAGTCATAATGGAGGAGCTTATTGGACTATTTCTTTAATGCCCAACAATTTAACATATCCACATAAAAATGAGTCTGATGAGAGTCCTTTGGGAAGTTTCAAACTTGCTCTTAATCTACGGTTTTGCGTTCCATCTTTTAGCAGGATGGTTGGGTTCTCAACTTCTCAACCTGTGCTTTTGGCTTCTTCCTTTTCATCTCTCTCTCTCTCTGTAAATTCTTTATGCATGTTTTGCAGTAATTATTTAGTTGATTGTTTCTGCAATTTTGATGAATACAGAAGAAAGAATCAACTCTTATGTAGTCATGCTCAATGAACAAATGCCAAAAGGCTAGTAAATGTTTATTAAGCAGTGTGAAAAAGTAAATAAAAAGTAGCACAAAAGTAAAAATGAATTGTCAATGCACTAGCTCAATTGGTGTTTTTTTGTTGACTAATGACCACTCATTCCCTATTCTAATCTATTGTAGAATCGGACAGGTATTATTATTGGCATATTCCTCTGGTACTAGGATTATAAATAGTACCCAAGTGATTGATGACAATAACTTGTGTTCACGCTATTTTTTCGGAATCGAATAGGATTAAATTATTGTCTTATATTTTGATTTATCTATGACATGAATATCTAAAATATGTCACCCTCTTGATTCAAGGAGTAATTAATTTTTTATCCCGTACAAAGATGAATAGGTTGCTACTTTAATAATTTATATTTAAATACATGTACAATACTCTATTATGATACTAATAATAGCTACCTCGAATGATAAAACTTATTCCTCTCAACTAAGAGAATTGGGTATGAACTCCTTTGCTAGTTGTCTCTTATTAGTACACAAAATTTAAGAAATTTTTTTTTTTGGTCAATTGTCAACAGTATATTATTTTATTTCTAGTCTACACTATAAGGGAACGGCTAACTAAACCCCAAAGGAACCGATAGAGACTGAACTATCATCGAATCAAACAAGTACATTATGCACTCATTTAAATTTTTTATGAGAGTTAAAATTTGAACTCTTAAACTCGCACCTCACGTAACCTTTAAAAACTTTTACGGTGGTTGGGTTGGCTCACATGTAAGAATCACTATTGAAAAAATTGTCTTGATGACTTGCATATTCTAACACGGAAGTAGAGTCACATCACACACTCAAACACGATAACGCGTGGAAATTATTCTTGTATGAATGGAATGCACGTGCCTAGAATTTATTCAACCTGACTGAATTCTCCATTCTATTCTATTTCCCATCCCATGATGAATAGTTGATTACCGAATACTGTTGAACTTGCAACCGTTGAGCTCTAGATCCCAGATTATAAAAGTGCCCAAATACCACAGAAATGCTGCAATGCCAGACTGGAATGGAGCCACCATCTAACAGTGCAGATTTACAAAGGCAAAGTTGGTTTTTGTCTATAGTCATTTAGTCCTTTTCTGAACTCGTGTACCCGCCTCTGTATTCATTATTGGTTACTCCTTTTCTCAACGTTCCTATTTTCAAAAACCATTGGAGGCAAGGCTACTCGTTCAAATGTGACAACTTCATTGGTTCCCTTAATTTAATAATAGCACTAGATAATACTCTATGCTTATAAAATCCTTCCAGAGAGACAAACCGCATTCTTCTTCTTTCTTCCTGCTCAATTTGCAGGGGGTGTGGACATCTAGTGTACTTCAATGGGATGCTTTCTTGGTTGTTTTGGTTTCACCAAGAAAAAGAGGAGGGCCAAAGGGTAGCAGCAAAAATGCATCTGGGTACCAAGTAAGACAATCTTGAACATTATCTTTTCTTCTTTTTTTTTTTTAATTTAATTTGGCAATAAAATTCTTTATTCGAGGTAAAACTTGTTACGATAAATAAATGTAAATCATTACTAGTGAAAATATCCTTGCTTTTCAGAGCTATGGAAAGTATGTACCTCTGGACTCTGATGTTACAGTCAAACCTGACTGTGATGAGATGCAAATGGCCTCAGCTACTAAGCTTAGGTGGGTTGGAGTTGTATTAGGTTATAAATGTACATTTAACCTTGAAGTAAATGAATAATTTTTGTTCATGTTTGTGTTCTGGTTTTGGTTGTAGAGATAAGCCTAAAGAATCATCATCAGCCGCGAAAATAAAGAAAAAAGTGAGCTTTAATTTGAATGTCAAGACTTATGAGCCCTTACCCAACGATGAGATTGGAGATTACTTTTCTGAGGATGAGGAGAAGACAATGTGGGAGTATAATCAAGACGAAACAGCTGGAGCAAGCACGAAATATATTAATTGTGAAGAGAGTTTGCTGGGATCAAAATTTGGATCATTCCCTTCAAATTATAGATATCAAAATTGCAGAGATAGATATTATGAAGAGGATGAGATAGAACTCGAGGAAAGTGATCTAGATGATGATGATGAGGATGAACTTGACTTTGATGAAGATGACATTGGTGAAAGCTTTGACTACAGAAGTCAGAAAATAGGCCAGACATTAGTGGAAGAAGAGGAAAAAGTTAGCATTGATCAATTGGCAGAAGAAACAATAAGCAATCTTATGCAGCATCAAGAGATGAATAAAACTGAATCAAATCAAAATGCTGGAAGTAGGAGCCAGAATGTCCATTTCCGTGCTTACTCCAGTTGAAAACCTCAGCCAATGGAAAGAAGTTAAAGCCAAATCAAGACAGCAACTAAAGCATCAGAAGGAAAACACTATGCTAGAGCAAGAGCAGCATATGCCCTTATGTACAATGAAGGGCTCTAATCCTTTAGCTTTGAACTCATCAGTGGATTTGAATCATTTCAAGCCTCAAAATCGTGAAATTGCAGTTGATGTTAGTCTTTCAAACTGGGTGATTTCATCAAATGCCAACGATAGCAAAGCTGCAATCGCAAATGCCCATCAAAGAAAATCAAGGTGGATGCATCAGACTCATTCTGCAGATGAAACAGAACTACTCTAAGCACCAAAAGATTCTTGCTGGCTTGACCACCAAATTACCATACATTCTTAAACCAGTTGTTGGATTTGCGCAGAATAAGGGCTGAAGCAATTGCTTTTGGGATATACAGACACCGCATTGTCCTGTAACTTAGAATGCCTGAAAGCACCACCAAACACGTGTCCAATTTTTTCCCATAAAAGAAAAGGCACGAGTGTCTTGTTACTTTGTGTTTGGCAGACTATGTCTATCTGGGAGTGATATTTTCTTGTTTCTTTTCAGACTGATTTTTAAAGTAATTAAGAAGTGATATTGGGAGACTGTTGTGAATCTGTACTGCATTTAGTGTTCTGGTCTCTGAAAATAGTAAACACTATCTGAAGAAGGACCTTGAATATACTTGGATCAAATTGATCTTGCCTGCGTACGATTAACAACATATAGTTATGTTCTTTAAGACAAATTTAGGAAGCTTTAATTAGCCAGTTCCCAATTTCGAATTGTACAGAAGAAAGATCAAATCAGTTTGGTTCGGAAGTCACAAAACAGTAAACAACAGTCGCACAAGGAATTCTTTCGCAACGAAATAGAACAAAGAAATTGACAAAACAATAGTGCAGTTACCCCTGTATTACCAAACAAAGTATGACAATCCACCAAAGACAACAAATTGTTGACTGTTCTTTTTTTCTTTTTTTTTTTTTTGAGTCCTGCAATCTATAGTCAAATACACTGTAAACTTGTAATTCCTGGCAGAGAAGAAGAGATTGAGAAAGGGGTTGGAGTGAGGGAGTTGAGTCTATTGTAGGCCATATGAAAGCAGAATTATCAACTTCTTAATCCACTTTCTAACAAGCAAACTAATGTTGCTAATGTTGCTCATTGTCTGCACAACTCCAGCAGCTGAAACCAATTTGCCACATGATAGAGATCTGTCATCATCTTTCCTGAAATTCATAGTCTGAAGTTTCAATGATGTTGATATCATTTCTCATCGGCTCCATGTGAATCAAATTGTCAGCACTCTACCACGATTCCAAGATATGAACGTCAGGTATAAACTAAAATTATCCAGCACATTGTCACGAGGATATCTACATTATTATACAGAAGCAGGTATCTGACTCCTCATCATCAGAGTCACTCACGTCACTGTAGGCAAAACAAGAAATTACATCAGAACAACTTCAAACTATTGAATAATTTAGCCATTGTTTACTGACCAAGTTTAGAAGAAGATAGCCAATTTACACATAATTATCAGATGCCACCGTATATTTCTGAGTATGGTAAAAGTGTCTCAATATGGAAAGAGAAATCAAGGTTACCAGAATATCCCAGATCCTGTTAACACTAAAGCTAGAGTGCCAAAATTTATTCTGCACTAACAAAAGCAGTGGTTCATTGCTGATTGCTCTTATTTATGTCGAGACATAAAGGTATAACTATTCAGTGGTCTAAGTGCATATCCTGCTGTACAGGCACTGACAACATGGCAAGCCCAGCAATTCCAAATGAAAAAATAATTGATGTAACTTGTGCAATAACCACGGATGCCCGAGACCCATACAACTAAAAATTCTGTTAAGCAACTTGGTGCCAGGGAAGCCATTCCTTTGCTACAACAAAAGTAAGTGCAGATGTGGAGCCACCATTGTGCCAAAAGAAAATTCTTAGCAGCCATTATGTCCAGGAAAGAGGTATTTCCAGACAAGTTCCCGAAAATACTGTCTAAATGAAAACAATTATACAGCATATTTACTTCGTGAAACTAAATCTTCAAGGTTCAGCATCCCTTTGAAGGTCATGATCCTCCAAATGTTTTCCAGATTTGCTACTCTGTGTTTCATAATTTGACCCCTTCTCATTAATCCTATGAGGACCCAACTTTGAAGAATAAATTTTAAAAGCCAGTTAAAGGCGAAAGAGGAAGGAGTTAAGCTATAACAGCAATTCCCTTGTGGAAGTATTACAAGTCAATTGCCAAATTATTGATACCATACAATAGAGGACGTATTACATGAGTCATATTCCCTGAGATTGCAAGCATACTGTCAATGTTAAATTTAAACATAAGAGACAACAAATTGAAAAAGAAACTGAATTTAAATGAGGCAATGGAAACTATATGCCTATAACAAATATCAATGCTAAGTGACCAATCAGATTCAATAGTGTATCTCTGGAAATGATGTAAGTCAACTCTTAGGATTTAGGTACTGCAGAATGCAACTAGATCACTCAAAACTGGCATTTGATAGTGCTACACAATAGGCATGAAGATGGCTGTGACTACTTTAATGTTATTCAATCAGCTCAGTTGACATTGAGAGTCATGGACACTTGCACAGTATGTATGTCACATATTAGCATCTCATGGATTTTATTTGATGATCCAAATTTATCACAGTTTTGAAGAAAACATCCAATCCAAATGACATCAGCCTCCTAAATCCCATTGCAGCTGAGCTGAGATACTAGTTCCAAGTTCTGATTACAGATAAATCATTACAAGGACAAACTTTTGATTCATCAACTGTACAAAAAAATAGCTCCAATGTATCATTTCCTGATTCAAGTCATTTGTTTGTTCCCAAGAAACAGGTTGTTGGTTGTTCTGTTTGAGAAGGCACCCAAAAAAAAAAAAAAAAAAAAGGAGCAGAGAGAGAGCAAACAAGATTCATCCTCCTCATTTACTTGTCACCAAGAAGAGTTGAAGCATCAATACCAGAGCTCATAACCAGGCACTGTTCATTACAATAATTGGCAATGCATCATTATTTAAATGCTGCATCTTCTCACCATCTATCAGAATCTCCTCCGTATCAATCATCTTTATCATAATATTACACAAAAATTCTGTTTTAGGGATGAATTTCAACTGTTATACTAAACTAACGCCATCCTACACCACCACATCTTAGTTCATCCCACTGCTTTTTGCAATTTAACAATTCAACAGCCAATTATGATCCTAAATGGATTACCTGATAGATCTTCCTAAATCAATCATTCCGATGGATCACCGAATCAAAAGCTCAATGATGTGAATTCTCTAATTGCAACAAAACTGAACTCTAATCAAATACAGTATCCCTAAATCAATCACAAATCAACTAATAAGATAGACAGTCAAATCAAAACTCACAAGTAGGAGACAAGCTATCCACTTCACATTATTCATTCAAAACAACTGAAAATAGTGAATTCCAAAGGAACAGCAACAAAGTAAATATTACCTTGGTTGAAACTCCAAAACTTCAGCAAGCTTATTTCCATTTTTATCATTCCACTGAACTTTCCTCCTAGGCTTCCCTGACTTTTTAGATAATCCACCTTTATTATTCGACGGCAACAACAGCTGTGATTCATCATACTCATCTTTTTCTCCATTCAATGCAAGATTCTGAGTACTTACACCATTTAAATTCTCCTTTTTATCGCTCTTATCTTTGCTATCCATTGCCAGAAAAACTCCACTATCCTAATATTTACAGCTCAATCTCACTAATCAAAAACCACAAGAAAAAGAAGGAAAAAGGTGATAATTTAACCTCGAATAAAAAATCCCATCTGAACCCAATCATCTAAATCAACACTTAACAATAAAGATTCATCTTGACAACTAAAATTTGACTTGCCAACCCAATAAAGGGATGAATTTTTAGCTCATGAAAGATTCAAGAAATCATATTCAGAAACTTAAAAAGAAGGTTCTTGGAAATGAAGGGAAAAAAAAATTACCAATTTTCAACTAAAATTTTTTTCTATGAATATATATACTATAATTAAAATAAAAATTCTGGCTTTCTGAGAATGGATTTGTATCAGATATTGGAATCTAATGCAAACCCTGATCTGAAGGATCAAAATTAAAGGAAGTGTTTGTTTTTTCAAATGGGATTGTGCATTTAGTTTTGTTAGTGGCGAAAGATTTTAAAATGGTGTTTGTGCTTTCATGCGACTGTGTCAACGCGTGATGTGTAGGAATGGTAGCTAGCCAGGGACACACGAGGGTCCATTCTGTGGGGAGGCAACATTAATGTTAGTTTGGAGATGCTAGTGGGCAATGCCTTGAATGGCGAATTAAATGAGAATTTTGGATGTATTTTTATAGAGAATGAGCTTTCTAGTGTAGAAATTTTTTATCTAAATATATCTAGATGCATGGTGTATACTATGTATTTAAATTTGAAATCGTCTTTTCATATATGTGACATGCATTTATATTTGTGTAACAAAATTTTACGCTAATCGAGAAGATTAAAACATTTTCTGAAACTGTTTTCAATAACATCTTAATATTATAGCATCTTTTGAAATATTATATGTTTGAAAATAGATGAATAATGTGTTTAAAACATATCTTAAAAAAAAAAAAGACGTGTCTAAGTAAATGAACCTATAGAAAGAAAAAAGAAAAAAATAAAACAATGAAGTTTTAGTTGCTCCTATTTCTTATTGGTTAGTTAATTTCGTGCAGAAGTGTCTCATATATAGGTCAATTTGTTACAAGTATTACTTTGACTTTTGAGATTGTGCCTCTTTCCACACTCTAATGTCACTACATTTTAATTCTCTCAATTACTTGAATTGATAAAAAAAATTAGAAATAGGATGATATATTTCAGAAAGAAATGCTATTTGTAAGTATAAACAATTTTACTTGAGTGGCTACTTCAATTAGTATGGTCAAATGGTTAAGAATATTGCATAAATATCCTTGTGACATCCGAGTGGCCAAGAACCATAAATAGAATTTTATAGGTGAACTACCAATGTCTCTGACAAAATTATGAGGTTTTAGTCTTATAGTATGACTTATTAAAGTTATGCTGATGTAGTTTGGAAGACTAATGAAGTGTCGCCACACTCATGTCACAATAAATAATTAATGAATCTATGTTGTTATTTGGTGTAAGACAGACTGGTGCAAGGGTCTACTTTAGCCTACGAGCATGTGCATATCAAAAATTGAACAAGTGACAATGACGAGCATTAATTCATATACATGTTTGATTCAACTTTGAAATACAAATAATAAGGATTGTACAATCACTTGTGGTAAAGTTTGAAGCTTTCATGATTGATAAGAGGACAAAGTAGAATTCTTCATGTTCATATATATATGGGATGGTAGTGATACATTCGAGTGTTGTACAAACAATACAAAATATGAAAAGTTGTTCAAAAAGGAAATGATTTGTTGTTTGGTCTTTTTAGCACGCCAAATGCTGGGCATTTGTTTCTTTTGGTTGTTCGTTTTAGTTAATCTATGTGATTAGTTATTCAAAGATGATCCAATCTGGTTTTATGCCATTGAAAAGGACGTGTGCATACCATTGATTATGGGAGCTAAATGATTTTTTTTAAGGTGGAAGCCGATGCTATCATATAGTAATATAATACAAGTGCCATCTTATCTACACGCATGCCCCACAAAATATATATATATATATATATTCATGTGTCAAAAGTGCAATGAGGTCAAATTCGATTTAGTGCAGTCTTTTGTGTTCTCAATTGAATTCGGGCATGCTTTTAATAGCTTTTCTTTTATCTGATTTTAGTTTCTGATTTTTAAATGTTATATTTTATGATGTTCTCAACTAATTTTTTAATAATTTTTTGAATTTGTTAAGTCAAAATCAGAAGCAATTGATTTTAATTTTTTTAAAATTAATTTTTATAAAAATCATAAACTATTGAAAACAAAAATCCTATGAGAATTCATTTTTTAGGAAGTCAAATTATAGAAGTGGTTTCAGACCAACTATGAATACGTAGCATAGAAAAAGTTAAAGAAAATAATGCGTGTTGTGGACCAAAATACAATGAGCTTTTAAACACGTACGATCTAATTAGTTAGGGAAATATCAAGTGTGACCATTATGGATCACGAAATCTGGAGTTTTTAGTGTACTACTCGTTCTGTCCCATTTTGATAGGCTTACAGGTTTTTTCACACAGTTTAAGAAAAGTTAGTTAATTTTATTAAAAGAATAAATTAATCTATGATATTTCTAAAATATCCTTATATTCATCATTAAATATTTACATTAAATATAAATAGAAAATTGCACCACAAGTCAAATTAATTTCATTTGATGTGTAAATGTACGGTTTACTATGTACCTTTCACTTATAACAAAGTAATTAAATAGGGGCATTTTAGAGAAATTAAAAATTAATTATATTCTTCAATTAGAAGGTAGACTATAATTTGGGATGGATAAAAAAAGAAAATAAATCTATCAAAATGGGACGAATGGAGTATTTTGTAATTATATCCTTGCACTATTTGGAATCATTACGTAAATTGCATCCCTAACCAAAGATGAGCTCAGAAGTCAAAAGTATGATGCTTTCAAGCCATATAAAATCAAGAAGGCTTCTAGATAAAGCAGGTATTAGACTATGTCCTTGCACCATTTGCTTGACCCACAATCATCCAATAGTACATTGACCAAAAACAAAGAATCTAGCTTCAAGATCAATAAATCAAGACTAATTAAACGTAGAAGCTTTTTTTTTTTTTTTTTTTTTTTGGGCTCTACACGTTGAGTAATTTGTCAGTTGTAACCAAATTTTCACATACCTATATAGGTAATCTGTCCCTTCAAGATTGAACAAAATAAATTGTCATCTTAGCTTAATCTTCAAACACAAAGATTGCAAAGTGTCGGTAGGAACTAAAAAAAAACATCAAAAGTTTGTACTTGGGTAGTCATGCCCAAGTTTCACATTTCCCATCAGCCTCGAAAGACAGAAGTGCCGCTAATTATTGATGCCTTAGAAGTTAAAGAGTACACCAAACATGTTGTATGGTGAGATCTTGATAGTTGGACAAGAGATATTGTAGTGTAGCAGCGTGTTCGACACGGTTGTCTATTTGTCTCTTGTTAAGCCCACAATATTTTTCCATTTTTATGTTAAAATTAGAGAAAAAGATACGTAAACTATCATGCCTACTGATGAGGAAAAAAAATTTGCACTTATTTCACAGCATCTTGTAGGTGGAGTACTCCAAACATATTTTTCAGAAATTTTAAATACGTTTTTCAACTAATTTTTGATCTCAAAAATACTTTTATCGAGAAAAATTTTTATAGCTTCATAAACCACCTAAAAAACAATCATCCAAACGGATCCCCACCATGTCTATTTCCTTCAATAACTCATGTCTTGATGATTCTCTTGTATGATGCCGTTAGCACAGCTTCACTTTATCTTGTGCAAATGTGAGAGTCAAATGACTCCAATCTCTAATCAGACAGGACCATAGTATGAATTATGGAGAATACATCAGACACTGGTTAGTTTGGATTTCTTTGACAGCAAGAATTTGTAGTACGTGTCTGTGAGGGAAGTGGAGATTAAAGTTAGGTATGTTGCTTCACTGGTTGCTAAACATGATTGCAACAGAAAACTTGCATTTTACTCAAAAGTGCTCAGAGTCCATGTATAGAAGTAAATATGTTGTATTCTTGGGTTCAAATTCAAACCAAAAACATGTATGGTCACAGACAAAAACACAATATGGGATGCTTTGAAAGGGAATCACCAGCACTGAAGGAGATTCTGCTAAAATTATACAGGTCAGACAAACTTGTATACTATTTGCTGTTTCTGACTGTGCTATTCTGCAATTAATTACAAAACAGACTGTTTCTTGTTGAGTTTCCTTTACTACAAGTGAACTTAAGTTACATGAACTATAACTTATTCCAGTAAATGTATATAGATTACAAGGTGATTACTTGCACTAATAATTACTACATTGTAGGCTATGGTCTCAATTTTCAGCAGAGGGAGGGTGGAAGTCTTTGAGCTGTCTTTATTGCTGCAATTTTGCAATCTGTTTCCTATTTCAAACTTGCTGGCTACTAGCTAGCATATGATCACTTTCTTTTCCCTCAAAATACTACTCAGCCTCCAATATGAAAGCTGTTTACAGAAGAGAGTACTAGATATTAGATAATGTATTTTGAACTGATTCATCAGATGCTTTTCAGTTGTCTAGTCATCAATTAAACCAAACGAAGTTCATTTGAAGGCTTGAACAAATCCATTAAGTAGCCTCGAATGTAAACTAGATACTTCTTCTAGTGGTTGGGATAGACAATAGCAATATGATTAGGGGAATCGAATCTATAAGAAGCATGAGATCCTTCTGGTAATAAAAAGGTTTTGTTCTAACTTCTATACTATTTGTTTTACGGTCATCACTATTTCCTTGAAAATCTTGTAGCTCTTCAATGTATATGTAATAGATTATCCTCCAAAACTGAAGCATTAAAGAGCTCATTAGTCCTAGTTCAATATAAGCTGCGCCATTTAAATCAGTATATGAGTTAAGCTTTTCTCCATCCGCTGTTGTAAGTGTTTTGAAGTTCTTATTCTGATAAAAGATTTTGTATGGTTTGAGGCAGAGCTAAAAATCCCATGACGGTTGATCACCACTTGCATGAATTTGGATCAGTGGAATACCATGTTCAGGTATAATTAATGAGCCATCTCCAGGTTTCTTGAGCTTCAATGTCTGTTGTGACCGGCATGAGTTTGATCTATTTTACTGGTTGCAGCAAAAGCATGCAAACATTCTTATTCCAGTAAAAGTTGAACTAATAACCTTACATTTATCATGGTTATATACATTTCTCAGAGCCACCCTGCAGTGTCATATCCATAAGTTCACTTCTTGTAGGTTCTCTGTGATCTTCCAAATATTTGGTGATTTGATAAACTTCTTGACTTGAGATGGTTCAGATTACCATGTTTTCCTTCTTCTCATCGGCCTTGCTATTTCTTTTCAACCTTTCCTCCTTGCTACAGTTTTTTTCAGTATTGCCTTTTAACATTTCAAATTTGTTGGTTTAAGTCTGGGGTAAAATCCTTGATTTTGATCCTTCTGTTTCGTTAATAACCTTCCACCTACAGTTTTGCTCGTTCAAATACAAAAACTTCTCAAAGGGGAAACTAGGATGGCTGCAATACTGCTCCAATGCAAAAATGAAGATACCTAATATAATTGAAATGTAATGTTAATCCCCTCACAGGCAGGGAGGTGAATGTATAACCTTTTCATGATCACAGACACGCTGCATCTCAAAATATGATCTCTGACAGTTGTTTTGATGATATCCAGGCTTCTGTATCAGGTCCAGATGACACCTACTTATCAATATCAACACCACTCCTGTATCAAGATTCCATGCTATCATCTGGGCTACCACGTTATACTTTGGAGATGGTAAAGAAAATTTGCCCTGATGTCATTGAGATAATTGAACCGCCAAAAGAAGGATATCAGTTGACCTTAAGACTCAACTACTCAAGGATTCCACGCAATAAAGGTCAGTAATCTCTCTCTCTCTCTATTCCCAAAGCCAATCCCTGGGGGAGTGTAGCCCTAGGAGTGAGAATTGATTAGTACCAACAGGTTGCAAGTAAGGCTTATCCTTTTGTGATCCAGCTACATTTTTAAATGCTGATACAGTAATGAACCAAGTCACGTCCTGAGTTGCTTAG
Source organism: Mitragyna speciosa (assembly GCA_024721245.1). NCBI lineage: Eukaryota > Viridiplantae > Streptophyta > Magnoliopsida > Gentianales > Rubiaceae > Mitragyna > Mitragyna speciosa. The sequence continues at coordinate 4,570,101 of CM045569.1, forward strand.
TAATTTCTGAAATATGATTTCCCAAGCATTTGTCTCTCAACATACATTCCCTGAGTGGTTGCCAAAAAATTTATATAGAAAAAAGGAAAAAGCAAAACAAGGTCGAACGTGATTTTCTTTGGCTCCTCAAAAAGTCCCTAACATGAACTAAGAAGAAAGGTATCCAGACCGGTAGTACTTACACAACAGCAAGCATTCTGTGCAAAGCTGCTAGTTAAATGGATAACATGTGGTTAATTTAAGTGGAAATACTAGAAGGACTAAGCAAACATTTGAAACTGGTAATTCTGATGTAGCTGCTCTATCATAGCATCATTCATGCTAATTAATTGTTTTTTTTTTCTTTTTTTTTTTTCGACACAGGGGGTGTCCTGGCTTTTGCCGGACTATTCCCCCTGGGGCTGTGCAGAGCCTGCCCCAGGATGCACAGCAAGGTCACCCCCAGGAGTCGAACCCCGGACCAGCCCCCTAACTAGGAAGGCTGGAGCCATTCGACCACCCGAGGGGGGGCATTCATGCTAATTAATTGGATCACCATAAATCCAACTTATTGTTCTGTATTACCTAGAATGAAGGCAAAGCAAAACCCCAGGTGAGGAAGTCTCTACCTACCTTCAGGAGGTTGATGTTGCAAGGATATTGCAGACACATTTGGAAAAAGAATGAAACCGCAATAAAAGTTGACTACATAGAAAGTAATTGAACTACAAAAAGAAAAAAGGGCAAAGAAAAAGATTACCTCTCTCCAATATAAGTTGTTCATCCGGCTCAAAATTATCCATGAAGTTCTGACTAATCATATTTCCAAACTGATAGCATGAAGTACAAGTAGTCTGAGGGATTTGGCACGTCAAAGATAAGAATATATTTAACAGCTGCTTCTCTCAGTTAATTAGTTGTGTGGTTAAACCCGTCAATCAGACTAAGGACTTAGTTGAGGAAACTTCTGACTGCTCAATGGTCTTGGCTACAATCACTTCATAAGGAAAACATAGATAAAGCCCAAAAGAAAGAGGAAATAATGTGCTATTGGGGCTACTAATACCACTACCTGCTAATCATGTAGCTACGTGATTTTATCATCTCTTAACTTGTAATCAAACAAAAGAAGTACTTTCCATCTTTGCTCACATTACATTATTGATGTTCCATCTTTAATGAGCTCATCAAATTGCATGACATGTGCTTTTCCAGATGCAGTGAAAAAGATTGCAAACATTTCCTCTGTACAAGGTGTCATCCTAAGTTCTCAGCTGAAAGATATGCTGATGAACGTCAATTCACTAGAGGTATCTCAAGGGATGTATAGACCAGTCAAACTTATTTATCACCCAAGGGAGCCTTTCTTTGTCATCAAACAGGTAACCTCACAACTTCTATTGATTACTGTTTGAAATTAACAGAAAGAAATCTAAAGAAGAAACAAAAATAGACTACATGAGATTTTGCTCATCGTTATATGTCATCATGCTTTACTATAGTTTTCATAAAAAGCTAAAATATTGAGTAGCATACTTCTTGTTATAGCTATAACATATAAAATAATGGCACATTAACTACTCTTTCAGTTTGGTAGTCAGATATAAAATAAACTCTTTCATGCAGTTGAATTTCTCAACATGTATTGCAAGACAAATTGCCATTTATTTTGTTTACGCATTCAGTTTTCTAGCATACACTACGAATTTCATGTTTCAGACTCAAACTAAAATGCAGAAAGCTCTATTGATGCTCATTTTAGATCACAAGAATAGGCTGCAAAGGAATAACTAACTGCTCATTGGGTACATATCACATGGTTCCGTATGTAGCGATTCTGTGGAGAGTAGCTGCCCGAGGTCAAATTTCAGTTTTAGACAAGGAAAATATGAGTTTCTTATAGCTCCATCACTAAATTCTTACCATCACAGGCAAATGCCCTCCAAGTAGCAGAGACTATCATTAGACATAAACTGAAGTCTCAGATGTGACTATGTATGGGCAAGAAATAGAAAAAGGCCATCTTCCAGATTCAACTCTTAAAGTGAATACTTTTTATAATTGGTTTATATTTCCTTACGATGAATAACTTTATTTCTTTAACAGCCAGAAAAAATAACTGCAGTATTCCCTATGCGCTTTAAAGAAGATACAGACGTCATCATAGCAACAGCTTTCTTTCAGGTAAAACCAAACAATAAATCAGTTATGGGATACACTTCTTGATACCAATGTTTTCTACACAATATAGAGAGAAGTTGAAATCTTAATGACAGGAAATCATGGATATTGGAAGTTCAAAAGCATTTGCCAAAGCGCCCCATTGCATCTGGTCCCCAATTCCACCACCTGAGTTGAGAGGAGAGCCCATTGAAGATTTGAGCACCAATGGAGGATTTGTGTCTTTTGGTATTAGCTACACCCTTCATGCTACATTCTTCTGTTAAAAGAACACTGCATGATCTTACTTGATTATGGTGTAAAACGTGAGTGATTAAAAATTTGAAAGTATCTGTATCCAATTCACTAAAAGCAGCACTTTTCTTTATCCTAATATCCCTATTTTGGCAGCTCAAGCCTAAACTTTTGTCATTATATTAACAGATATCACAGCACGTCATGTTGAAGGCAAGAGGCTGGATAAAACTGTGTGGAACCTGCTTAACTTTTATGCATTCGTAAAATATCATGTAAAGGTAAGATTATATTCTTGAGCTAGATTATTCAACTTCTAGCCTTTTGAGGCTAAACAAAGTGTGAACAGAGCACTCGAGGTTTCATTCAGAGGAGGATGAGGACACGTTTGGAGAGCTTAGTTGAGGTAATTTCAATCAAACCTATAATTGGTATTTATAGCATCAAAACCAATATCTAATCTATTATCTGTTGCGCTATATCTGATTTTCAAAGAAGATCCAAAGCTTAATGCAGGAAAATAAGGGATGTCATGAACCTCTTTTACTACCAACTTGCAGGTATTGCACAAGGCTGGAACAGAAGATGAGGATCAAATTAAAAAGAACAGCCGAGGTATAGTTGGTTTGTTATCAAACTAATAAAGCAATATTTAGCTGAAGCTACAGTTTTATTTGTTAACCTTGGGAAGAAACCAAGACACTGATAATCATTGTCATGAACAATTTCTGTATTCATACACTATTCTACTAGAAAAATAAACAGTAGCACATGAATTTTTCTGACAACAACTGTCTTGCTTTGTTCCTGTCATGCTTATCTTCAATCTTTTGTTTCCTTTTTCCGAATTAATCCTCTCCTGATAAATGTTTATTTTCCTATGCAGGATCTAAAGGTGTGAGGAAATTGTTGAACTTCTCAAAATCCAAACTACTCAAGAAAAGATATAATATCCTCAATAAGATCAAAAGAATTCGATCTAGAATTAAAATTCACTGGTTCAGTCGTTTCCGCAAACGATGGTTGAGTTTTCCTAAATTCTCTTCTTTTACAAGATATGAAAAACTAAACTAGTAAAATTGCATCTTCAATATATCAATAAATTCAATTCAAGTACAAAATGTTGCATGCAGTTTTGATTACCCTGTCTCTCTGTTTTCTTTTATTCTTTTATTTTTTTTAATTTTATTGATTTATTTATTTATTTTTTGCTATTTCATATGCAAAATTTGTAGTACAACTAAACAAAGAAGGAAAAAAAGTGAAAAGCCCCCCAGTTTTTCAGTAGATTGAAACAATGTTAATTCATGATCATGAAATATTAATAATACAGAAGATTAATCCATTCTCAGTCTGATAAAATGTCCACCGATTTTCGATCCTGCATCTAGTATTTCTATACATGTGAAAATCTTTACATTCAAAAATTCATTAAAGTGGAGAGAGTATTTACATACAATCACGTTCAAGATCTTTACGTGGTACTCGGCAAAGAAAAAATTTGGGATACTCTTCTTGCAATAAACCACCCAGGTTATATTTTTCTTTTTCAAAATTTGCAACCATTAATGTATGTCATGACTCCATCTCTTCCAATTATTGGAGCCATAAAATGCAAGAAGCTAAAAGAAGGTCATCAAAATATTCACAGAACACTTGAAACTCATTGCAAGAATTGAGAAAAAGAACAGAACACTGTTTAGTTAGAGTTACAGTAAGCACCATAGCATTACCCTGGTAAATTTTGAACTATTGTGTTATCTAGATTCTTAATCAGTAATTCCTTGAGAAATGGATTTCAAGTAATTAGAGTTCCAAGTTACATTCAAACTTAAATAAATTCTCATTCATCTTCACCGTTGAGTAAAGATCATAAATTTCATCAATCTTTTGAGTTTCCAATTCATAGCCTCAGCATAATTTTTATTGTGGTAATCTCCTAAAATCCTATAGCTTCAATCATTTATCCAAAAACTAGTTTTTTCATTGGCCTGCATCATAATCGTCTGAACTTGGAACAAAAAAGGAGGAAGTCGATTCCCAACCTATCAGAATGTGGATGGATACTGATTCCAGAAAACATTCGAAGTCACACAAAGCATATAGCGCAATGAATGGTGTTATCTAGCATTTCATATTGCATGGAGCTATTAATTCCATTTGTTTCCCACCATGAAAGGCATGAACCAAAGAAGTCTAATAAATTCAGAAAAGTAAGCAGGACCAAATGTAAAAAACTAGACCTGTTTTTTCCAGGTACAAATACACACATTTCTTTTTCTCATTAATGTTGTAATTCTAGTTGCACAACATAACCATCTGAACCCTTAATGTTTACGATAAGAAGAATAGAATTCTTGAAAAATTAGAAAAAGAATCAGCACAAAACAAAACTGGAACTAAGGTAAAATGGATAATAAAAAGTTGATAGAATTAGAACTGTTACCCATCCACCAGTTTCATGTAAATCCTCCAGTTAAAGATGTTCCTTTTATATTCTAATAATAGAATGGCAGTAAGTTATTCAGTTGGCAGTTGATATTTAGACGAGTCGCTATTATCTGTACTGGTTTTCTGGGTTTCTTTCATCATAAATTTTTTATTAAGATAAATGCATACATTAAAAGGAATAATACTGTCTTAAAAGTGCTAGTGATTTCTTTTACTATGCCTTCTTCAAAGCTGAAACTGCTAGAAACTATACTGGTCCTAATTGTGTAAGTTCATTATTCAATAGCTCCAAATAGAACTTCTGATAGAGTACATTGTGGAAATATATACCTGTGTATATGTAAGTAAAAACTTGATTACAATGTCACTGAGATTTATCCAATCTGCTGTAAATATTTATGTAATACCAAACACAAAGTAGGCTGAATACACATATATACACATATGAACATGTAATGAATGACAAGAAAGAAAAATGACAACTCATTTCATTGAAGCATAAATTAAAACCAAAATTCTGTCGCTGGCAAAAAAGTTAGTTACCTATCTATAGGGAATAAGAAACATTTTTCATCACACATCCAACTGAAAATCCTTCTCTAACCCTTGTGGTTGCGCAACCAGTAACATCCTCATTCTATCTCAAATATAGGCATTGGATTCATCACAATACCCTCTGACGATCCAATCTGAGATAGCAATGGTCCACTTGCCTCCCGAGATCTCCCGTTCTTAATCAGATGCAGCAAGCCAAACAACACGAAGCTCGTGATCAAAACCAGAATAGTATGCACAATGAACAGAAAATTTGTCAATGCCATACCCCTCAACTTATCCTCCTCAAGCTGACACTTAACATCAACCTCCCTATTTCCCTCCCTCATTGCCATCTTCTCACACCCTTTTAGACTAAATGCATCAGTATACAACGTCAATCCCACTTGCAAAACCCAAACAGCCTTCAAAACAAGTCCAGAAGACAGCAAAAATTCAGCAAAAAATGCAGATGGACTAATGGATAAATACAAGCAACAAGCGGCACAAACAAGTGCTAATCCACCTAAAAGTTCATAAGCAACACCACCAAGTCCCAAAATTCCTTTCCCATTCAAGAAATACTCAATCATAAATGCAGTGCCACCAAGTATAAACACAAAACTCTCAGGAACAACATAAAGATCCAAACTTTCTTTAAAACTGATGAGTATTAATAGAGCCCAGAAGAGGAAAATCAAAAAAGATTGTGCCAAGAATGAGAATCTGTAAGTGGGGTTGCCAGAAATTGCAAGAAACAAATAAATGTGGGAAAATGAGGCAATCGGGAGGATTATAAGAAGAGTGTACAAATCCCAGTTTTTCCACTTGTGTTCTGAAAAATACCATGTCTTTGATGAGAATTGAGATGGGTTTTTGAGATAAAGAGAGAATGAACAAACAAGCCGGCGAATACCAATTGGTAAAAGGAATAGAAATGCTAAAAAATGGGTTGCAAATAACACCATTTTTCACTGTGTTTTGTTGTAGTGATGGGACTAATTTCTTGTTTTTGTGAATTTTAAGGATTTCTTATCTGATTGTGTGGATTGGATTTGGAGATTTTTTATGAGGGAATTGAATCTAGGGGAGAAGAATAACTGAAGATACCTTGATGTTGGAGAGGTGCAGCTTGATCATGGATGGAGCTTTGGTCAGCAAGGGAAGAGGGAGAGCAGTTGAGTCAGGGCAGACTTTCAAGAATATATATGGTTTTATTTTTTACCCCAAATTTTTGGTTTAATTTTGCTACATCCCATTGAAATTTTGTGTACTTCCAGATTGCCTCTAAGGGCGACTCAAATTTTAAATACCTAATTCGGCACGTCGGGTCCTATTCCATTTTTATTTCGTTTGTGTTTGCTTTCCTTTCTCCAGCTATAGGATGGTAGCCCAAAATTTTTTACATAAACTTGATTCACAATTTTACGTGTAAATTATATAGTCTAAAAGAACTATCTATCTATACAGATTTTTTTTAATATTAACATGTATTATTATATTTACGTAAATCTTTTTTAAAATATAATATATATAGAGATCGTGGAGCGTGAATTATCTCATGTAATCTTGCCCATACATCTAAGTTGGACTAATTTTGTTTATGTGTTTGCTTTCATTTTTCTTATTATTAGATGGTACTCGAAGAATTTTTATATGGATTTAATTTATGATCTATCGACAAACCACATAAATATCTTTATATAATTTTTTTATATTAGTATGCATTAATATAACTCTTTTTCATAACACAAAATCCATATGTGAAAAACACACATTATATCCCAAACAGTCTTGCCCGTACATGTAACTTGGACTAATTATCCTTTACTTCTTTTTTTTTCAGTCAATTGTCTAACCAATGAATCATCTCCAAGATTCCGAAATTTCTATATTTTCTTCATTGAAAAAAAAAAGGTAGGTTTAATCGAATTTAGTAGAATTATAAATTTCTTAAATAACTTTTAATAGTTAATCAGATTACAAATTGAATGTCCATGCTGACATATGTATATTTTTAACTTTTTTGGTTAGTGGGATTCTCTAATTGGAGACTTATTTTTCTATAATTTCTTAAGCTTTTGACAGATATGATGAATAATAATCGCTATTCAACAATATCACGTGGAAACTTTCTTTCTTCATCTCATAAAATCACATAAAATGAAGCTTGGTATTTGTTATATAACAAAAAATAAAACAAATAAGAATAAATTTTGATAGCAAATGGAGTAAATAATTTTCTTCCCAATTTTCATATCCTACCAATTACTCCCAAATAATGGTCATGCATATTTGAAAAATGGAAAAATAATGGAGGGCTCCACTTGAGGTAGGAAGAACCACAAAAATAACAGAAATAGATCCTCTAGGGAAAGAAAAGAAAAAATCACAAGCAAAAATCCAAGCCACCAGCACCAGCATGCTTGTGTGGCTCTTAATATCTCCTCACCTTGCTTCAACTCTACCATCCAATAGGAACCACAGACTCTCACACTTACACCCCTTCATCATCACCTCCTCACATTAACAAAAACATCATCTAAAGAACACACAAAACACAATTACTACAAGTTTTTCTAGGACTACAACATAAGAGGGGAAAAAGAGACCTTTGTACTTAGATTTCTTAAGTAGAAATCTTTGTACTAGTTTTACTTGTGATTTTATTAATGGCTGCAGTAATTTGTGCAACTGGGTTTAAAGGAGGTCTAAGTTTGTCATCTTCTTTCCATGGAAGCTGGGGAAAATCACTGGCTGGTGAAGATTATTATCCCATGCTAGCTAAGACTACTGTTCCATGCCATGTTCGGGTGGCGAAGCCGGTGAGATCACGGCCGGTGATGGGGAATGTTAATGAAGGAAAGGGTGTGTTTGCTCCTCTTGTTGTTGTTGCACGTAACATTATTGGCAAAAAACGATTCAATCAGTTGAGGGGCAAAGCCATTGCATTACACTCACAGGTACAGTCCTAACTTCTTCTTCTTTTTCTTCTTCTTTTAAAATTTAGTAATTTTTTCCTAATTAATATTCTCCTTCCATAAAAAAGTATAATTTATCCATGGTATTTTGTGGTAAACTTGCTGCCTTCTTAACGTGCAATATTTGTTGATTATTTTAGTTTATTGAAATTTGTAAGAATTTATGCAACGTGCACTAAGTGAAATTTTGTAAAATCAAGCATGCATAAAACAGCCACAGAAGTGTTAGATGCTGGTCATGTTACTATTCGTGTTTGTCTGTTGTTGTGACCAGTCTGATGTATATGCTTTAATCTGCCATATTGATGCACTAAGTGAAATTTTGATTGAAGAATATCTTAGTTTTAAAGTTATGAGGATTCATAATGATGGTAATTTTTCCCCTTCTCTTTCCTGCGACCTTGGCTCAATGAAACAATTGTGGCGTCTTTTAGAGTTTTTGCGTCAAGTTGTTAGGTTCTCCAAGCATGATTTTTTTTTTTTTTTTTGACTGTCAGATACAATGTTTCGATGTCGGTTCTTAAATTAATTTTTTTAAAATGAAATCCTAAGTAGAACGGCAAACTTCATCATTGATAAGTGCATAGATAACTAGAAAATTAGATGGACAATAAAAACTGTGTTCTCAGACATGCCAGTTCTCCATTCTCTAGCATGAAGATTAATTTCTTTACTCGAAAATAAGGTCACTACTTTAATTCTCCGACTACTATAATGAAGTAGTATGATTGACGTACCATTTTTCATTTGAATATGTGACTTTTGACATCAAGAAACAAAATTTTCAGGTAATAAATGAATTCTGCAAATCAATAGGAGCAGATTCAAAACAAAGACAAGGGCTGATTCGACTAGCAAAGAAGAATGGTGAAAAACTTGGATTCCTTGCTTGATGTGGATGCATTCTCCTTAATTCCATGGCAAAAGGGTTTTCAAAGTTCAGAGATTGTATAAACCATTAGAGTCATGTCTTATCTTCTTCTTCTTCTTCTTCTTCACATACTCGGACCATATAAGTTAATTTACATTCTGATCTCAAAAATAGATGCACCTTTTTAGTCTGTTAGCACTCTTTAGTCCTTTATAATTCTTTGACCTAATAACACCTTTCTAGGTTTTCGTGCAAGTTTCAAGAGTGAAAATTTGCCTAAAAGAAAAATACAGCATAGACAATTATATTCTAGTAATGAGAATAACAAGCGCCCTGGCACTGAACAATTGATCCCCATACGTTATAAGGGGACATCTGATAAACTTCCAAAATAAAAATTAGTTCTACCCATACGTTTAAAATACATGATCTCAACAGTTATCAACAGGATTTACAATGAGTAGTTCTATCCAGGCGTTTAAAATACATGATCTCAACATTTATCAACAGGATTTACAGGAGGATAGCCTTATTCTACAGACTGCGAATCCCAGACTATATTGCAATTTCACTTTTGCTCGATTTCGTCTCTCCTCCAACAACTGTATAGTACACATTATCGCTCTGGAAAACATAACCAAAACCTAATAGTACTGATCATCTGTCTGAAAGTATCTCCAAGCAAGAGAATTACAAAGTCAGGCCATAAACAATTCATTCAAGTTAAAATCTTTTGCAGGAACATGGTTATCAACTCACTGAGTAAAAAAGTGAAAAACATATAGTAGGAGGAGGATTTCCAGATTGCTATAATCAAAACTGACATATGATGATGTTACATTACAACATGTATCAAGAAGTAAACCTAGAGGTGCAAAAGTCAAAACTGGCACAGGGTCAAGTTACATTCAAAAATAAATCTCGCAAGCAATCTGTTCTACATTAATTTGAAGTGAAACAAGTGGTTGGACCTTCTGGATTGTTGGATCATTAACCACATCTCGCCTTCAAATGCAACACTTGCATAATTGAAATTTAATCAAGTGCCTGTTCAAACATTATATCGATTTTTTGCTGATCTTTCCCTTTTAGAATCATCCTGCAATAACCAAACAAGAGGAGCTTCAAAGAAGAAGTAGAAAACACTTCAAAGCATGATCTACTTGGTACCTTGAAAACAAAACTCACATGAAAACTGTAAGAGATCTTATCCTTAATATCAAGAACTTCCTTCCATTTCCTTCCAATGCTCATCTGGATCACAGAAACCAAGCCAGCATTATTATTTTTCCTTAGTGAGCAGAGAGATGCAATCAACAAGAATGAGACACTTGGGGGACTATTTAATCACTGAAGGCAGTGAGGGTTGAGGTATTCAAACTTCATTAGTTTCTATATTTCCATATTTCTAACATTATCTTTCAGTAATTTCTAAAGTCAAAGGATGAGAACTTTCAAAAGACACTACATCAGGTTAGGAAATAAAAAGAAGAATTTCAGGATAAGATAACTTTGGCAGTTTGATATAAAAGTTCAGCTAAGAAACTCAATTGGTTTAATGTATAGCTTTTAGGTAAGGACTGCACTTATCTAGCCTTAAGAGGCACTTACTAAACCAATTCACAAGAATTTTGGAACCATAGGATAACTGTGTTACCAGGTCCAGTGTAACCATCCAAAATCACTTTCTTTCAGGGTATATTCCTTCAAGGAACAACCGAATAATCCTCAAGGATACGAGGGAACTTTGATGCTCTAAATGCTAAACGCTTAAGAAAATAAAGCCAGGGAATATCCAAGGAATTGTCAGTTTTGAACTTAGGCAACTAAAGAATATTATAAAAAATAAAAGTTGAACTGCTAATGATGACGTGCATACATGTAGATCATAATGACTGCAGATAGAAGTCATTAGAAGCTAGGACAATAGTAGCATTTCGATTGACATATGAACCGAAAGACCAAAACCTGAGCAGCCTCATTGGCAGCAGTCTTAGTCCAGAGTGAAAGCTTGTCCTGCCTTGGACGCACACTAGCAACCACTCCACATATCTCATCAGCCTCATCAAATTGCTCACCAATTAAAGCCATCAACTAATCAAGCAGAATTGCATAGATAAATCAACAAAAACACCAGGAAACTCAACCAGGACGAGAACCAAGACCTCATACATAATGCAGATATTGAGAAACAAAAAAGAAAAATTAGATCAAAAGACAGATATAATCTTTACTGTTTCGAGCCACATGTTGTCAAGATTAGCCTTTCTGTTGCTAGTAACTGTCCACTTGCCTCCCCCAGTGCACTCGGGATCTTCCCATTTAGGTTCAATACAAGCTTTGAACAAGTGAAAGTCAGTATTTACCACTAACTTGCTGGGTCTAAATATCTGATCATACAAGCTGCATTCATATTCAACTTTTAAATGACAGATAATTTCCCATAATGATGCAAACACAGAAGAAATATCTGATAATTGACATTCAAAGGACGAAAAATAGATTATGTGCTATATAATAATTGACATTCAAAGAACGAAAAACAGATTATGTGCTATCAGTCAGTTTGGTAAATTTTGAAGATGAATGTTACTTTTTCTAATTGAGAATTTCCACTAAAAGTCTAACAGAAAAAATTAAAAAAAAATTTTTCAAAATCTACAATATATGTCCAATTCATCAACAACCTACCGCAGGAAACTAACCCTTAAAAAAAAATGCAGAAAAATTTAGGCCACTAGGATTAAAGAAATTTTGTCTCTAATTAAAATGAGCAGATCAGATTGAGCTACGCCAGCTTTAGAACATTTCCAACCAGGCCTGATCATTTTCACAACCTCTGTACATATGAAGGAAACTCTTGTACATTCAATTGAAATCCTCGTCCATTTTCTCAAATTCTTCCAAAATTTCCAGTTTCGCAGGTAATAGAGGTTCATCTTTATCAAATGCGATAAAAATTTAGTGCACAAGGCAAAAGCTTTGGACGTCATTTTCTCACATAAAATCACTATTACAAATAACATTCTGACGACCCAAAAAAAGCTATGAAAAAAAAGCTCCTGTTTTTCTCATTCGCCAAAAGCAAAATGCACAATTTCAAATTTATTAAAAATTGATCAAGACAACATTAACTTAAAAGCAACCATAATCGAGAACAGATACGCTTCCCAATATTTAATCTTGAATGTTAATCCATCCATACATCGAAATCAACAAATCTAACTGAAAAAAAGGGAACCCATCAAAACCTACAATTCACCACATCGTTAAAATTCACAAAATTGAAACTCTAGAATCCAATGAAATTCCGAGATTTGAATCAATCGCATCTGAACACACATTTATCAACAAATTTATGGATAACTGAGATGAGATTTTACCTCCAGAATTCTTCCACGGTGTCGAAGGTATAAAGCTTGCGAAGAGAGCTTCCCCAAGCTGCTCCTTGCTGTTTTGGCTTTGATTGGTCATCACACCAGAACGCCCACTTCCTCTCCAGCTTATGCGGCAGCTTCGCGGCCGTCTCCGTCGCAGCCGGCGGAGCATCGGCACCAACCGCCGCAGATTCGGTCGCCATTTTCTTCTCCCTATTAAGTTTTCTGTTTCTTCCTCGTCTCTCTTTGCTCTTTATTTGTGAGAGGTCCATTTGGGCCTCGGATGTCTATGGCCCAATTATGTTGGGTTTTTATGGGCCGAATGTACTGTTGATACTGGGCTTCTTGTATTTGAAAAGCAACTTTGGACGTCCGATAAACAAAGAGGAGGTGGAATGGGTTCAAGTGTAATGGCTACTGTAAATGGTTCTAGGAAACTTGGGCTGGGCTTCGGTCAACTTGATTGCTAAATTAGGCTTGGATCAAGTTTGTTCGATTTACTCGAGTACGCAAGAGAGTTTGGCTGCACAGACACTGGTTTAGCTGGTCAAGCCCAATAGTTGTTTGTGTTTTTGAGAACTTTATTTTATTGTGTTTACGTACAAAACTAAAGCTAAAGACATTTTTTTTATTATTTATAAGGACAAACATTAACTTGAATACTCATTCAACTTATTAAAGTCTACTTTTTAGCTCACCATGGACTTGTTGAGTCGAGCTTAAATTCGAGCTCTGTTTGACAAGCTAAATCCAGCTCCTGTAATTCTAATTTTAGGTCTTTCATAAACTTGTCGAGTCGAGTTTAAATCGATCTCAATTGGACAAGCTAAATGAAACGTGTGTAATTTAATCATGAAATAAGCTCGAATTCGATAAGTCAATAATTGTTTTATGATGACAACCTATCAATATATAGATAGTTATTAGTGTTTTTTCCCCCCTTGGTGAGTAATTGAAGTATATCGGTAGAAGTGATGAATTAAAAAAATGATAATATTAATAGTAATAATAATTGTACACTCTTTTTAACTTCTTGCACACCCTTACCTCTTTCTATTAGCATAAAATTTTCATCTAAAGCGCGTAAGAAACTAAAAAAAAGTGCGTAAATCTCTTTTCCTTGAAACAAATTTTAGAATTAAGCAAGATGGAAACTTTTGCCAAGAACTTGAAATGCACTATTATTGTTTGGTTAATTTTAGTACCTCCATAAACCAAATGCAACGTCGTGAATTAGGACAGATATTGGTTGCTAACCTTTTCTCAAAAACATTGATTGTTTCAAGTTTGTGCTAGTTACAAATGTATTATTTGGTTTGCCTGGCCAAGGTTTTTTGGGCAGATCTATAATTGGTCAGCCGAATTTATGGTGTACAATTCTTCATATGGTATCTGTGGAACATTTAACATTTGTCAGTATACGGTCATACTTTTGTAATTTCTCTAACGTTGTAGATCTCCATTGTACACAATGAAATACGTGGATACATAACTTCTCTAACATTGTACATCTTACTTCGGATGTGTACACGTATAATTCAATTTATAATGAATTGATAGCATCTATACTGTGCATTATTTCTTTAGCCAGTAAAAGTTTTCTCTTATCTTCTGAATTTGTATGAATAATATCGATGAAATTTCGTGAAGACCACTTCTTATTGTTGTTTCTCAACTACTACTATTATGTTTTCAACAGTTTGGAATCCTCGTACCAATTAAATGTCAATTACAAATAATTATCCTAAAAGTTAAGATATGATTGAAATATGGAAGCAACGTGATAATGATTGACAATGGAAATGGTCACGAAGGATCATATGCGATGTTTTTACAACAAAACATTTTTAAGCATGTGCAAATTTTTATGGATGTGGATAAAATTCCAATCAATTTAATGTGTGCAAGAAATTCCATGACAGCTTGTACCACACGTGTCGAGGAAGAATGGCCAAGTGTCAAGATTCAAGAGCAAAAGAGTAATCCATGAAAGCAGATGCTTTGCATGTTTGCCACGAGATTTCCACGCCATAGATCAAAACAACCCCTCTTCCTCGCTTGCTTTGCTGCTACTTTTTTATCATCCAATCTTTCCGCTGAAGAAAGTTTTGCGTATTAATCTCCCCTACCAAATATTAGAGAGGAGAAAACAATAGTAGTGATCATCAGAAAAAAGATAGAGAAATGGCTTTGGAAACTGATAGAAATGCTGCATTGTCAACTGTGGCTCCTCTTGCACCTGTCACTCTGGAGAGGAAGGTCCGCACTGACTTGGAAAATTCTCTTCCTAAGCCTTGTAAGTGCCTTCTTTCTTCCTCTTCTATTTCTGTAATCAATATTTGTGTTGCTATTTTTATTCTACTTTTGTTTTTTGGCCAATAATGGTTCTCTTCCTTAGGATTTTATAATGTTAATTTGATCACCAGCGGTGAAAATTGGTAATTGGCTTCTTAGTGATTGAGATTATGAGTTCTTCCTTTTTTTTTTGTGTGCCTATTGACATAGATTTGGTGCTTAATTATGCACTAACAAGTATATGGGGTGAAGTGATTACACATGAGGGAGTAGAGTTCGGAAATTGGATTTTGGAGTAACCTTGGATTTATACAGTTTAAATTTAATGATTTTTGTGTCTGGATCTTTAATAATTTCATGACTTTTGTCCTTAAAAGACAGCCTATATGCTGAGAAAATTGCTCCAATTGTTCTGCTTAATTGGAAATAGGTCAGAGTAATCAGAAAGCACGCAAATTAAATGTTTGTCCTACTAATGTTTTCTGATGTTTAGATTCAGTTCTTGCCGCTAGACATGCGAGCAAGTTGGAAAATTTTTCCAACCATGATTGGGGGACATTCTTGTTAATAAGACCTATACTATGAGGTAGTAAAAAAATGTTTTCTGTGAGAAAGCATATTCACTCCGTACATGATCTTTCCCAAATTCAAGTGCGTGAGACTGGCCAAGAATTTCAGGATCCACCGGAAGACACAACTCATAATTTTAGCTACTAGCAAATTACACAAACTCATGCTGGAATGTGTTGTAGAGGGAATGACTGCTGGTTTAAATTGCAGAGGACAGGGTCATCAGACTGTTGTTCACATTTGGACGAGGGAGGGAGGGAATGAACAGTCTGGGGGTGAAATTTGAAAGGTATGGAACTCAGAGAGGCAGCATAGTGAAGCTGGATGCGCATGTTCTGTCATTTTTAGAACAAGAGAACAACTCAGATTTGCTTTAGGATGAGATTCAATCCTGGTGTAGCATATAACGTTAAAAAAATTTTGCATATCATCTATGTTTAATGTGGTGCATTTCTTTTAATTTCCCTTACAGCAATAGGTGTAAGAGACTGTTTAGCTTAATGCTTTAACAGATGTAAATCAATAATTTTCTTTGCTTTACATGGATTCAGATATGGCTAGAGGATTGGCTGCTCCGGATACAGAACATCCTAATGGGACACCAGGCCATAAGCATCACAATCTTAGTGTTCTTCAGCAGCATGTTGCCTTCTTTGATCAAGATGACAATGGAATCATCTACCCCTGGGAAACTTATGCTGGTAATTGTTTACTGGAAAATTTTTTTAGGCAAAAAATTGATTGCAGTAACAAAATTCTTGAACTCATAAGGTTTACATATCTGTATATTGTACAATATGATTATTGTATAATAAATTTTGTTTTCAATTGCATAAGATGTAACTACACATTTCAAGACCATGGAGGATGATAGGCAGTAAATAAGTGTGTATTAGAATGTTGCTTCCATTGTGTATTTATATGAGGCTATCTGGATGATAACTGGAACCAATATTGGACTTAGGTTATGTGATTCATTTGTATTGCGCTCTGTTCCTGCAAGTGAGGAGCTCTTTGCTTCTCTTAACTGCAAGTGATTATGGATTAAAATACATCTTATATTCCCTTTCTTCTTAAAATGAGTTTCTTGACTCTTTATAGTTTTTGGTACCTTTTTGTTTTAATATGCTACAGGATGTCGTCAACTTGGTTTCAATATAATTGCATCCCTTATATTGGCGATTGGCATTAATGTGGGATTGAGCTATCCTACTCTGCCTGTAAGTTCATAAATTTTTTGAAAAAGTCACATTATTCATCACATGTACAATCAACCATTATAGGAAAATGATGGAATTAGGATGATGTATTTGTATACTGTATCTTGGTTTGACATGCAAATTCGTTTTTTCATCAACCGGAACTAGTGTACTGATATTAATGATGCTTCTTATATTGAAAGCTGATTCGTTTGCATTGTGCAACCTTTCTGAATACAGCATGACAATATAGGGCTCAAGAGCAACATATTGATTAGTTTCTTCAAATAATTGACATATGCTAATGACATTAACAAAGAAGCTTCATAACCCCTTGCATTTACAAAGATACTTCAATTGTCCTAGGGCTGGATACCTTCTCCATTTTTCCCCATATATGTGTATAACATACACAGAGCCAAGCATGGAAGTGATTCTGGAACCTACGACACAGAAGGAAGGTGAGTATTCAATCAGCTAATGCATTTTCAGGCATTATTAATTTATCCTCGTATATGATTATCAGCATCGGATGAATTTTGCAGGTATCTTCCAGTGAATTTTGAGAACATGTTTAGCAAGTATGCACGAACTGTGCCTGATAAGCTCACTCTGGGAGAACTTTGGGAGATGACTGAAGGCAATCGACAAGCATTTGATCTCTTTGGATGGTTAGTGTTCACATGCATTACTTATTCATATTGTTACTAGTCAAATGTTTCTAACTGATGTTGATCTATTTTCCATCTTCGGAAGGATTGCAAGCAAGGGAGAGTGGGCAGTTCTCTATGTACTTGCGAAGGATGAGGAAGGATTTCTATCCAAAGAAGCAATCAGACGATGTTATGATGGTAGTTTATTTGAATATTGTGCTAAGATGTATGCTGGAGCTGAAGGCAAGATGGGATAAAGAAACATTTAATACTACTTGCTGCCTTCTGAATTTTTCATACTTTGTTACTTTTCTGAGACTAATCTCTGTTATTTATGCTGCACTTGGAAACCTTTTGTGGCTGTTAATTGTATCTTGCGACTATAATGCATGCTTAATTTATGTGTAACAGTTTGGTCTGCTGCCAATGATCTGATCATCTTGTTGCTTTCATTTGTGGGACCAGGCAGTAGAGAAAGTGTTTATGCTTCATGCTGGAGCTACACATTGAATTCTCTGTAGATGACATAAAAAGGAAAAAACTTTAGCGAGAACCAAGAATTCATAAAAAGAAAACAAAATAAAACGTTCAAGTTAAAAGCTTGAAGGCCTGCGTAACTGTCTCTTATCAGCAAGTATGATGACATAAAAGGAGTAGAGATGTTGTGATGTTCAAAAGAAAGAAAAAAGGCCTGTATGCAGGATTGTTACAAAGTCATTCATCTTGCAATTTATGCAAAAGTCGTGTTCTGAGGTCTGCTTTAGTCTTCTGCCTTTGTTTTGTTACTGTATATTTTGGTATAGTAAATCTACATGATTTGTCAACATATTCTACAACTGTATATAATTTGCCAACAGAAGATCACATTGAGCCAAAACACCTTCTTTCCTTTCCTTTGCGGAAAGCACAATTATAACTTTCTTAATCCTACTATAAAAAATCGTGGAGACCAAAGAAGACGTCGAAAACTCAAATGAATAAACCATGCGCGTCATGCGCGTGATCCCAGATGACATCATGGTTTAAATATTCTCGGGATTACCAGTGAAGACAATCCTGGGATGTAGATGCGTTTGCAAGTTGCGGAAATCCATGATATTTGATCCCAAATTCAAGCCCTCGGCCACTAGTAAACGAAAAAAGTTGAGCCATCTTTATCTGCAGTTCAGAGGGTGTGCTGGTGAAAAATGGGAAAAGTATTTCATCAAAAGGAAAATCTCGTTAGTAATTCTGATGACAATTTTCAGCTCTTAGGTTCATGCAACGGTTTGCTGCTCGTGCATATTATCTGATTTTTATTACCTCTGGAATCCATCAACTGGATTTATTAGAAGATTGCCTCCACTTTATGACACGATAAACGACACTTAACGAGGTTGCAACCTTTGAGATAGCATATGGACTTCGATGAATCATCTAATGATTACAAAGTAGCACTAACAGATAGTAATAGGTTTGGCAGTACTAGGCAAGTTCATGTCGCTAAGTAAGGAGGGAAACAGTACGGAATGATACCCGTTTCCCTCACAAAATCAGCAGCAGTAAAAACAATCATGAATGGATTAGGGATTTCAGTGAATGGCCATTTACATTGGATAGTCAAAAGGAGATACGTTGGTGATTATGAGGATCTGTTGATTACTGCAGAGAGTTACATTGATCGTCATTAGGATTTGATTGTTTATTTTGATGAACAACAAACAGATTCAGCAAACTGCAGGTGCCAGATGTACCAATTGTTGATCTTGAACCTAATTCTCATCAGTAAGTTTTGAACGGATGCCTTTGCATGTCTAGAACAGGATCATCTAACCCTGTATCATAATTATGAGAGAATATGGCGTGAAGGAATCATGGACTATTTTGTTCAGCTTACCAGGTCCAACCACCGTCCCTTTAAAGTCTGAAAAAGTTTTTTTTTTTTTGGCAAATTGCCGTTATATATCAACTTCCAAATTGGAGCACATGCCATCCAAGAAACTAATTTAGGTTTTAGACCACCAGCTCATTGACCATGGTCCTCTTGCATATGTGGAAACCGTAGCATCAGTTCATTGACAATATGCGGAACCAAGCGTACATTGTCAGAAACACTAGGCCTAGGCAACTTTGGCAATGGAGTAATCTGAACATGCCTGAGTTTTATACTCTATTCTTTTTCTTTATAGTCTATTTTGATTACTTAATTTGTTGCTACTAAAAGTTCAGTGTGCAAAGAAATCTATATTTTTCCTTGTAAGTTGCTTAAATTTGGTAAAGGAGTAACATGGAAATAAATTTTAAACCTGTTTCTGCACTTGTTGCTGCATTTAATAGCGTAGTGAAAATATAAGCTTAGTTTCTAAGAAACTACTAACTATAATGACCACCAAAAAGTGAAAAAGAAATTGACTCTTGAAATATTTATTTGTTGAAAGAGAACGTGCAATTTTAGTTTAAACGGTAGATTGCAACTGTGGAAAGGGAAAATATATTTTCAGTTGAAAGTGTTGAGTGTCAATCGTGGAATCTAATTGGAAGCATGAAAATGAGCTTGTCTTGTGTTCTAATTAGGTGTTCATATGCTATATCTTTTGATACCATTGTCAATGAAATTGGTAGTTACAGATGAATTTGACAGTTTCAACATCAGGGCCAAATTGTGTGACTAGTGTTAACCTGCCGTTCAAGAACTCTCTACTTGAGCAGTATTTGACACAGGCATCTCATCTGGGGAGCTTTTAATGACAAATTTTGTGCTACATGTAATTGCTGTTAAGGCCTCTTTCACATCAAACGTTTCTTGATACTTGAGAGAGACAGAGACAGAGATGGCAGAAAATGCGAAGGACAAAGCAGTTGCTACAAAGGCATCAATTGACAGCAAGATGATTATCAGCACTTTAAACCAATGTAAGTAGCGCTTATTCCTAAACAAACATTTTAGCAGTAATTGGTTTATGAAATTAAAATGGAGATGCAAATTTCTGGTGTTTCACTCAACTTATAAATAGTTTTGCTAATATTTTCTAGCATGCCAGAGGCTAAGAGAGCATTCTGGCATATGGAAATTGAGGACTAAGGTTGGCAGTTGTAGAAGAAGAATTAAATGCCAAAATTGCAGATTATACCAAAGCATTAAGTCTTGACCTATATGGTAGCTGAGCTTAATATAGCCTTACTCCCTTTCCACTAATCCCTGAGATGAATCCTCGATAGTAGGATTAGTTGTAGAACAGCAAAATGTTTTGTTAATCATTGTTTGTACAAGAATAAGTCAAAAGCAACATGAATCTAATGATTTGCATTTTTGCTTTCCGCATTCATCCAGTTAATCAACTAAAGTTATTGAGTACTCGCACAAGGACATTAGGATCAGGTCCCGGAGAATCAGGATTGGACAACACCAAAAACATCCCATATTCCATGTCAGCGAAGACAATTTAACCAGGATAAATTGTGACATTATAGTCCCTTTATCCTGATAATTTTGTCTGAAAGCATACTAGCTTAAATTGTGATGGAATTAGGTGGTTCTCTTTTAGAATGGACACAATACCCTATTCACTTCAATGCTTCTTTTCACTATTAGTATTCGCAGAAGTACACTTGGCTCAATCAAAGTGTGATGGACCTCTTCAATTTCAACTCCAGGTGCTGGTACAGGTCCTGAAATTAAAAGATGGACTGCTCTTCAGCAACATATCTCGGACTTTGACATAAATAAGGATGGTATCATTTATCCCTGGGAGACATATGCTGGTAAACTTCAGAAACCTCAGAAAGACAGTTTTGAACTTCTTACTCTAACAATCTAAATATGCATGTGCAAACTCAAAATACAAACTTAACCTTCTTTTGTGTGACCTTAACTAAAGGAATCCGAGACCAGGAGGGAAAGACTGATGAAAACATGTGGATTCAAAACCATTACATGTCTAGTTGATTTTTTCTGCCTTTCGGAAGAACAGATGTGGATGAGATGGACAAATTCAAAATTTTCTGCTACCGTTTCTAAATACAGGATATTGTATGTTATATCTGTTCAAGTAGTGAAATCCTAAAGCACACATTAGAGAGAACAATGATCAGTTTACTAGTGAAATCCTGAAGTCTGTATTAAAAAACATTTATCTGTTTAGCAGTAAAATCATGGAGCATGATACATCCGTAGCAAAAGTTGAAGTTAAGTATGCCAACTTTTCATTCCTTCCAGTCTGACTCTCAGAGGACACAAGTTTGAGCAGCAAAAATGATGAATTGGTCAGTGAAATGAAATCCTTTTAAAACACAAAGCTGAAATCTAGGAATTCAGGTTTTTAGCTCTCTGAAGTTTTGTAGGATACTTTACAACCTTGCAGTGATGTTGTGAATACATACTGATAACATTCCAAAGTAAAAGAAAAATTTTGAAAGGTTTGCATAACGAAAAGAACATATGCATACTTGGTTTGACATACGAAAAGAATATATGCATTCTTTTTTATTGTACTTCATCTGTGTTTAATGTGGTCTCTCCCTTCACCTATTATCACTTCTGTCTTTTGATTTTCTTCTGTGATCAGGACTACGAAGTATTGGATGGAGTATAATTGCCTCTAGCGTTTTGACTATCGTATTCCATTTGACATTCAGTTATTCTTCTCTCTCGGTAAGATGTTCTACGCCCATTCTTATATGTCCTTGAACTAGGACATTCAATGCAAATACTAGCCAAAATGCCATGGATAAGATAGATAACAGAAAGCTATAGAATATCCACTTAAGCTGGTGTAAGTGAAGGGAGCTGACAACTGGCTGGATAACATTTCTGAATTCAAGCTGCAAATAGGATTCTAGAATTAGGATATGATAACTGATTTAGCGGTGTCTATTGCTATCTTTGCAGGGATGGATTCCTTCTTTTCTATTTCCTGTGTACATTGAGAACATTCATAGAAGCAAGCATGGAATCGATATGGAAAATTATGACAGGTAACAATTACTTTACATCATTCTCCCGCAGTCCTTCTGAATAAGGCAGCTTTAAAAGCTTCAAATTCTTTCATTTCGATCTTTCTGCAGGTTTATCCCTGAAATTTCTGAAAAGTTACTGAGCAGCCTATATCCTTCAAAACCAGCCAACAAACTCAAAGTGTCAGAGCTTTTGGTGATGACTGCAGATATCATCCAATGGTTAGTTCAAGACCTATTCGTATTAGTAATTCCCAGGTGATTGCATTATGCCCATAAGTGGTCGCTGTATTTATGTTGCAGGACGACAGAGAAGGCAAGATGGACAGCTATGTGTTTTTTGGTGGAGGAAGAGCACAGTTCCCTGTTAAAAGAAGCTGTCTTTTTACATGGAACTTTATATGAGTACATAGCTAGGAAGCATGCAGAGAAAAACTGAACTCCAGCTGAAGCAGATATCTGTTGCCTATACTAGAATAAGTTAAACATATTTTTGAGTGTCAGAATTTGACATGGCCAGCTTTTCATGTTTAAGATATGCATTTTAGTAACTATAAAGCATAAGCGTGTAACAAAATGGAGTCATACAAGAAAATCATGAAGTTGTAACTGCTTAACAAATCCCAAGTAAACAAGTTTCGTGGCTCAACTTTGGGACAATATCTGTAAATGCAATAAGCTGTATGTAACTGCAAATAATTTGTATCAGCTAAATGCAGGAGTACGAAATCAGAATAGTTGACTTAATTTTTTTTCATCATACAATAGAAAAGCTCTTCAAAGTCATATCATTCCGTTGTGAGGATTATTAGAAGATCCTGAAGTTCTAATATATCAGCAGGATTCATAGGTTGTCCGTCCAGCAACGAACATTATGTACTCTAATACTTAGAAGTCCATTTTCACAAGTAATGAATACGATTTCTTTACTTTTAAATTCAATTTAACCTGATGAATATAAATCTGTTACGCTTTATCGTCTTCTTAATTAGCAAAGAATTCACCCAGCCTGTCTCTCATAGACACCAGTTAAACTTAAGACTATACTATATAACCTGTGGACTGCTACTACCACCAAGATCTGCACCGACAGCTGCTCCGCCGGGGCTCGCACCACGTATCAAGGTGACGGTGTCTCCATAGGCATATCTACAACCCAGGCTTTGGCCACCCCAATCCGCGCTGTTACGCACCCCGAACCAATCGGTGGACCGACGTACCACATTTGAAGTCAAAAAAATGACCAATCGTGTTCTCCATAGGTATTAAAATTTTCATTAACCAATTTGATTTTGATCCCCATTAGATATGCTACCTGGTTCTTAATCAATCATGAACAAAAACTGAAGCAATGTTTGCCCCTGAATATCAGCTTATCTACTGGAAAATTGCTTGACAAAAACTGAAGCAATGTTTTCAAGTTAAATTTGCTGATATAAATAGACCAACCAAAATCAATAAAGTAGCTTGCAAATCACATCCATGACTAAACTTTTTGCTGTTAAATACAGCAAATTATTACACAAGCCTCCAAATTCAAATTAATTAAAAAAAGTTACATTTTGTCATTGAATCTGAAGTATTTTCCCTAATTGAAAGAAAGACACATTTAATGGAGATGCAACTAATAAAAACTTACTATAGAGCTAGAAGATATGGTCAATGATCAAACTGGTTCTAGACTTTCCACATACTCAACAAGACCTTCATCAATATAATGGTTGGAAGGGAGGCAAACATCCCTGAATGACTTATCTTTCAAGTTGTAAGCCGATACATAACAAGCATTTTTGAACAAAAGTTCATCACCCAACCTCATAGCATACATTGGAACCAAAGAAGATGGTAACCTGAACACATTAGAAATGGTCCAAGACTTCCTCACGCCATATTCTTTCATAACTAAAACACTTACCAACTTGCGATCAGTTACAGTCTGATCGCAAGTACATGCAAAGGCATCCATCCAGAACTCCCAACTGAAATATAATCTCATGATTTTTTGACAAAGGCCTACGCGTAGGCAATCTGTTGAATTTGTTTACCGATTCATCAAAGTTAACAATCACGTAGCCATCACCATACTTCCTCTTAGCTATCCAATGTAGATGGCCATTGGCTAATACTCCTACTCTAGCCGCTTTAACGTCGGTGGGAAGTTTACACTGGAAACGAATATCAACTCCCGGTCGTATTCCTGATTTCTTCCTCGTACCATCCACACGAACACGAACAACAGGCCTACCTTTTATCCCATTTATCAATACCGTTTTGTATTCATTCAAGGTTTTGTCGAAACAAAGTCCAGATAATAATCCATAGACCGAATCCTCATAAAGGTTGTGCGGCAATTCTTTGCGACGTCGAGTTGCAGGATTCCATAGCCACAGTTGTCTCCACGGTTGTCTTTCTCTATAGGGACAATTAGGTGTCGCAACACAGAAGAATACCAAACCATTGCAAGAACCCAAGAAAAGAAAATTGTGATCATAATTCTTTGCAACAGGGGTAGGAAGTTGTTCGAGGGAGAGTTGATGGTCCAAAGAATAAAGAATTTTTCCTCTGTCCACTACGCCTTCTCCTGATTCCACTTGCTTAATCTGCGAGCAGCTGAAAATCGCTCGTTCTCTTCTTTGAGTTGGGATGGTGAAGTTAGAATCAGATAAGAAAGATCACCATAACTTGCAAACGGACTTGAATCGAAAGATTGACTTCACGGGTAAGTTGGGGAGTATCTGAACAATGATTTCTTCTGGGATGTAGATGTGGGCTCTTCGTTTCTTCCTCTTCATGAGTACAACAGGCTCCTCCTCTTGTTTTCTCATGTCTTTTTCTGTGATCCCCATGGATTTCTCTTTTTTCTTCCTTCTCTTTCCGGGAGAAATTTCTTGTAGGGCTAGTTTGAGAGTTTAGTATAAAAAGGAAAAGAAAAGTAAAATTGGGTGAGAAGAGAAAAAAAAGGGAGAGGAGTGAAAAATAAACTTCTCTTCCAATTCAGTCCAAAAAGAAGAGGAAAATTTTTTCCATCTATTTCAACCTAAAACTTTCTTTCCATTATTTTCTTTTCCTTCACACACTATTAACTCCAAACACAAGAAATTAAAAATCTTTCCTCTTTCCTTTTCCTTTCTGTCCTGTTTTCTGAGCTCCCAAACGGACTGGTAGAGAAAGAATAAAAAATCTTGTACATGCAATCTTTTATACAAGTAACCTAAGAAGTCTACTAAGATTTGTGCCCTCCTATCTAGGAAAGCTTAGGCCCGTTAGGTTTTTCTTCAATTATGTTAGCAACAGCTTTCCAATTACAACTAGAATAGTATACCAAAAAAGGTAACAATTCGATGAATGAAAATTTTCCTCTCGTACTTGTATTAGCAACTGCTGTTCTTCAGTGGATTAGCAACAGCTTTCCAATTACAATTAGAATGATCTACCAAAAAAGTTTGATGAACGAAATTTATCCTCTGGTACTATAATTGTATCAGCAACAGCTTTCCGATTAATAATTAGAATGATCTACCAAAAAGGTAACAATTGTGGTGAATGAAAATTTTACTATAAGGGTTTGTTTTCATTAATTTCTGATTTTTATAAAAATTGATTTTAAAAAAGCTAAAAAATCTGTTGCTTCTGAGTTTAGCTTAAAAAATACAAAACATAGAAAAAAAAGCAATTAAGAATACAACAAAATAAATTTTAAAAAAATCAGAAGCTAAAATCAATTTTACGATTAAAACTAATAAACAATGATGAAACTCACGTACAGATTCATATGAACTCACGCACATTTTGTTGAACACAATGATGATATTAAGTTTTGCTGTTAAAATTCACTTTTTTTTCACGTTGTACTTTAAAATTTTCTATTATATTTGACATATATATGATGACGTATATCATATTTTAATTCATAATTTGTTTTTATAGAACTATTAACTTGATGAAAAGTTAATAGATTATTTGATGTATCATAAAACAACATGATTGACAAAAAAATAAAATAAAATAACTATACACACACAATTTTTAAAAGGACTTTTTCTACCCAACACAAGCAATTTACACTTTTTAGAAAAACTAACACTTAAAACTCCACTTAACCAGTTCTTTTGATCTTAATTAATTACAAAATAAGAAGATGAATTTAATTAACTGATCATGAAATTTGCCCAAGACATATTCGCTGTGAATGCACAACGCATTTCTTGGAGTTGGGTCGAAGGAGCATAGGTAAGGCAGAACGTAGCAATTTTTTTTCTTCAAGAAGTGTATTTTCTTATTAAAGAAGGAGATAGTTTTCCTGTTGGAAGGTACTGCATACAAAGGAGGCTGTTTTGATTTGAATTTATTATAGTGAATTTCCATGAAGTTCTTTGTCATGACTGCACAAAAAATTCGAGATTGAAACTAAAATTTGTTCATGAATCTAACCACATATTCTAGACCTTGATCCACAAAAATCAACCTAAAAGAATGTTTTCAAGTCGAATTTACTGTTGAATAAACCAACCAAAATACACAAGTTGCTTGCTAGTTGCAAATCAATACGCCTTCAAAATTTAATCGAAAGAAAGGGAACCAAAACACTAGAATATGATTCAGACATGTTAAATATACCCACCCCATCTCCTTGGAAGTCACTTGATTTCCTGATACATTGTTGTACCAAAAAAATTTACATCATCTAATTCTGTGTCACCACATTATTACCTTCATTCAAAATGTATTAATAAAGTGATGCAAGAGATTCCACATACTCAATAGGACCATCATCGACGAAAATGTATTGACCCAACTCAATTTCGTTCAATGAATTATCTTTCAAGTTGTAAGCCTTTACACAACAAAGATCCTGGAATAGAAGTACCGCACCTAACCTTGTATAATACAAGGGATCCAACCATTTTGGTGACTCCAACAAACTAACTTTAGTCCAAGGACTCCTTCACACCGTGTTCCTTCATAATAAAAAGATGGAAGGAATCAGATGTTAGTAAGAAGAGGCATCTATCTAAATCTCCCAGCCGAAAACTAAAAATACTCCCTGTACGCGACCTTAGAGGCTCTGGCATTGGCAGTTTATTAAAAATGTTTCTCGTTTCATCAAAATAAACAATCACGCATCCAGAACTTGTGTCACGCCTCGTGTCCGAGACGTGGCACCCGCCATGTTCTTGGTTAAGTTAGGACACAAGGCTAAACCAAGACAAAAGATCAGCTAACATAATATAAAACTCAAAGAAATACTCAAATATGCTCCAAGAACTAACATAATATAAAACTCAAAGAAATACTCAAATATGCTCCAAGAAGATCATTCATTCATAAACCAAAATATATAACAAAAATAGTAGGAAAACATGTATAACCTATTATATATCAAAAGTATGGCTATATATTGATGTCATCAAGAATAACCTCATATTGTCTACCCTATCTATGGTTATGAGGCCCAAAAGTCTCCCCAATCACTTTCCACAAAGTCATCACCTGCGAGGTTAAACAAAAGGGTGAGTGATAAAATCACCCAATAAGTAGCAAAAGTTCTCTTTGGGGCTTAGGTTGTTAGTTATACATAGATAATTTTCAATTCAAGGTCCATGTCATCATCATTCATAACATGTGGTCAATTTATAAATCATAAAAATTCAAAACATCACATAATGCGATTCAAAGAAAGAGAACTCAAGTAGTTAGTGGACACATGACCTTGGTATTCCAGTTGTTAACTATAACCCGGTTAACACGGTCCAAAATCAACTTATTTTTGCAGAACTATTAATGTGATAAAAAAATTAATAGATTATTTGATGTATCATAAACAACTATACACGTAGACTTTTCTACCCAACACAGACATTTCTCCACTTATTTAAAAACTAAAACTTCCAATTAACCAGTTCTTTTTTGGATCTTGTTTATTTACAAAATCAGAAGATGAGTTTAACTAAATGATCAAGAAATTTGTCCACGACCTACTCATGCACATTATTCTTCTGTGAATGCACAACGCATCACTTTGGACTATTGTCAAAGGAGCCTTGGTAGGCAGAACGTGCGCAAGTGTATTTTACGTTATTTAAAGAAGAAGATGGTTTCCTGTTGAAAGATGCCGTATACAGGAGGCTGTTTTGATGTAAATTTTTTATAGTGAATTTCCATGAAGTCGACAAAATAGTGGGTGAAAAGTAACTGAAGCATTAGCTTCTACAAAGCATGTGAAAAAGAATACTTGCTAGTTCCTAATCAAACACGATGTTCTTGGTCATATCTGCACAAAAAAATATTTCAAGATTGCAGCTAAAATTTGTTCGCGAATCTAACCATACGTGCTAGAAACGGATTCACAAAAATTAACTTAAAAGAATGTTTTCTAGTCAAATTTACTGTCGAATAAACCAATCAAAATGCACAAGTTGCCTGCAAATCAATAAGCTTCCAAAATTTAATCAAAAGAAACGAAGCCAAAACACTAGAGTAAGGTTCAGACATATTAAATATACCAATCTCATCTCCTCAAAGTCACTTGTTTCTTGATACATTCATTGTACTAACCCCATTTTCTTGAAGGTTGACGTCACCTAATTTTGTGTCACCTAATTATTATGTTCATTCAAAATGTATTAATAAACTGATGCAAGAGATTCCACATACTCAAAAGGACCATCACGGATGAAAATGTATTGACCCAACTCAATTTTCTCCGATGAATTATCTTTCCAGTTGTAAGTCACCACACGGCAACCATCCCGGAATAGAAGTACCGCACCCAACCTTGTATAATACAAGGGAGGCAAAATCCACCATGCCGGTAACTCCAAAAAACTAACTTTAGTCCAAGACTCCTTCACACCATATTCCTTCATGATAAAAACATCGAAAGATGAGAATTCATATATTTGCAAGTAAAGGCATCCATCTAAATCTCCCAGCCCAAGAATGTCCCTATGAGTCCCTATACGTGACCTCAGAGGCTCCGGCATTGGCAGTCTGTTAAATATGTTTCTCGTTTCATCAAAATAAACAATCACGCATTCAGAACTTGTCTGCTCCTCAGCTAACCAATGTAAATGGCCGTTGATTAAAACCCCTAATTGATTTCTTGCAGCCGTCTTTGGGATTTTACATGGGAAACTAACATCCTTCCACTCGATTTCTCTCCTTAAACTAGCAACACGAACCTTGGAAGTCTCACTTATTAGTACTATTTTGTAATCTTCTGAACTCTGGTCGAAGCAAAGTCCAGATAATGTACCAAAGCTACCAATGCCCGGCCATTCAAAGGAGGAAGAATTATCTATCGGGCCATAGAGTTTGTTCAATTTTCTCAGACATCTTGTTGATGGGTTCCAAAGATACATGTTGCCGCAGGAAGAGAGTGGTTTCGAAGCACAGAAAAGCAGCAAACCGTTGCAAGAACCCAACCACAAGAATTTGACATCGAAATTTTTGCCGACCGGATTAGGAAGCTGTTGCAGAGAGAGCTGATGATCCAAAGAATGAAGAATATTTCGCTTCTCCACCACATATCTCCCTGATTCTTCTGTCTTCCCCCTCAAGCAGCACAAAAGAACTCGTTCTCTTCCTTTAGATGAGAGAGTGAATTTGGGATCAGATATCAAAGAACGCCATAACTTACAGACAGACTTGAATCGCAATAGGGTCTTCACGGGTAATAGAGGAAGTATCTGAAGAATAATTTCCTCTGGGATGTGCACATGAAACATATGCTTCTTTCTCTGTCCTTCCATGATTTTTGTGGTCACATGAAAACAACCTAGTGCATAGAATCTTTTAGAACAATAGCAGCGTCAAGATTAATAGTGACCTAACCTAATTATAAAAGAGTACTATATTATCCAATTTACTAAAAAAATATTTCTCTCAATTAATAATACTTTAACCTACTAAAAAAAGAAAAAATATAAAATAATTCTTAACAAATATAAAGTTAACCATAATTTTCCTTCACAAAAAAAAAAAAAGCCACAGTTTTCCTTATTTTCTTAATCTAATTAAAACTCTAAATCCTAAAATTGTAAACCTTACATCTTGAACTATGAACACTAAGTCCTAAATCCTAAATCCTAATTCAAAATAAAATATAAAATAGTAAAAAAAAATTTCTTTAGGCCTATGCTATAATAAGAAAAACAAACAGATGCTTGTGTAAGAAATTAATAGCAATAGATTACAGGTTTGATAAGAATAAAAGTTTATAATTAATAATGACTCTTCTATGGTCAATATCTGTCTGTAGTTAAAAAAAATTTTTACCGTGTTTGACAATGTTAGTTTCTAATCTTTTATATCGTATGAATTGCTGCAAGCCTGCAACAAAGTGGGAGAAAACCTGGTTCGTTAACTGCCAAAGATTTGTTACAACCTGTTAAGGAAATCAAGGCTGCCGGGGCTTGCAAGTTAATATAATTAGATAATTTATACAAACAATAAAAACAATTAGGTTTACAATCAAGTGATCTCAATTAGGTTTGGTGTTTTTAAATCGGATTCACAAAAGCTTTCCAATTACAATTTGGACAAGTGCCTCGTGTATTCCCTTTTTACATCTGGCAATCTTGGTTAGGTTTGCTGTTACTCAACCAGTTTCACGAAAGGTTTCCAATTGCAATTTTGGAAAAGTACCATACGCATTCACTTTTATTAAGGATTCAAATTCCTTTTTTATAAACTATTAGAGTTCTAAATTCAAAGTCCAATCACACCAACGTTGCCATACATCTCTAACTATATTCGATATATAAAAGGAAAATTAATTAATTTCCTATTATAAGTCTATAATCATTAACCACCAATAAACAAAAAACTATTAGAAAACTAGATTGTGCATATTTTATAACAAAGAATTTTATATCATAAAATATTCTTTTAAAAAAATGATAAAGATAGACTCACTATTGAAACAATACGATTACTTGACATTCTTCCAAAAAAAAAAAAAAAAAATTTACACCGTTTCATGAGCAAAACTAACAAAATATCATGCAAATGATGTTGCGTCCCATGCCTGCAAGCTAAAGTCTCACCGCCAAGTCCAACTATTTGAGTTTCATTTTTAGTACCCCAAAATAAATATCTAAAATTGGGCTTAAGATTAGTTCATGTCACTTAAATCTGATGTGGGTTCAAAATGGATAGCTCAAGTTGGAGGTTAGCTTGGTCTATGTTACTTGATTTTTTTAATTTGGGACAGAGTATTACACGTGGAGTGACAATAACAAAGAATAGAGTACTAATATGGATAGAAGTGTATAAACTAATAAATTTTTAGCTTGTCCAATTTTTTACTCCAAATTTAGCTAATACTTCCTCTGTCCCATTTTGATAGGTTATATTTTTTTTCACACAGTTTAAGAAAAGTCAGTTAACTTTATTGAAAGAATGAATTAATCTATGATATTACTAAAATACCCTTATATTCATCAGTAAATATTTACATTAAATACAAATAGAAAATTGCACCATAAGTCAAATTAATTCCTTTTGATGTGTGAATGCACAGTTTGTTATGCACTCTCACTTATAACAAAGTAATTAAATAGGGGCATTTTAGAGAAGTTGAAAATTAATTACATTCTTCAATTAGAAAGTGGACTATAATTTGGGACGAATGAAAAAAGAAAACAAGCTTATCAAAATGGGACGGAGGGAGTATTAGCTAGTGATATGTGGAAATACGAATTTAACTTTGGTTGGAGTCCAGACAGTACATGGGAATTTGAGCTTTTAATAACAGGTAAACCCACGTGGCACTTATATGAGTGTGCAATGAGTAAAGAATAGAGGGGTGGGGAATCAGTTCAGGTCATTAATGTTAGTTTTTTCAGTTTCATTCATCAACTATTGTCACATTATATTCACACTATAATTATTCTCTGATTTATGATTTATTTCAAGTGTGATAAGTGTAAACGCAATGTGACAATCCCCAATGACACTAGAAAAACTGACATTTGTTTAACGTCCCCGAGGTGAATGATGTGTTTACATAATGCATAAAAATGAGTGGTAAATTATGTAGAAAAAAATTATAAATTATAGTAGATAACGTAACTTATATGATTGTTTCGTGATTAATATAAGAATATAAATATAGAAAAAATTAATATAGGGCAGTATAAATGTCCCGTTGAACTATTGAATTGAGTGCCCTTAAACTATTCCACTGAATTAGTATGAATAAAAAAATAAATATCTTTAAGTTTTTAATGAGCGGATAATAAATACATGCCAGCTTTTACGTTTTCGTGATAAAAACAATAGAATCGACAAATGAACTAATCTGAGTCAATACAGCTCAAGATTGCAAGTATTTATTTGGTAGCTGATATTAATGTGCCAATATAAAGTACTGTAGATGACTGCGAATTGCACAAAGCAGTTTATTACATTGCCACAAATATCTTGAAAATTTTGCTTATGGACCTTAGTTTATGACTTTATCTGACAGAAACTTCTCAAAAACTTTAGAGCAGTTATAAACAGGGCACAGATACACAAGTTACTTGGAAGTTTATTTCCATCACCAAATTTTTAACTCAAAAAAATCATTCAATACACAACTAACTTCCAAAATTATTTCCATGATTTAAAATATTTCCACCAATTTTAAGTACAACTTGCAAGTTGCAAGGCCAAAAAACAAAAGTCTGTGATTATGCAGTTGATGAAAGCACGAGAAATGTTGTGACTTTTAGGCAATATAGTACAAAGGGTTTGGAAGTTTGAATGTTCTTCTTGCACTAGGAAGCCCTTCAATGCTGCTCCATTGGTCACCTAGAATGCCCCAAATGCTATATCCACTGCTAATTAATTGCTTTCTTACATCAGATTTGTATCTCTGGATGCCCTTGCATCCATCATCAGGTCCCCTGCAGCAAAAGAGCAGCAGATAAATGAGAATAATCTCAAAAATATGCTCTTAATAAAGTAGATAGAATTATGTGGTACTAATAAGATGCATATTCTGGAGGTAAATGAAGTCATTTGCAAACCTTAGGAAGAGACTGCTCCAACCAAAGAAGCCCTCATTGACAAGATTGTCAACAGTGGCAGATCTGAGATGTTCCATTCTTGAAGAAACCAAAATGATCTGAACTCTTACCGCTTTTAGCTCATTGAAAAGCTTCAGAGAGTGCTGCAGAGCAGGTGCTTTGCCTTGACTCATCCACTCTTCCAATGAGGTCAAGTTCAACTTGTTTCCCCTATTACAAGACAATGATCGCCATCAGGCTTGAAATAGATTGATTTCATTAGAGATCGATTATAGCTAATATATAAAATAACTTACCCAAAACCATTTTTCTTGTAGTAAGGGACAGTGGACAAAAGAGTATCATCAATGTCAAAAATCCAGGCGTCCGTGCCATCTTTCTTTAGATTGCAGCTTGTGCTGAGATAGACTATGGATTCGTCAATTGTTCTTTCAGAATCCACTTTGTATTGAGTTGATGTCATGTATTTTCCAACATATGAAACACATTCATCAGGCACAACATCAAAATCCCTGATATTATGTAGCTCAACATTCATCCTCCAGCCCTCACAGTAGTTCTTGAGAGTGATCTGAAATCCATTTTTTCCTTTCTGCTCGAGAATGTTCCAATCTGCTACTGCTGAGCCTAGGAGGAAGCAAAAGATGGTTAAGAAAATTCTAAGATTTATTGCCATTTTTTTATTCAGAGTGAAGACTGGCAAACCTGCAATCGAAGATTGAAAGATGTGGAATTTATTTAGTTTAAGTAGTTAGGAACTAGTGATGAATTTACACTTAGATGCATAGCCACATGGGTGGTGGGAATTAGTTGGCAACCTGCTCCTTGTCCATTTTCAGCCTCACATGGCACTCAGGGCCACTAATGGCTTAAAATATTGATCAACTATTCTTCAATTCGCAACGGATATATGGAAACTCTTATGTTAAAAATGTTAAAGAGGTACTGATTGTAGTCATCTTATGAGATGCTAATTAACTTAAGTAACTGTGTCTCCAAGGACCA
Organism: Mitragyna speciosa; assembly: GCA_024721245.1. NCBI lineage: Eukaryota > Viridiplantae > Streptophyta > Magnoliopsida > Gentianales > Rubiaceae > Mitragyna > Mitragyna speciosa. Next base: position 4,604,378 of record CM045569.1, read on the forward strand.
AGTTCTAACTTAAGAAGCTGCATAACAATGAACATGTCAGTTAAATCCTAACTTGAAACGTAATCTTTCAAAACTTCAAATTACAGGTCTCGAACAAGTTGTGTCACTGGATACCTATCGGTTCTTTCATGTGAGAGAAACGTTGATCCATAATACATTGACAATGAGCTATGAGGTTAAGCATGTTTCAAGCATTTAAGTTTACACTTTACACTAGCATTGCCAAATGTGTTGGGTCTTGATTTATGAAAAGTTTCTCAAGGGTCTTTTTTTTTTTTTTCCAGTATTCCACATTAAGACCAAATTATTGTCTTCTTATTGGCAAAAAAATGTCATAAATAATATCAGGAGGGCTCCACAATGTGGCGTTAATTGCGTAGCTGCTGATTTTATTAATTATGAGGAATTAGTTGTCAACATTACTGAATGCCGATACAAAAATAATCTATTTGTCCGTCAAGATATTACCACCATTTCGTAGTGGAAAATTGTCTGTAGCATCCGCATCCTAGCTGGAGGAACATGAAGAGGTAGATTTTCTTTCAGATCTTAAAGCACTTTATTATTTTTCCCTTCTAAATTTGTACTTATACAACAGTGAAATCAACAACTAATATTGATCAACCTGGCCCAGCTTGCCAAGTTTCTCTCCTAGTATGCACGATCTATTTACTTATAGGTTGTTTTACTGATTAGTTCTGATGTGACCTTAGCAAGTTCCCCATCACTACCTCCGACATGATCACACGTATGGGGGTTGTCTTGTGCGCATAGAATACTTGCATACTACAATTGTAGAGTTGTTCCATGGAACGAACGTAGGTAATGCAATATAGTCCTATTTATTACCTTCTACATAAATTAATGCAACAATGTTTAATCTTCCATGTACAGCTTTCTTTTTGAGACTCCATCCTCAATTTCCACTTGAAATAAGTTCTACCACTAGTATTTAAAGGGTTCGCCTAATGATTGTCCCAAAACACTGGTTGGAGAAATTCATAATTAAAATTGTGTGCTACATGAATTTAAGATACAAGGATATGATTCTTTATTTGTGATAATTGGGAAGCATGGCCCGTTTCCACAGCTATTCTATAACCAATCGGGGATGGATAATGTTACCGAATAAAATAGCAATTGGTATTTGGAAGCATGTTCTCCAATCTATAGGTACAAGTAAATAGTCCAATGAGTCCTTGCAAATCTAGCTCAACGCGGCAACCTGTTGCGCATAATTTAGAGCGAGGGAAAAAAAGGAATACATCACCTCAAGCCAAAACTTTCTAGATATTTGACTTTATCTTCTATTCCCCTTGGATGAATTCTCCAATGAGTGAAACAGATTTAACGGCAAAAGGTTGCCAGAAGCAACTTCTCCGGTTCCGACTTGTGTATACTGCTATTCTTTGAAAAATAGTTAATCCTTTCTAGTCTTTAGGTTATATACTTATTTTCTCAAGAAATGAAATGCCTAACCAAAAAAAGTGGAACTGAGCAACAAGAAGGGAAAATACTTATAGCTAAAGAACTTCATGGTCTCGACAAACAGAATCCATTCACATAAACCAAAAAAAGGAACAAAATAATAGAAAACAAAATTTTGTACCGTTTGCCAAGGTTTAACTCAAAAGGTGGCCAGGCACACCATATTATCAAACAATGGCATTAGCAGCACTAGCAATCCTGAGCCACAGATCAGCACACTCCTTTCTAATGGGACCAATTATAGCAGAACCTAAAGCAGACAACAGCAGCAACACATGGGCGTGAAGAGGAAAACAAAATTTAAAACATCAAAGAAGAATGTAGAAGGAAATGCAAGAATGGATGAGCTTACATAACTGATCAGATGTCTACAAGCAGATCTTCCTGATCCACACATGTGATGAAGTGGAAAAGAATAAGGAGATTGAGTAACATTTTTCAATATCGTCCATTTTTTGTTCAATGCAACACAATACAAGGTACAAGCTACATATATACATGCACATAATTTTCTGTTTTCTCAAAAAAAAAAAAAAAGGTGGAATTTCAGAATCATTAGAAGTAGATTGGGGTTGATTTAACATGGTTTGCAATTTAGAATTATGCAATCACAGGTCACTAAGCATATTTCCAGCAGAAAGATGAGAGACAGCATACATTTGGTTTGGAAATCTAGATTGACAGGGTATTTTCTGATAAAAAATTTAAATATAGAAGCTCTCGCCGAAAACATAGGCCTCCAATGGAGCAGATGTAAGCTTAAAAAGCAACACCACATCTGCAACGAGGGGCACTTTTACTTTCCCAGACATGTAACTGTATAAACCAAAAAAGCATGGAGGTTGATACCTGACTTATGTCTGGTGTTATCTAGTTAACCGAAATTATTAAAGAGAGAAAAAAACACAGTATACAGGTAATTGAACATGCAAAACAGATAACTGAACTGACAAAAAGTTCTCAGATGTGCAGTGAGTATGCTAACTATGATCACTAAGCATTAGAATAAAATTGTTGAAAAGCCAAAGCCATTCATTTGGACAAAACAAATGAGAATGATCCCAAACAGATCTGTAAACCAACTTCTGGCCATAACAAAGAAGCAACTGATACGGAACGCATGTCAGATATGTGCAGCAAACACATTGAGTGAAAAGATAATGCAAACACACGTCCGACTAATTTGTTTTGTCTAGAAGCAAAACTGATTGTATTGCATATACGGCCCATGTGGAGCAGATGTGCGCTAAAAAGACATCAACACATCCACAACAAGAGGCACAGTCCATTTTCCAGACTTGTAACTGTATTAACCACGGATCATAAATGTTAATACCTGACTAAGACTGGAAACCCATCCTAGCAAAAAAAGAAAAATCCATCATCCAAACAAAATCACTAGGAACAAAACTTCATAATTCTCTACATTTGCAATGAAAGCAAATTCTGGCAACCATTAAACCATTTTTGTGAACAACCTGTCATTTTGAGCAGCGATGGATTTTAAAGCTCGAACATACCAGTAATCCATATACAGCGGTGATACTTAACTAATATTATGAAAAAGAAAATGTATCGAATTGCAAAAAGAGAGATCTAATAAAGGAAATTCTAGCTCAATATAAAATTCGACTACATTTAATTTGGCTGGTCTAAGGAAGCAGCATATCATTTTATACATACAATCTACAACATAGATTATGTATGCATCAAGACAACCCCTAACCAGCAAATGCTAGTTTTGTCAGAGTTTCACCAGCAACATAACAAGGAAGTGATGAAAATACAACTATCCAAGTACAGAGAATTTCGTGAAAATCAGAAGAATAAAAGAGGAATTCAGAAAAGGCAACAGAAACATACAACATTGACAGAGTATGGTTCAAAAATGATAAAAACACTCAATCTTATGACTGGCATAAATTCTACTGTAGCTGGTCTCACGAAGCATAATGTCATGCGTATGCAACCCCGAAATACTCTTGAAAGATGCTCACATCAAGATGCTGCTTAACCGGTTTCTATTGCAAATCAAGTAGTCACCAATCTAATAGCATTCCCCTTCCCCTCACCAATTAATTTTATGCATAAAAAACCTCAAATTCTAGAATACTTATGCACCAACATTACACAAACTCATTGTAACAACCAATCCATTCTGTAAAGCCCAATGAAAAAAAGATTAAAACACTAATCTTGGATAAACTTCTATCTCATATCGACCGGAACCTTAAAAAAAAAAAATCCCTTTTTACAAATCAACATTCTATCAATCATTAGCCCCACTAACATACTAATGCATATCATTTCCTACAATCTAATACCTACCAACAAATATCAGCAAATAGATTAAAAGAAAACAAAGAATCTTTAAAGAAACAATACAAAGGGAATAAGAAATGACCTTCAAAATCCATAGAAAACATGGCATAAGTAAACCATGTTCAACAAATTTCTTCGCCAGGTTTCCCCTTTTTCACCGTAGCCATCACCATATCCCCCTACGCAAGCTGACGGCAGCCAATTAAGCGGCCGACCCTTGATCCCACCACTAAGATAATGTAAAGATTCTTAGATCCCGTGTTGTCGGCGTTGCCTCCACCGATAAACCCATCGGCATTTGCAACTTTTTCCTTGCCGATCCACCCCTCCCTATTTATTCAGCAACAAAAAATAAAAATAAAATCAAAAATCAAAATTTTTATATGAATAAGAGGGAATTGGATGGTTCGATGGAATGGAGTAATTGAAGATAGATAGCTAGCTCCAACATTTTTGGAAGTTTAGAGATTGGATGAAATAGGGTTTTACAGTTTCAATAGCAAAAATTAAAGTTTCGGCAATTTCGTATCTCAAAGTTTTGCATGTAATGGTAAATATTTTAATTTTTTAGCATATTTAATACTATCGACTAGTTTAATCAAAACTAATCAAAATTTATAGAAATTCAGTTATGTGATACATGTTAGTTACAAAAATTCTTAAAAAAGAATTTGAAAAATTAATTATTATAATTTATAATTAAAATCACACACATAAATGCACATAGATTTTTTACTTTTATGTATTTATTTACCATGCGTAAATTCAAATTAATGATTTTAATTACAAATTATAGCAATTAAAACATTTTAGTTCTCTTTTTTTTTTTTTTTTTGAAGAATAGAATTCTTGAACACTAGAAAAATTTGATCAATAGGACTAAACTTGTTAAAAATTTGAAACATTTGATACTAAATTTAATTTTGTTTAAACTTTAGAAACTAAAATTATCAGTACCTCAAATGTTTAGTACCAAAATTTTTATTTCTTCTTCTATATATAAATATGTTTATAGCTATTGAAGCGAGAAAATTTATGAACTGGTTCACACTACTATCAATCTTATATTTTAGGATTAATTACATTTATTATCCTTAAAGTTTGACTAAATACAAATCAAACCTTGAGATTTGGCAATATTATGAAAAGGTTCTCCATTTTCATAAATTTATAATAGATACCCCATTGCTATTAGTTTATTAACATTGACTATTAAATTTTAATGATGCCAGCAAGATTTTTTGTTGAATTCCCAAATTAGTCCCCCAGCCCTAACCTAACCTTTTTTCCTCATTCTCTTCAAAACCGTCCAAGGGCCTTTCTGTTAATCACCAATGGTGGCAATCAAACTTCTTTTCCCCATACCAGCCATGCATCACCGTGTTCAAATCTTGAATTAGAATAGGTTCGCAATTTAAAAATTAAAAATGTCAAATATAAATAAAATTAAAGCTAGTCCATAAAACATCTTCTTGGGAAGAAAATATCAAATTGTCATGTTCCTCTTCCTCACACCATATTTTCATATTCTCACACTTCAGTATGTATTTATTAAAGTTTATTTTTTTCTCTCTTTGTATTATTCTTTTTGTTCAAAAAAACACTTCTATGGGTTGTTGATTTGAACTATGTGTTGTTAGTAGTATTTTCAAAATTATTGTTCTTTTTCTAGTTCATTTTTCTCCTTTCTTATTTAAAGCTTTAATCTTTCTTTATATTTTTAGGCATTACTTGTTTCTAGTGTGATTTTACCGGAAAAAAAAAACCTTAGATTTCGTTTTTGTTTTTGTGTGAGGCTCATAAATTGGTGCTGGAGTGTGTTTCTAAAATTTTTCCAAACACAATTGAGATATGGCTTCCAATTCTAAGTCTTCTCATTTTTTTTTCCTCCCCCTTCTAAATGCCAGGGCTTGAAGCATGACTCCTAATCCTAAATCTATCCAATTGTTTACCCTCCCCTTTTTAAATGCCAAGGTCAGCGTTTGAAACCTCAACCTTGGCGTAGGGAGCACCTTTCTTGACCAACCCAGCAAAGCTATGTTGGCTTAGCGTATATTACTATAACTGCCTTTAAAAATAAAAGTTTAATATGGGACTATAAACCTAATTCATGTAAGAATTTTTTATTGTAATATCCACGTTATCCAAAAATCTTTTGTCAAAGTGGAAGTAAATTCAATAGCTTCTTCAAACTACAAAAGTCTACAAAAGTTTAGTATGAAACTGTAAAGTTTAGTTTGAAACTGTAAACCTTAACCCCATGTTTGGTACACTGCAATGGTCCAGAATGGAAAGGCCTTTCCACCCAGAATGCTTTTCCTCCCAGAATGGACTAGAAAAAGTTTTCCAATCCATTATTTGGTAACTCAAGTCAGAATGGAATGCCTATTCTTTTTCCAACATTTGGTATGATCTTATTTAAATGTCAGAATGGAATAAAATATATATTACTTTTACTTAATTGCCCTTAATTCTTTGCACTAGAATATATCATATTTTTATTTTGTTTGTAATTCTATGCCTACAAAAGACTTTAATATTTTTAATTTTAAAATTCTTAATATTCTTGCTAAAATTAAATCAATTATACTCTTTAATTAATTTTAAAAATTTTATAATTATTAGCATTATAATTAAAATTGTGAAAAATTAATAATGAAAATACATTCACAATTTAATTTAATTAATAAAAATTTTAATTTTTACACATTTGCATAAAATTTAAAAATAGTATTTTAAACATTTTTATAGCAAAAAGAAAAAAAATTCTAAGTATATATTAAACTAATTATGATTTAAAATCATAAAAAATTTATTAATTGAAGTTATTAAAAACTTTATCTTTTTTAAATTTTAAAATTAAAAATTAGTAAATGTATCATAGGTAAAAAAAAATTAGCTAAAAAAATGTGTGGGGGATAAAATTGACTCCTATTTTTAAGGCCTTTCTAAGATGAAGTTGAAAAGGCCTTTCCCTAGATTTTGTTGAGGAATAGGATTTCAGGAAAAAGCTAGAATGGCATTCCAGGTGGGAAAGGCCTTTCTAACTTAAAGTGTCCATACCAAACATGAGAATGGAATGGACAAGTTGGAAAGGCCTTTCCATTCTACTCCATTCCCGCGTACCAAACGTGAGGTAAGTTTCATCTAAGAATCTCTTGTCAAAATGGAAGTAAATAAAAATTTAGTATGAAAATATCCACCTTCAGAATGCAAACTCAAACTAAAAAAGCTAAGATATGCAAGTAATAATAGAAACAACTTCTAGATTACTTTATAACTTTAATTGATTTAACAATAATCATCTACTTGAAATCCTTCTACCTGTCTCTAGCTTTGATCTCTAGAAGCAACTAAAGTTCAATCAAAATCACAAAGCGTAAAGCCACATGAATCACTCGTACAAATTAGAAATATGGAAACAAAAAGAACATAAAGAGTCATCCCGATGTTAAGTTGATCATCTTTTGCCAAACAAGTTTTACATTGACAATATTATCAATCATGATACACATTCATTTAACTTTCTTGGATTTCCTATTAAGCCATGAGATCTTTTTTTTTTTAATAAATCTTAATGATCCAGTGTTTTTTGTGTGATTTTCCATGTCTTGACCTTTAAGCCTCTCTCTGTTGTAGCTATTCTTGTCTACTAGAACTTGCAGTAAAACAATTGTCCTTTTAAATTCGTAGGAGTACACAATACCACTTGTATGCATATCAATACCATGATTGAGTTTAAAAATTCAAAATATAGACCCAACCTTGGGAGACAGAGCTAGAGGAAAGCATAAGATTAGCTAATAGTGAAAAAGCAAGAGCAAAATAAATAAATAAATAAAAATAGAAGAAGAAGAAAAAAGAAGAAGAATTGCAGCCTACCAATTCAATTAGCATGCTTACAAAAACACAATTGTTGAACAAATTCTATAACTAGCATGATATATTAATGCCACAAAATTCAAAATAAATTGCAATAGGACCACAAAGTAGGAATGAACAAAAAAATCAGAAAATTAAAAAAATCAATCAATTCCAAACCAAAAAATAAGAATAACCAAATCAAATTTTAAAAGCAATTAGGTTAATTGACCATCATCTACAAAAATTATTCCTGTATAGGATATTAATTTTTTAAACCATTGTTAATCAAACCGATCTATGTATATGTCTTAAGAACTAATATCGTAAATAATATAGAGGGGTTGAGGACTATTAAATCGTTTCAAACTCAAGTCTAATATAGCTTAAAGGCCTATGTATCATAATTGTTATTCTTTTCATTTTATTTTTTGGTTTGTACATATAATACATTTCTATGCTCTAGTTATTATATATTCTTACTAAATAAAGAATAACTATCATATACAATAAATGTCGCTTATGGAAAACAACACAAATATTTTTCTTACTCGTAAAAAAAAGTCAATTTTTAAGTTTCTTACTTGTAAAAAATGGATGAAATAATTTTAAATTGCAATGTTATTACTTGCGATATGAAATATTTAAAATTGTACAAATAAATTTTTTAATTTGAATATGCACTTATATTGTAAATTTTTATCCATTTTGGCATATGGTTCAAATTACAGTGCAACTTATATTCCATTCTCAGTAAATGGGGCAAATCATATTCCATTCTAAAAAAATACTAGGGAAAAAGCTCTGAAGCATGTACTATTCAACTTTTTTGTTATAAAGCAGTATAACTATAATAGGAACTATTGAACAAGAAGCAAGAGCTACTTATGCTGATGATATGGTCAATGGTTTGGCAGTTAAGTATTTTTTAATTCTTGGTCAGGTGTTTACACTTAAATTTTTTTAATTCCTTTGAACAAACTAAGGTCCATAACTTTCTAAATCGCTATTAAAGGAACTTGATTTCCAATGAAGAATATGGTATACAACTAAGAGTCCATGTGGTTCTTAACATAGCCTGTGCCAAAAACAATATCCATCTCTGGGAATTTGAGTTCTATCCCATCTCAAAAAATTCAGAATGCTAGTAGTAGGAAAAAAATCCGTCCACTGCCATTATTTTTGGAACTCGGCCCCTTTTAAACCAATAACCGTAACAATAGGATAAGCATTTGGATATTTTCTATCACAGTTATAAGTCTTTTAAGGAACATTGAGATTCAAGTAACACATGCTACAAAGCTTTTTCTTTAGTATTTTTCGAGAATGAATTATGATTTGCCCTATTTTTTCAGAATGCCTTGTAATTTGGACCAAATACATAAAGTTGTCCAAAATTTCCACCATGCTATTATGGAGGATATACCAGAAGCTTCTGTTGATCTACTAATGTAGATAGAGTAATATTCTGGTTTGGATGTGACCTTTGCATTATGCTAGAACTGATATATAAAAAGATTAAAACTTATCTGTAATCGTAGTGATCAACTATATGTAAGAATTCTCTTTATATATGGAAAACTGTTATAATAAAGATTATTTATCAACAAAGATTATTGATTCTTATTCATCATTTATCATCAACAGTAAAGATTACTCATTGTTTATCATAATAAAGATTATTTATCAATAAAGATTGTTGATTCTTACTCATGATTTATCATCAACAATAAATGAAATGTTCTCACGAGGTGGAATTAAACATACTTTATGCTTGATAGTGCCATGTAAGAGTTTTTTTTTATTTTTAATTGAGTAACTCAACGTTCAAAGATTGTCCATTAATGTATGAATGGGACACTTAGAATATCCATTAATGTATGAGAGTGACAAAGTGAAAAAAAAACATGCAAGTTCTTACAAATCCTTTATAAAGCGAGTTGCATTTTTGGGGAACAAAAGAGTGAGTTGGATTCATTTAAATGTGTTTATTTTATGACCCTTTATATAAATTACCTAAAAATAAAGAATATTTTAGTGTATTTTCAAAATATATTTCTTTTGTTACTGAAGAAAGTATATTGTATTCCTATCCAATGTGCTCATGGGTTTAAATATTAAAACATATTAGGCAAGTTTGACTGGGTCTAATAGGTTTAATCGATTTGATTGAATTTGATTTTCTTTGACCAATTTGACCAAAGTAAACCAAAGTTAACTTTGTTATAAAATTTTGTGTAATTTTAAATTTAAACATTGGTGTGTTTATATATATATATATATATATATATATATATTTGGATAAATTAATTGAAACAACACATCGTCAAAGTGATCTCTCTTGTGAAAATTAATTTGTTCGAGAATATAACTAGTTGTGTATTTGTAACTTTGTGAATATTGACCAACCCAAAGAGGTCAATGTTCAACAAAATTACATGGACACTTGTTGTAATAAACACATGATGATTTGGACTTTACATGTGAATTATAAATTGGCCCAAAGGAAAATTTATTTTGGCATGAGCCCATTGTTAATTCTTATTAGTACACCAAGATATCATTTAGAAATTAATATTTCGTCCAAATATAAAATATTTATGGAACTTTGATATTTAGAGATGGGATTACTTTTATTTAATTTATTATTGTTTTGGTTTATGTAAGCTTGATTCTAATTGTTTGATGTTACATGTTTAGTTAGAATGATCTTACAAATATAATTACCAGCATCAGTTCTACTCCTATGTTGAATGGCACAAATTTCAAGTCCTTGGTAGAAAGCTTCTTGATAGTTCTTAGATTTATGGATCTCAATCTTGTATTAAGGAATGATTCCCTTCATCTCTTACAGATAAAAATGGTGGTAGAGATCAAATCACATGTATATGATGATCATGAAAAGGCCAGAAGCATTCAAAGACACAATGTCTAAAAAGACAACTACAGCTAAGGTGTTCTTTCAAGACATAGAAAAGAGATTTGTCAAAAGCAAGAAAGTTTAAATAAGTATGCTTTTGACAAGCCTAATTTTAATTAGATATAGTGATAAAGGCAATATCAGAGAGTACATCATGGAGATTTCTTATCGTGCTTCCAAACTAGGTGCATTTAATCTAACAATCTTTGAGGAATTACTAGTGCATCTAGTCTTAATATCCTTTCCCACACAAAAAAGCCAATTTAAGGTGAGCTACAACTGTCAAAATAGACTTGATCTCTAAATGACTCATCTCACACTATGTGTAGGAAGTGAAGATGTTGAAGCAAAACAAGACATACATGGCTTCAACTACTAATAATAAAGATAATAGACATAAAAGGAAGAAGGATCATGAAGCAGGTTCAGCACCTCAAACAAAACAACAAAAAAATGGCTGAATAGGGAAAGAATGGTTGTTTCCTTTGTAGAGCTAAAGGGCATAAAAAAAAAGACATTGTACCAACTATCATGCTTAGAGTGTTAAGAAATGTATGCTTCTTAATTTTGTTTTGTTTAGATCAATTTAACTTCGGTATTTAGATATACATGGTAGATAAATTTTGATGTAAAAAGCTTTAGTCTCGTGCTAATTGAGAGAGAAAGAGCTTTGTAGTTAGAATTTTGAGAAAGAGTAGAGTCAAGTAAAGTAACAAATCCATGTTTTATGTTGCAAATTCAATTATTTAACACTATTTTTTATAAATCTGCAATAAAGGTTCATAAAACTGTAGTGTCAGTCTCCTTAGTGTAAGCTGGTTATGGCAAAAAAATTATAAAAGTGCAACATACTTGCTAAACAACATGCAATATGACCAAAGCTATCAAATTGTGGATCTCAAAAATCGAAGTCTCCTCTTACGTGGCTCTAGCAGGTTTTTCGATAAGGTTGCTACTGCTTTTAGAATTTGTAATCAGTAAGAATTCCATAGAACATTTGCATGAAGGCAAAGAAACGCATTAGAGTTGTGCAACTAAAAGTCATCCACCTTAAACTCTTTTTCCACTGCTAGGGGTTATTTGCAATGATCTCTCTCTTTAAACTTTTCAAAATTGCTAGTGAACTCTTTGTGTATCCTTGAATAACTCCTCTAGACCCAAGGATTTCAACATCTTTCGATGTACGAACCAGCTCACACATAAACCTAAGTAGGAAGATGTCTCAAACTCAACCCTTCGACGTTTTTGAACTATCTCATAGTTTAATAGAGACCTAATCAGCGTCTATGTGTTTCTATCCACCTTAATAGGCAAGCATAAAACAACCTGGAAATTGTTGCATTTATAATGAATAACTCAAATTCCAATTTTGCTTTGTAACTTCTAAAATTTGATTCCCACCTCAGATGACCTAGTTACAGAAATAGTTTCACGCTCCTTTGCATCATGGTCCTTTCTTTCAAAGCCTATGTTTGAGCCACTTCTTTTTGGACAAAGTGCGACAGATTGGAGACAGTGAATCAAATCTAGTCCTGGATTTCAGAAATCAAACGAGAACTTTGTAAATTTCTTTTGCTTAATTCCTATTTGAAGTGCATACACTTAAATTTTTTTTTTAATTCCTTTGAACAGACTAAGTTCCATAACTTTTTAAATCATTATTAGAGGGATTTCCAGCAAAGAACATGGATTCCAACCAAATGTTCATGTGCTCCTTAGCACAACCTGTACCAAAAACAATATTAGTATCTGAAAATTTGAGTTTTGTCCTAGCTCCAAGAATTGATATTGCTAGCAACAGGAAAAAACGCCCATCCACTGCCATTATATTATGAAACTCGACCCCTTTCAAACCATTCACTATATTGTCAGGATAAGCATTTCTTGCCGTTTGTTCAATAATTTCCTTCACAGTCATAAATCTTTGTATGGAAATTGAGATTTGCCACATGCTGCAAAATTTTTCTTTAGTATTTTCAGAAAATAAATTATTATTAACCTATTTTTTGAGAATGCCCTGTAATTGACACTAAATACATAAAGCTCTCCAAATTTTTTACCATGATATTCCAGAGGATACACCAGAATCTTCTGCTAATCTATTAATATGGTCAGAGTAATGTTCTGGTTTGAAAGTGGCCTTTGCATTCTAGTGGAACTGATATATAAAAGATTGAAACTTATCTGCAATTATAATGATCAATTATATGTTAGAATCTCCTTTATATATAGGTAAGTATCATAGTAATGATTATTTATCAACAAGATTTGTTTATTATTAGTCATAATTTATCATCAATAGTATCATAATAAAGATTATTTATCAACAATGATTGTTGATTCTTAGTCATCAATTATCATCAACAATAAAGATTATTCATCATTTATCACAATAAAGATTATTTATCAGCTAGGATTGTTGATTTTTACTCATCATTTATGATCAACAATAAGGATTACTCATTATTTATCATAATACAGATTATTTATGAATAAGGATTCTTGATTCTTACTCATCATTTATCATCAACAATAAATATTACTCATCATTTATCATAATAAATATTATTTATCAACAATAATTCTAAATTTCTACTCATATTTATCACCAACAATAAAGATTATTTATTAAAGATTCTTGTTTCTTACTAATCAATTATCACTAATAAAGATTCTTATAAATTGTTGATTCTTACCAAAAAGGGACAAGATTCTACCAAATTTACTTTATTAGCTTCACCCATATCTCAAAACCTTCAGACCGGAGATAAGATGCCTCAAAGAACAGGAATAGGACCAAGAGCTTGTTAATCTAATACTTTGGGGTCATGTGTTGCTATGTTATCATGTTCATAGTTAGAAGTTTGAACAATATAAACTGAATTGAATACTTAAATACTCAAACTTATTTGGTGATTTTAATAAGTTTAAAGAAATTTAAGGAATTTGGTCCTTCACATTTTTAAAGAAAATTTTTTTCAATCCCTTACTGTCTAGGCTGCTAGACACTTGCATTTAAAATCAAACAAGATAATCCCTCGTGTATAAAAAGTGTAACTAATTGGTCCCAAAACTCATTTTTTGGCAAATTTAGGCGAAAAAATGGAAATGCACCTTGTATGTTGTCGCATCCCAAATTGATGAAGCACTAGTAGGGTCGTTGACTGTCGCACCCAAAAGGCAGTATAGTTTGGTGACCCTTTTCGAAAAGATAGGTTTTTTGAAAAAACTGCGCGTGTGTAAAAAAATTGAGTTTTTAGTAAAAAAATGTTATTTTAGAAAAATGGTATTTTAAAAGAAAATAAGGCCTGGACTAAAAGTGCGACAGTTTAGGCCAACTAATTTTGAAAAAGGGTTTTATTTATAAAAAAATGGAGTCACCATTTGGTACTGAGTTAGGGTATACAAAGTCACCCAAAAAATCATTTAGCAAAACAAAAATAAAATTTTAGAAAAATATTTAGAATCTCTTTTTCAACTCCGGTTTACGAAAAAAACGAGAAAAAAAAGTCCGGAAGTCACATTTGAAGAAAGGGAAAGCAAAAGCTCGCACCTAAGGCACCCTTTCTACCTAATCGAGGTTAGTTGCAAGATTTAATCAAAATTTTCTAAATTAACCCTAAGTTCTATTGCGTTTGGATGTGTCTATATGAATGCAAATTCTAAATTTAAATATGGTATCGGGAGGGTCAAAATATTCCGTTGAGGTTTGGCCAAAATTATCGCATTAATTGCGAAACGTGAGTCGAGACCTCGAGGGAGTCACGAGTGTGAATGCAAAATGAAATGTAAAAATAAATAAATAAAAAAGAAAATAGTATAGATAGTAAGTGTCCAAGAAAATGGGGATGCAACATAACGGGCACGGGGGACTAATAACTCGTAACTAAATGTTCCTACTCACGGAGGGAAGAACGGCATGTACGCCACTGCTTTTTACATGAGTAGGCGACTATTTCTAGTCGGAGTACACAAGATGACTTAACTTCTAAGTAAAAATGCGACCGAAATGTCATGCACTGAATGTTTTGTCAAAAATAGATAATAGATAATAACATATATACAAATCATGCAAAATGAAAATTTTCTAAAAATTAGTGTGTGACATGATATGAAATGCATATGAGTGCACCTAGCACTAAAATGCACTAAGGGTTTAGCAGTGGATGGCTATTGCTAGAGATTGATAGTGATTCGTGGCGTTGGTACTGGGAGGCAGTGAGTATTGTTGGGTTGCAGGTGGCAATCTTGGTGGCACGTGAGTGGTGAGATTAACTGATGGCAATGGAGGATAGAGGTGGAGGGAGCCAGTGATTTGGGTGAATTTGCTGCGTAGTATGGCAGACTGGGTTAGGCAGTGGTGGTTCGTTTGACAGGTGATGGTCTGTGGTGATGATTTTTGGGCTCGACTATGCTGCCAGTGATGTGGGGGTGGGATTAAGGTTGTAGGGGAAGATTTTTTATAGAATTTTGGTCTTTGATTGATGGCAATTTTTGATTTTTTTTTTTTTTTGGTAATGAATTGATGATTGCTGGTCATTTGTGCATGGTAAGATGTTTGGGATTGTTAGCTAATTGATGATTTGGGAGCGTCTTGGTGATTTTGTAGTGTTTCGAATCGATCATGGTGGCTGAGGGTGAGAGAAGGGCTGGTGGTGGTGGTGGTGGTTTACTAGTGGTTCTTGGTGGTATTTGGTGATGGTGGTTGATTGAGTATGTTTGCTAGGCTTGTGGCTGATTTGGTGGTGAGGGAGGAGTTGTGGTGAGATTGGGTAATGACTGGCGATGATTAGTGGTCTAATATTGTGGACTTGTTTTGAGTTTGAAACTATTTTGCCGGTTGCAATATGGTGGAGGGGACATTGAGTGAGGTGGCAGTTTGGGTTCTGATTGAAAGGGCCATGGTTGTAAGATAGTGACGATGGGCTGCTAAACTAGAATTGGAAGTTTCAAATTGATGAGATTTGTTGGATGATGCTTTGCTGATTTTGAGAAGATGATGAAGGGAAAGGGAAATGACGGCAGATGGATCTGTGGTTATGTCTGTGGCTAGGCATTGCTGGGGTTTTTATGATTGTGGCTTTGGGTAATCTGGTTTGATGATGAATAGAGAAGTAGAGATGAAGAAGACAATGAAGAACAAAATCCCAATAACAACAGACCAGAAACAAGAACAGAAGAACCTAGAAATGAAACAGAAAAGAAAAATAAAAAAATAACATAACAAGTAATCAGGTTTACATAACAAAATGGAAGAAAATTGAATCCAAAACAAAGAAAAAAACTAAATAAGAAGTTACGTTTTGGAGCTTGAAGTGAAGCTGATGATGAATAGTAGAAAAAAATTGAAGTGATGATGAACAGTGATGATCCTTGATAAAACGGCCAAGTGTGTGTAATTTTTTATGAGACAGTGTGACTTTTGATTTTAAGGGATGAAAGAGTGTGTGCTTTTAGGGTTTTTTTTTTCTTTTCTGATTTTAATAGGGGTATTTATAGAGCTAGTTGTCATGGTCACCAAGAATACTACAAAATAACAAAAATGCCACCGGTAATAAAAATTCTAATTTTATTTTAAAAAATATTTTTAACCCAAAAAATTAAAAATTAATACAAAGAAATAACAATAAACTCCAAAATTTGTTAAAAAATTCAAAGTAGATTTCAAAATAAAGGTTACAGCTTAAAACTGGTCAAAACGCGTTCGGAGTATGAAATGACGATTTTGTCTCTGAACAACGAAAATATACAGAAAAATAGCTATTGATCTCAAAAAATTACCAAAAATTAAAAATAAGCTTAAAACCCTAGGAAATGTATTAATAACTCAAAAATTGGAGAAAAATGGGTTCAAAATGTGAAATGATAATTTTGCCTATAGACAACGAAAATATATAGAAAAATAGCTATTGACCTTAAAAAATTACCAAAAATTAAAAATAAGCTTAAAACCCTAGGAAATACATTTATGACTCAAAAATTGGCAAAAAATGAGTTTAAAATGTGAAATGATTATTTTGCCCCTGAATGTAGTATTTACAGAAAAACAGTAATCGTTTTCGAAAAAATCAAGAAAATTTAGAAACACGCTTAAAAAATTAAAAAAATAAATTTGAGACCTGAAATGAGCTCAAATGGTGTTCGCAAAGTGCAATTACCATTTTGCCCTTATATTGGTAAAATATAAAAGAATACCGATTAAATCTAGAAAAATTACAGAAAATAAAATAATAAAAGTATAAAAGTAAAAATATGAATTTAAAACCCCAAAGCTAATGAAAAAATATTTACATATAAAAATTACTATTTTGCCTCCAGAGATTATTGAAAAATTAGAATTTGACCCCAAAAAATATAAAAGTGCCCCAAATGTTGAAAAAATGATTGGTGTGTCAAAATTTGGTGTCTACATACGTAATGTAGTTGGAGATATGTAGCTATATTTAAAATAAAAAGGTCCTTTATTACTGCAAAAAATTATAATTGAATCCTATCCTATTTGTATCGTTGGAACTATGAATGAAATGTAGCTTTTGGTCGACTAAAACAATCTACTTCCATTCTTGCTCTAAATTAGCCGAAAATTTTGAGCAAGATGAGTTTTCAAACCTATCATTTGAGGATTATTTTGGCTAATTTTGAATGTAAGGGACTAAAAAAAATTTTTCTTGGGAAAATGTAATGGACCAAATTGGCATATTTCCCTAGGTTTAAAATTACATTCAAATTTGCCTTGTTCTTTTTAACCTAAACTTAATGATTTTTTATCAAACCAAAGTCAAATAGTTGAAATCATTTACATATGAATACTACGTTTTATGCATATCGAGTAATGTTTGAATTGAAAAGTTAATTGACACTAAAATTTTGTTTATGAATTGATTATTTGGTGAACCAAACTCGAATAAAATCTTACTAAGTCAAATTTAATTCAAATTTTAAGTATTTGACTAGTTTCAACCTTACAATAGTTGCTTCCACTAGAAATAAGAATCAATGCTTATGCGTGTTTTATCATTCTAACATGTTACAATTAGGGATGTCAAATCCAAAGAAGAGTCACTATCTATTTATTGGGCAAATAGTCAAAATATAACAAAATTGCCAAAATTGCCCATATGAAAGAATACTCGTTTGGGCTGCATTTTTTATAATATTATTTTAAAAATAATACTGTAATATTTTTTAGAGATATAATGTATGTTAAAATAATAACTTAATATACAAAAAAGTAGTTAAGAAAATATTTTAAAATAAATTATTCAAATAATACCCAGTCAATACAAAAATTCTGTGATGGTATTGTACAATCAAGCCCAACTCCCATGATGGGCTTAAATAATGTCGAAAATTGTTAGCATACACTGTATCAATTGGAGAAATTGTATCAATTAGCATCAATTATATGATTGTGTACGTATATCAATTAGTGATATTGGGAGTATAATTAGGATTGACATCTGTACAATCCTCTATTTGATGTGAATTGATACAATAGACTCCTAATACTACTAATTGACATATGTACAATCCTCTAATTGATGCTAATTGTTACTAATTGATACAATATCTGCTAACAAAAAATAAAAAAAATAACCCCATATCATATGAATAATTGTGTTAGGCGTTCTTTTTGGTTGCTATACAAGAGAGAGTCCTAGGTTTTATTTTAAGTCATGATTGTGGGTTTAGATTTGGGCAAAAATTTTTGGAGTTACAGATTATAAAGAAGAAGATGTGAAAAATTAGGAAATTTGTGTGACTCATATGACATGACAGTGAATTGAAATAATCCCCCAAAATATGACTTTTTTCAAGAAAAAAAAACAAGAAGAAAAGAAATATGAGGTGATATACCAAGGTTTCCAAAACCATGCCAAACCATATCAGCTTTGGCTTTTGATTTTATTAATGAGATATTATTGAATCCATTGTATTTCATAACATTATTTGCTTGATTAGCTTAATGTCAATAATCATCAAGAGAAGAACAATAAGCCGTGCGATATGATGTAGTTATTGTATGCTAAAAGTTACGTTAATGACAACAACAAATTTTAAATTTGGTGACGAAAAATATAAAACAAATTTTAAAATTTGGTGACAAAAAAAAAAAAAACAACAACATAAAATAAGATACGAAAATGAATGCCAATATTAGTACTCCATTTTTTATCACTGGCAATGTATTTTTTTGTAAGTTTTATTTATTTATTTATTTATTTTTGGCAACGTAAGTCTTATTGGCAATGTAATTTTTTTGTAGTTTGACAACAAACATGAAGCAAATGGAATAATAACAACAAATATGAAGTGTCAATATCGATACCCTAAAAAAAATTCATTATATTTTTTAATAACGATTTGTACACGGCTTCTTTTGATTTATTCAATATACTTAAATAATATAGCCGTAAGTTATAGCATTCAATTCAAATTTAAATACAAAACTAATAAGCCCAAATAATAAGGGCTTTTGATCTAAAAATTAAAAGCATGAATTGTAAATTATTTCTCTAATTTTTTTTATATACTCATCCTAACCTTCTTACCATATTAATGTAATCCCATCCCAATCCCTATTCTAAGTCTGGTTGACCTCAGCGTGGTTCCGTTTGCATGGTAGTTGTAGAAGGTCTCCTAATGAACACAGACAAAATCAGTTTTGGGGTACTTCAAAGAATTGTTTTATGTTTTTGGTCTCAAATGCTTATTTAAATTTTAAGAAAAAAAGTAATTAATAAAAGACAAAGAGTGTCACTATTAAAATTTAATTCTCACGTTTTTCGATTGCATTCACAATTCACAATGTATACATAATTTTTTCCTATTTTTTTGAACATATTGGCTTAACGCAATTCCTTATAATGCTTGAAGTATCTTTAATTTAATCAACTCTTAGGTCGATACTGCACTTTTTTGGTTCTTCAGGTCGATGCCGCAAATTATATATGGGGGTGTGCTACTGATGATCTAAAAATTTTTTAGCTTCAAAACAGTAAGTCAACGTCCTTATTCAGCTTCAGACATACTAGATTTCTTCAGCTTTTTACATGGTAGCATCTTTCCTGTGGAATTTATTCTCTTGATTTGCGTTATGTCCGAATTGATACACTCTCTTGTTAACTTTTTTGTCTGATGTTTCAGGTCTTCTGTGCATGGCTTTCGGCAAAGGATCTCCTGAGGGTCGATGGAATTTGCAGACTTTAACCATTACCATTTCACCTTCCTATTATTCCGTAGTTGCAATCATGCAGATTCTACTTATGATATGCTGACAGGCATCCTGAGCCTGACTGGCAGAGGTACTGCTATCTTAGTAAAAAGAAAAGGGGGGGGGGGGGGGGGGGGGGACTGTCTGTAATTCATGTTGGGCTAATTCGTTTCCAAGCTTTTGTGACAGTTTTTTTAATTTCATTTTATATTAGTCGGTTGTATTCTAAAATTTAAAGTACTACGTGGCTTGTCACAATTATTCCTATTTCATTGAAAATAGTTTGCTTTTTCATTTGTACCCATACTATGATCAGGATGAAGGACAAGAAAACTATCTAATTTTACTTCACGGTCTTTCACCACTAAACAGTTAGTGTGAAGAGGAATTATGTAAGACACCATCCACAATGAAATAGTAATTACTTCCATTGTTTTTCTTTCTTTAGTACAAATAGGAATCATATATGGCCCTCCTAACAACATCCAGTGGTTGCCAGGGAAAGCAGACTTCCTTTTGCATGATTTTGGCGAATATTGCTATTGTTACAGTTTGTGGTTGTCATTTGTTCCTGCAAGATGAGGTCTATTTGTGTATCTGGATGAGGTGGATTGTGTACAAATAGAAATACAAAATAGATTTTTGAAGGTCTTCTTAAAATTACAGCACGTTGCAGATCTAAGATGATCACATAGAAGCCAACATACAAACTAAAGAAAAATCAATTATTGACCTTGATATAATTGTACCTTCGTTGGCGTTTGGACATTGCCATGATACCAGAAGATTATAAATATAACTTCGTTTTTGCTTTGGACATTGCCACGATTCCAGAAGAATTCAAGGGGAGACTGCATGTGATAGATGGCATGGGAGGAGGAGATGTTGACAAAATAAGCAATGTGCCTATATTGATGATTAATCAATAAATTTTGGCTCTAACTGCACAGAGTCAGCAACTGTTGGCCTGCCAGTTAACCTTTCTAACGAGCTTGAAACAATACGAGCTGCTGAACCAAGCTATTACAGACAAAAACCTTCAGTTTATACTCCGAGACCAATGTCAAAGTTTTGGTTTCTCAATAGGTATAGAGACCAGTTTGACGCGTACGAAGATATATTTTCTTCTGCTATGACACTCGTGCCAAGATCTTTTCATTTTTAAGAACAAACGAAAGAAGAAAAACTTGGTACAATATGTATCTATCTATCTAAGAGAAAGAAACGGAGAAAAGCTCTTGACAAAAAGGAATACGAGTATTTAAACCACAATACGCAGCTTAAGCCATTCAACTCTAGCAACTGCCAAAATAACTTGCAGCATGGAGATTCAAGAGTAGAAGCAATATTGACATGTATGGGAAGTATGGCGCATGGTGTAACATGCAATTAACCCTGCTAATCATGCGGACCACCTTAAAAGAAGCAAAAGGATTATAGAACACAAGATATCTAAAGGTTCGCTTTTCCACTGGATTCTTCATTCTCTGAGAAATTATCCGTGAGATCAATGACCTATGGAGAGAGAGAAAAATAGTGAGTGAATGAGTCATACAATCAGACTTCTTATAAACTGATGCAATAACAGTTATTGCCACAAGTTTATACAGATATGAAATGGACAGCTACTACTTTGTTGTAATCAAGAGAGACAGAAAAGTGTTTTAAGTACTCCGGCGGCACTATTCCAATTTAAATATTGTCAAAATCAAGATGTATAATGCCCGTAAACTGACTTGGCATTCTCACGATTTATACAATTATAGAATTTGTTTTTTCTACATATAAAATAATCTAGTGTACATATCCTGATTCTCATAGATCAAACTAGAAGAAAAATTCCCATCCCGATCTATAAAGACATCGAAAATCTCCACGATATTGAATTTCTGCTGTCCTCTTGTAGCTATAAAATTCTTGGTGTGAGTACTGAGACTAGAAGTTCAGAAAAAAGTCTATGCTACTGCAACTAGCAATGATATCACTTTTAGAAAATATGGGAGCATAAGGACACAACTTAGTACTTGACAAAAATCTATTCAGCATCCTGTACCAAAAAAAAATAATAATAATCTGTAGATCGAATGCCAAGCTGAACTCCACTGAAGATTGTTACAATGGGTAAATTTTATTTAAGACACATCAAGTATCCATTCAAAGCTAATACCTTCAGGTACATTCTGACAAGTGACAACCTCTTCCTGCAGCTCTTATCTAATGTTGCAAACAAAACTTTTCATTTGATTCACTAAAAATGTGACTTTCTCTCATGTTATCTTCGTACTGCCCAAAGGACAGCAAAATGAGTTTTCAGTATTCTATTAGAATATCTGGCACTAAGTCATTCCGATGTTCTATTGATGTGAAAGACAACAATGACTTGCCGTCAGTATCCCTAAAACACAAACATTATTATTACCTCTAAGATAAAAACTATTTTGTGTCAAACTATTGTAGGAAGTGTCCATCGATATAAGAATAACAACACGAGAAAGTATACCCACTTTTCAAAGTTTTCCTGTCTCTGCAGAATTGACTACCACAGCGACATTGGAAAGCCTTCACAGGGTGAGTATGATCACTGAAGTCAATGCCATAGTCCTGGAAACATATGCAACTCATTTCGTGATTGTCGAATGAGACTATTAATATGCATAAATGGGATGAAATTAAAATGCAGTTCTACAATGTCACCCATGCTAAGAAACTGGACTTCTTTATTTCTTCCCCAAAGTTTTGCTTTTAAGACACCCAACTCCTACAGGTGCCTCTCCCAAACTTCAGTTCAAATGCACCAGAAAACGCAAATGGAACTCTTTCATGATTTTGATTCTTCTCTGTAAATTTACCCGGTAAGAAGTCCTTGACTTGCAAAAATTGAACAGGATGGAAAGACAAAAGGTACAAGGGATGAGATTAATTGTGGGAATATCATTTACCACGTTCCAATACAAAGACTTAGCATTTTTTAACATAAGAGATTCAAAGTTGAGCCTATGACAAATATATGAAACCATAAAATATGCTTACCCAAGTTAACTCTTCCAAAGCATCAACATTCCTTCTTGTGAAAAAAGCAAGCTGCAGTTGTTAGAAAAACAAGTGAAAGTTGGATGCTAACTCCGTCAAATAAACCATCTCTAGACATGAAAGCAAAAAAAGAAAATGTTCTAACAAAGTAGCATAAACCACACATGATAATAGTGATGATCTGGAGTCTCCACTTCAACTGGAATCTCAACCATGTTTGCGTCCTCACATCTGAACAAAAGAAACAAAAGAAAGAAACAAGCATATAAGAACTGCTATACCCAATTAACATGGGCGACTGTAAGAAAGAGGAACTGTAGCAACCATGATTCAATCATAGAACTAGATTAAAGCCTTCAGAATTTACTAGACACACACCATTCTAGTACATTTAAGTTGTGGAAAAACAATTAATAAGGCAGAAAAATAAATAACATTTGCTCTCGGGTCGTGCTGTTGAAATTGAAGTCCAGTCTCAGTTGGCAGTTTAGTTCCAACTACTGAAAATCAGTTTCTTATCTTTTCTATTCCAACATCACAACCAATAGTGACAAAAACATCAATATGACATATCAACTTAGTATGGATTTAAACAATTTATTCCTCTTTAGTCATTAAAACTTTTGATATATCTTTATCTTGTCATAGATAAAGAAGCAGCGGATACAAAGGAAAGATTCGTTAATTCAATTAACCAGTAAAGTCTATATTTACCAGAAACATTGCCAAAAATAATTCAATGTAAAGTCTATATTTACCAGAAACATTGCCAAAAATGATTCAATCCCTTGTAGAGGATACCTGTGATTGACAAATCTTGCAACATTTCCATAAATTGTTGCATCCAAACAAAGGGCTTCCTCATCCTTCAGGACACCTTCAGTACACCAGTCAGCATCTAATAGCACAGGGTATGTATGCTTCTTTCCAGTGTTTTGCGAATTTCGCTCATATAGTTCCATGTTGGTAACTATTTCTCCCACATACTCGCAGATAAAGGCACCTTTAGGCAAGTCTTCGAGGGTTTTAAGACCCCATCCCTTTCCTTCGGGTGTCATAAACACCTGAACCATGGGGAACGTGAATAATCTCAATCAGAAAGGAATTAATTGTCAGGGTCAAAATTAAGCAAAATGCAAAAGACAGCATATGACAATATGTGACTCAAGTCTTATATCATATTTCCAGCACCACAATAACACGTGGTATGTCATTAACATGGTCTAACCTGCAATCTGCGTGTTATACCCCGCTGAACAACGCGATTCCCACAATCCTTAATACAACCACATTTATACCAGCACTCTTTTATAAACTTCCTAACCAGATGACCCTTGCATGTGCCAGATAAGCTTTTAACCTTGGACCTTTCTAGTGGACACTCCTGACAATAGAAAAGATTTTTCTGCTGAGGGTTGCGATTCATCAGAATAGAGTCTTCAAGAAACTTTTCTTTGAGAGCACCCCCTGGCATGTAAGCAAATTCGCCACCAGTTTCACCAGCACAAGCACAAGGTATTTCTGAAGACAGACAATCTCCAAAGCAATTGGAGCAACAATTTTCATCTGATATACGAGCAAGAAGAAATTTAACATATGCACTTTGATAAGTTATGTTTCTGGGAATGTACATAAACATAGGCCGATGCTCATTGTTAACTTCATTTATCAATGAAATCTCCAAATCCTCTTCCCCTCTTGTAATATCATCAATATAATAAGAGGAACTCAGCATGTCCTGAGGAAAATGTTGCTTCTGAATAATCACCATGCTGCTTGAAGTTGAACTTTTTAGCTCTCCAGGTGGTAGAATGCTTTTGTTCCTTTCACCATAGGACCCCTTCATGGAGTGACTTAAGCCCCAAAAATTTAAACTTTGAAACTTGGGAATCTTGGGTAGGACTTCAGTAAGGCTTTGGAGCTGTACATGCCCCATTGAAATACTTGGGGCAACACAAAAACCAACTTGAAGATTGACATCCTCATTTACAACATCTTGAGTATCTGAATCCTTAGGTACAATGGGATAGGTATGAACATCACCGAAGCCTACTCCCTCATCATGAGTGGCATTGGTACCCACTTCTAGGAAGCCCTCGCATATATCTTTCATCAGATTCATCAGAGAGAAACCAGGTTGAGTGATTCCGTATGATTTAAGAAGCTTTTCCTCCATCCGCTTCAAGACTGCATCTAAACTAGGAACACAAATATTTGATGGAACGGAAGATTCATAGGTTATAGAAAGTTTAACCTCGCCCCTTGAAGAAGAAGCAATATCTATTCTTGAAGAATTTGAGGAACAATCTTCCTCTTTAGTTGCAGCTGAAGATTCCAGACAATGTCCTTGAAGAAGAGAACAGTTTCCATTTGAAGAAGCATCTTCACAACATAGAGAGAGAGCAGCTAAAGAGCAAGGAAAAAGGAATACATCAAAAGGTCACTAAGGCGACCAATCCATCATAAAAGCTAATATGCAAAAGATCAGTTGTTAGTAAAACCAATTTAACTTTGACTCAAGAAAGAATGAATACGAATTGGATGAGTGAGGAAGAACCATTAAAATTTCACATTCCAAAATAAGACTTTTCTCGGAAAAGGTAGGCAACAAGCAATCATGTATTACAAACTACAAAGCATGTCATTGTGCAAATAAAAGTCTATCAAACTCAAGCCTTCAAATTTAAGTCACACGCCTTGTCAGAGCAATCATGCATTACAAACTACAAAGCATGTCATTGTGCAAATAAAAGTCTATCAAACTCAGGCCTTCAAATTTAAGTCGCACGCCTTGTCAGAGTCGTAAGACGTTATTTGCTCAAATATAACTTGCCTGATAAGTTAAAGTTTGAACAGAGTATTTGTGACACAACAAAGTTAGGCTAATAAAGTGACACATATGCATGCCTCAAATAAGAAACTATCTCTTACGCGTATCTTCTATATCGTTGATCACTTCAGGGGATGACAAGACTAGTTCTTTTCCATTAAAAGAATTTCCTTCAGTCGACCATTTCACTTTATCTGGACAATGACACAAAACAAAATCAAATTATTCAAGAGGATACAAACAAAGAAAATTATGTGTGGTGAAAGAGGAATCAGGTGTTCCAAGACATTCACTGGACACAGTGCAGTTACATTTACTGTTGACTACTTTCCGGGAAAGATTACATAAAATTAGATAGAGTTAGAATAAAAGAAATGTCAAAACACCATGCTTTCAACTTCATTCTTCCGCCTCTTTTGCATTATTGCCAAATTTCAAGCTAACTCACCCAGAAATATACTTTAAAGAAGCACGGGACAACAATGGTACTGCAGACAGCAAAAGCTTCTTTTAAGCAGGAACAATAACAAAATTGTTGTAGGTTAATTCTAGAAACGGAAAAATAATAAAGTTGTGCAAACAGCAAAAGCTTCGTTACATAATTCATTTTTGCTGATTACTGTACCACTTCTCTTCGTTCTTATATTAGTCAGTCACGCTGTTACCACCTCATTATCATTTCTTTTCAGGGGATTGTTTGTGGGGGTTGTGAGGGAAAGGTGAGTGGAGGACCCTTTATAGGCGTTTTCGTTTCTTATGCTGTGGTGGCATTTTGTCGTAAATTAAAAATAACCAGAATCTAGCAACCAAAAATAATAGTGCACTCATATAATTTTCAATATATATGCATGTATTCATATGTGCAGTTGTATCTAGACAAAATGTTGTTTAAGAAACGCCCATCTTGCTGCTAATTTTCATGTTCTCTTTCTCGGCAAAGAGAAAATTGTTACATTAGTTGTATTCTCTATCTTTTGTACTTAAGTCTCAATTCCCTAACCTTTTTACTTTTCTAAATTCTTGTTCTCTGCCGTTCCACCTAAAATATGTTACTTTTCCCCTTAATATTCATTCCCTGCGTGTTTGTCCACCAGCTGCAACATAAGTGCATAGAGAGGAACTCTAAATACTCCTAAAGTGTCTCATACCTTATGCATTCAGTCAATGCTTTCTATGTAATAGTAATTCATGTCAATGAGGACACAAGTGCTTACCAGGAGGAACTATCGAGAGAGGGACCTCAAAATCTGATGGCCCACCAGGCAACAACTCTATTTCACCAGCAACATCAGAATAATTCTTGTTAAGCATATCCTTCTGCTTAGAAAGAATACTCTCATGTACAGCATTCTTCTCCCAGGAAACAGTATGATTGCTTCTTTCAGTTATCATTCTTGGGACAATTGAACAGGAGGTATAGGTGTCCCCATTATCATTTGATTGTTTTCCAGGGGACAGAGGATCAGAGACATTTCTTTTGTCATGAGATAGCACCTGACTTTTCTCTTTAGGTATTGATCCTAAAGAAGAATTTGGGGTACTGTTTTTCGCTTCTCCTTGACAATCTGGCACAGAAGACAGGACCTTGATTTCTCTTTCATTATCAAAGAGACAAACATGAACAGACTCTATTTTCTTTGCATTAGATTCAGACAATACATTTTCGACATCATGAAATAGCTTATTAGTTGTTCCGTTGGAACTTGGGCTGAAATCACCAGAAGACAAAGTTTCAACAGTTTGACTTCTCAATCTTGACCTTTTCAATGGTGGCTCATCCTCTTCCGACTCATCTATTAAGTGGAATTTCTGTTGCTCCTTTTCCTGTCCAGTAGAATATAAAGGGCATAAGAAGCAAGCTTACAGCATGTGAACTTTTATTGGATGGATCATCAGCACAGAAAATTGCATCTAGAAAACTCTGTTCTCTTTAACTCATAAAGGGTCAAAGTAAAATATGACAAGTACGTAGATAAGCTGATACAAGAAGCAAAATAAGAATTCAAGTTACGAAAGGAACTAGCAATGCAAAATAAGAAGGTCAAACCTTGCTTTCCTCACTCTCAAGAACAGCATCCACCAGAACACTGTAGTTCCCGTCCTCAATATACTGCCAATTTTGGTCATACACAACCAAAAGATTCTTTAATACAGGTTTCACAATATGATTAGCATAACCGAGAGCTCTCATAGCCCTGTAAGCCTTCGCAAACTTAGGATTCGGTGCCATAGATTAGTATTTTCTGAATTTTGAAATCCAATGCAACTGAAGAATAGTCTCTGCTTTCCTGTTGAACAAGAGATGTCAACTTCAAAAACTACAGAAAAAATAGGAGCTGGCACTTAGATGCAACTGCAGTGGTTACTCAAGAAATAATGCAAAGACAGAAAATAATGGCAGAATGAATGCTTAATTTGAACAGGCCAAGAAATCAAAAAAATCGAAAAGTAATAAGAATAATCTTAGGTAATAAACAGGTTATGAAGCAGAACAGTCACAAGACTAACAATGAAAACGGAAGTCGAGTTCTAAATTAAAATATCCCACGGCACAATGAATTGCTAGCAACAACAGTATTAACCCAAAGCTTCAGGATCAGAAAGAGTTCACATTCACCTATAACCTAACTGAAAATCCATGCTTAGAAAAGTTTTAATGTCTGACAATGTAACTCTGGAACTTCCTACAATCATGGATGCCAACCTCATCCGGGGTTGCACTCGGGCTCCAGAACATTAATGCAATGCAGGTAGGATACCCTAGTAGTTCCAAAGAAGAAATGATAATAGCTTAGAAAAGCAACTAATATAAACAACTTCTAGCAGCTACTAAGGAACTAAAATTAGCAAAATATATATAATTATTGATTCATGGCCTTGAAGAACTCCAAAAGTTTCTAATAGTAAAAAATTTATCTCCAGTCAAATTACATACCATTCCCCAAAGGAAACACAGATTGTTACATCCAGTTTACCTACAGCATGAAGTCCACAAGATAATGCCCTGCTTCACCATCATCTTTGTGCAAAATCTCTGGTCCTAGCCACCTATTTAACTTTTATGAATACAAGATCACCAAATCACCTCGCAATTTTTAATGTCTTTTAGCCAGACTCACAATGTTAAATCATAAACAGTAAATATTATAAATTGTTCATAGAGCTTCAGGTTTTCCATGAATACAATCCTTAACCAAGTGAAGCAATGTATTCTTTACTAGGTTAACTAATGATACAAGCATGTCATATAGTTGTGCTAACTGAAATACAAATTAACTATTAGGTTAACAACAAAAATTGCACTGTTTAGATGTCAGTCCAATTATTAATCAAACATATATGGTTCAAAATGTAATCTATAGTTCAACGCTACAACGGTTCAATCCAATCGAGTCACGCTGCTACTATTCTCAAGCTTAAACCGGCACAAGTTAGTACATCGTAACATACTCAGATGGGCTCAAACTCGACTAAGCTCAAACTAGAATTTAGCTCTACATGAAACTCAAATTCGAACAAGCCTCACTTATGTTCACCGTATCAACTATATCATTTTCACTAGGATTCTTATTATTTTTTCAATTTGTTTTTTTTCTTTTATTTTTATGCCATGAAGCATAACTTCATACTCCACAAACAAGCGCGTGTGCACACCCCCACACACACACACACACACACACGAAGCACCTCACTTTCTAGGAGCATTTTCTACCAAAATTCAACAGGAAGCTCCATGAAAAAGGACAAAAATCAACTTAAAAAAAAAACTTTTTTCTTTAATACAAGATACACACACACATATATATATAAAGTAATAAAAAAGGATAAAAATCAATTAAAAGAAAAACCCCTTTTTCTTTATAAGACAAAAAAGGAGGAAATCCAAAGAATATGCGAAAATAACACGGCACGTCAGAAAATTCCCCAGAAAAATATTTAAAAGCCCAAAATTATCTAGAATAATTCATGTTAGATGTAACCGGCCCCATCCACAAGACTTCTGTCAATCTGCATTGAACCCCAGAAAAAGTAAAAAACAAAATCCAATAAATGCCCTTTTCCTAAACCCTTCTACCAAAAACCCATCAGTGATATTTTAAGAGTTGCAATTTTTTTATAATGAAATAAAAGCTTGCATTTTTATTTGCCAGCCTTAAAGTAAACAGTGTTTCTGGGATATAATCAAGAAGATGGGATTTTTTTTACTGACTTTAATAATCATTCCTGAATATAAAATGCTCATTGATGAAAGATTTAAGGAAAAAAAAAAATCAAGCAGCTGTCTTGTAGTATAAAAATTAAAAACCCTACAGGCACTCCTTTTTGTACAGTTCAAGCTCAATGATTGATAAGAGAATTTAAAAGAAGGATGTTGGGAATAGATGTTGCATAAATCACAAGTACAAAATTAATTTTATAGGATGAGGAAGGGAGAGGAGCTTACCCCACTTGAGTTGGAAAGAGACTTTTCTTTGAAGTCAAGATAATTGGAGAGAAAAGTAGAAAAGAGTTGTAAATAAATATGAATTGAGTCGAATTTGAGTTTGAGTTTAGAGATAAAGTTGAGAGATAATTTTGCTTGTATTACACTTTCAAGAATATTTTTAAAAGAATTATAACATAGCATACTTATAATTGTAGAGGTGAGGATTGATCGATTCATACACCTAATATATTAATCAAATCCCATTGTACAAGTTTGCTTAATTTGGTAACTACACCTTACCCTCATAGTTAATTAACAGCGTTACTTAATTAAGGAGGGTCAAGTAATGCGGGCAATTAGAACCGTGTGATATTAGGTTAATATAATAAAATAGATAAAAAAAATCACACATATATACTTGTGTTGTGAAAAGTAATAAAAATTACAAATTAAAATGTTTGTTTTAATGTTTTTACAAGTAAAAGAATTATAAATAAAAAATTTTCACAACACAAGTATAAAAAATACCACACTAATCTAAATTATATAAAAGTAATTTTTTCAATTAGTAAAGAAATATCTAAATTGTACAAAAGTAATTCTTTACTTAGTAACAAAAAAGGTAAGATGGTTAGGGTATAAAACCAAAAAATAATACATAAATCAAAAAGTTAAATAGAATGAAAAATCAAGGACAAAATTTAGGTTTTTGGGTTATCTTAGATTTGATGAAAAAAGTAAATTAATAATTTTAACTTCTCTATAATACGGATATTAACTTCTAAGTCATATATGCGGATTGGTTCAGTTAACTACCAATTTTTTGAAATAGGTATCCAAAAACTGCTTTTAAAATGATTACTCTCATTTTCTGGCTTGGAACGAACCAATTTTTGTGATTCTTTTGCTTTTCTTTGTCCACCCCGACAAGAATTTGATGTGCCTGTGATATAAATACGCACGAAAATGCGTTTGAAAAATATTTTAAATTTTCATAAATAGTGACTAATCCAAGGAAACTGGCAAAAGTGGATAGTAGCAAAAGCTTAATGGTCGAGATTGATTAATACTTACATAAACCATCAAGATTCGTTTTACATATGATGATTGACGTTGGTTTATATTTATGTAAACGGTGAAGATCTGTTATGTATCTAAGTAAACACAGTAAACTTATTACTGTATTACTTTTGTTTATTTGTGTGTATTAGTGCAAACTCAAACGTCCACATAAAAATCCAATGGGAGGGGAACAAAATGCTCCAAAGATCTCCACGAGGCATGCAATTACTCGTGTGGAAGGGAGGGGTATAAGAAATAGGTTGCTGGGGAAAGGAATTAAGAATGAGAGGTAGAAGTCTAATGTAATCAGTGCACATTTTTTTTAGAATGCATATGCACTGTAAATATGTGAAAGACATGGCAAAACAGGGCAATTTAGTGTCCGAAAACAATAAAGTAAGTTGGATTGATGTTGACAATCGAAAAGAGTAGAATGTAAATATTGACTCCCTTATTAAAAAGGATATGCTTGTCAATTGATTATTAAAGTAACATTAGATGATCAACAACACAAGATATGTTTATTATATATGTTATTATTTTGAACATGAGTCAAGAGGCAAATTGCTTATTAAATTTGTTAAAGGGTACAAATCTGCAACTTGGCTATATAGTTTTGGGGCTTGTTTAATGCATTTCACCGTAACCTTCCCTGCAATAGAATTGATGAATGAAAAACTCATGATGCAAATACTCATCAAAAATTTCATATCTATTTTGACAGTAAAACTCCAGAATGAAATTCAAGCTGCACAGGATATAGAAATCACAACGCAACAGTATAACACGCCACAATTATGGCATGTATTGTACCTAAACAATAGTTGAAAACATTCAAGGATTTTCCTATTCTTTCCTTGAGGGCAGCAAATTGTACTTTAAGTGAGTTGAGCAACTTCATTACAAATACAATAGGGCAACCAAAAAATCAAGACCATGACAAACAAAGAGGGCATCTCCTCATTACCCTTGTACTATATTAACTATGACTAATTTGAACTTTTATATAAAGTTCGAAGTAAGAACTAAATCACTATTCCTGAATCCTGTGGTTTCAAATTTCAACTCCTGTACATTTTAGGCCGAAGAGCAGGACTATTACTATGTAAAATTGCTGCAGCAATTGAGAAAGACTGGAGGGATGATAGAGTTGGCTGAAAATGAATGTAGTATAAATCTTCATGAATGTCAGTCATTTTCATGATAGGTGCAATTTGCTGTGAACCCTGAAAAATTCAAACCAGGGAAAAGTTATTCCAGTGCATCATTGGGTAAATGTATAACTGCATGGCAAGAAGTTTCTCCTTCATTTCATTTTTGTTTGACGAAATAGAGTTAGAAATATAAAAGACAATTTTTTTCTAAGTTCCTCATAGAAGAATGATACAAATGCTGCTGACATAGTCTTAAGTTAAACTTAAGCTTTTGAATATAAAAAGAAAGGAAAAGAAAAACAATCAGGGAATAGCAGAACTTCACATACCTCTACAAAGAGATCAACTGTCTTGCACTCTCCAGAATGATCTGTTTGGAGCAGACTCTCCATTCTGTTTGTTCTGGTATTAATTACCGTGAGTGGGCACCCAATATCCCAACCTCCGCAATCACAATGCCCACCGGAGCACCATCTCTCCAAGAGGCTTGATGGCCCACCTTTCCTGGCTTTTGGTCCACCATGAAAACCAGCTGGAATTATAATATTGATGCTTGTTGAGCATTCTCCACCGTCTCGTTGGCAACATTCAGAAGCCACTGAAGTATCTGAAATTGCATCAGTTTGGCTGTTCCCAGATTTCTTGAGAAATTTCAAACCCCAACCACCAATTTCTGGCTCCTTAGGCTTGCAAGAAATATGTTCCTTCACAACTACAGCAGCCAGCTCAAGGTTTGGAGGAATATCATTTTCCAAAAGATTGATTGGACTGTAATCAAGATTGTCACCTAGATCATCAGAAGACTCCCAGGACGTGTCTTCAAAGATAATATTTGTCCCCCAAAACTTAGAAGATGTCCTTTGTTTGCGAGACTGGCTTGTCCTAAATACATTCGCTACCTTCTTTGTCAACCCTTTGTTCTTTTTAAGAGCATGAACTGAGGTTTGCGTAGCTTGTGTCCAACTTTCACTAAAGCCAAACAAAACAAATTGTGTCTCCATGATTTCTGAATTATTAGGGCAGAATGTAATTGAAGTAGACACTTTCATCTTGGCGACAAGATCTAACTCTGTGTCTTGAATATCATGTTCTCTTTTGTGAGCTGATTTTAAATGAAATGAGTAGATGTAGTCCGAGAGCATTATCCTCCGATGACTGGATCTTGAGTAAGTTGGCAGCATAAATCTCCCCCTGGTCATGCACAGAGAAAAGATAACTGGGGCATCCATCCTTCCATGTGCACTGCAGCATTCCTTGACAAATAGCAGCAGATGCAGAAGAAGACGACTGATCAGAGGAGGTAGAATTTGTGCTTGATATGGAAGACAGTCTTTTGTGCACAGGTTCAGATCCACATTCATGATCTCGAAGTACCATCTCCTTTAGTTTCTTAGGCTTACTAGTACAGAATTTACCAGGAGAGCTTACAAAGTCAGAAGCAATTTCTTCTTTTGCATCCAGTAGACCTCTCCCTCCAACGTTTACCTTCGAATCCAAGGCTCCCAACTTGTGAAGCAATGGGCTCCTTAAAATGTTTATCATGCTCTTGCTGGCAGATATTGTGCCCAGAATCCATTCTCCAGCAGAACTTATTGCAACACTATCTGTTAGTGCAGACAATGGATGTTCAATAACTAACCTAGCCATATCAGATGTACGTCTACTGCTAATTCCTCTATAACTTAAGTCATTCCGAAAGATTCTCATGTTTGAGGAAAAATCGGATGAGGGTACTCCAAATGCACTGATATGCATCCATTCGAGGCAATGCCGGAGGTATTTTTCATCAAAACTCAAGATGTGCTTTGGAATCTTATTGCCAACGCCGTAGAATTTTTGGAAGAACCACTGCTTACTGCAACTATTATAACTTGATATGCTTAAAACAAGTATGGGACCAGTCTCTTTCATTGGCTTGGATAAACTATTTTCCTCATCTAAGTCAATTTTCTTGCTCATGCACTGCAGTGAATCTTCTTCCTCCAGGTTGTCTCTCTCCAAAACATTTTTGTTTTTCATTTCTTCCCTAACAGTGAAAACTTCAACCGACTCAAATTTCCTAACCTAATTTCCGTTCAAGTGCAACTTCGAGCTAGAAGTGATAAACAACTCAGCTTCAACCTTGTTGAAAAGCAACTGGTGATCTGGAAACCAAGTAGAACCAATACTGAATTGTGAAACAATGTCCCAGAAAAATGGATTAAACAATGAACAGGAAGGAAGTAAATGTGTTCCTATTGTAACTAGCATCAGCCCATCAAATAAAAACTGAGAATCAGAAAAGGTATAGTTTCATCAAAGTTCCAATGGATAAACGAAAATAAACATACAATCAATCTTTTTGATTCAATACTTGAGCAATTCTGGTACAGGGGCTCAAACATTGGTGATATACACATATTTATTACTAAGTGGAATAAAGACTAGCTGTCCTGAGGTCAGAAATATATGCGGATGGATGGCATACATATAATTTCTAAATAGCTTAAAAACCATAATTAAACATCTGGAAGGTTTTTTACATGATTAGAACTTGCAGTTTAATAAAACAATACCAACAACTATCATCAGACAATCAAGAACATATCATATAGACCAAAAATGGCCACAAGTTCCCTAGGAAAAGCAACTTAAGATTGAAATAAAGAACAGACCTCTGAAAAGCATATACACCCTGTGAAAGCTATACTAGCCCAGATGTATCAGAAATGCTTGGTAGCTACTCATTTAATTCAATAAAACCTTGCAAACATCGGGCGGGGGAGGAAGGGGGGAGAGGGGGGGGGGGGGGGAGCATATATAAATGGTTATGAAGGCCCTTCCTTCAGAAAACTCCCTTTGCATATTGATTAACTCCTATTGAACTTAAAATACATTACAGAAATTGACATCAATCTTCATAACTACTAATTACATGCTAATGTGCAAAGTTCAACTTAAGCAGCCTAAGCTATACAGAAATCAAACAAGACTCAACCAGACACAAAAAAGTTCCATACTTTCATCAATGAAACACTAACAAACAAAAGAGGGATGTAAGTGTGAACCTTTCTTACCTCAAGATTAGATTCACAAACAAAAACCCCACTTCAACTCAGTTCCCACAGCAAGCTTTACCTTCAGACTTCTCCATAAACAACTGAAAATGAAACCCATTAAAGAATGGCATCTAATAGTCAATTACCAGCCAAACCCACAAAGGAAAAACAGGTATTCTAGTACTAAACAACTGGTAAACAACTAGTACAACATTAACTTCCAAAGTCAATTTTGTACAATGAAAAAGTAGAAAACTTTACCAACCAGCAAAACACATGGAAGGATAAGCTCCACCACTTTCAAGTCCTCAACTAGAAATAACTTGCACTTCAAAAAAAAACACAATTCTAGAACCAAAAAGTGAAGTACTACTACATTAATAGCTAGAGTGAGAATAAAGAGAGAGAGGGGTTAGGGAAAGTAAGAAGCAAAAAACCAAAATTAACTGAATTGGTTTATGGTTGATGTAAGCCACCTTTTGGAATTTAGAAAAATCAAAAAATTGGACATCATTCAAGAAAACATCAAATTCCGGCACTACGTGGGTGGGTCCTACAACAAATGCCAGTTTTCTTGAATTTTCGACCAAAAGTTGAAAACAAAGTTGGTAAATTTCACTGATATGGGTATTTGGATGTGGAAACAGGTCATATCATATGGGTAATGCTATAGCCTATAGATAAGTAGCGTAAGGCTTTAGTAGATACTAGCATTTATGTCACACTCGCTTGCAAATTGAATGAAAACTTAATTTCTAAATATCTAATCATACAATAATAAATCAAATTTGATTTGTGCATGCATTAATTCATATAAATCTGCTTTTTAATGGAAGTGGTATATTTGTAATTTTTCTGTTGTTTTTGTTTTAATTTATTAGATAAATTAAAGTAAGCGCAAATAAAAATTGGAAGTTTTTTTGGTAAAAAAGATTGTGTCCCCAAGCTACACCTTAAAAGCAGGAGGGTGATTTTCCATTTAATATATAAATCTAATTAATGCAAAAAAAAGAAGAAAAATAAAAATAAAAACCCTAGAAAAACATCAAAAAACAAAAAATAGGACCTTAGTGGTTAGTAAAAGAACAAATTTGGAGCAATTTACAATAAAATTGCTCTAATTTATAACATTAGGACATGATAATATATATATACATATATATATATATATATATATCTTTTGATTTAGTGTTACCTTTTGGCTCTGAAAAATATCGAATGCCAATTTTATTATCGTATATATGTAACATTAGTGTAAATTTTCTACAAATTTATGCTCTAATATTCTAACCTACTGTTGAGGCTCCTTGTCTTGGTGTGACAGAGGAAGTATGTGACTGTGTGTTTGTCAAGTGGAGAAAGTGGGAGGAAAGAAATTGGAAATGTATGGAATGAGCTGGTAAGCATGATAGCAACTGGACTTTTATGCCCACTACAAAGAAGTGAGGACATTCGTGCAAAGCACAAAACAAGAAATCTTCAGAGAGCCCAAGGGAATAAAATCAGACACATGAATGAACCTAAGGAAAAAAATAAAAAAAAGGACCCCAGAAAGAAATAGAGATGCTTGACTTTGATTTTCTTTTTCTTTCCATATACTATTTTATGAAGCATGTGATCTTTCAATAGATTTGTGCATATCATCTATATTTGTTTTTTTTTTATTGATATTATTATACTATAATAAGGGTGAGAGTGATCTTCAAATTTAGCTTCTTTAATCGAGGGTGATAAAAAAGAAAGAACATTATTTTATTCTAAAAACTGAAAAAAAGAAGATAGATAATGTTTGTCATTTTTATCTTTATTATTGATAACTAGGATGATATGAATTCTAATCCATTTCTTTATCTTTTTTTAGTTGCTCCTGATTTTAGTTTAAAAAATCTAAAAAAGTAGTAAAAAAAAGTAGTTGAGAACATTACAAAAAAGATTTTTCAAAAATCAGAAATTAAATTCAGATAAAAAAAAACTATTGAGAACGGGACCTTAGAATTTTTACAAAACATACCATTAAGTTTTTATTGTTACATAGGGTTTAGAGCATGGTTCATCAAAATTTTGAAGTTTAAGAAGAAAAACACTATCGCTATTTTGCAATTAAGAGGTGTCTGTTTGATCATACTAAGAAATCATTTAAATAACCATGTGTCGTTTTTTTCTTTTTTACAAATAATCTACTATAATGACTTATAGTATAATTGTACAATAATTTATGTATGCAGGTATTTGATATAGTGGATAATGCTGGGAGAATCAAGGACAAAAATATGGAGTGCAATGTTCTGTGGGGTAGTAACTGATATGCAAAAAATTTCAAAATTCTATCACTGTATAATACAATAATTAAAAACATTTTCGTCCTAAATTAATCAATACTTACCCCTTCTTATATTTTAATTATTCTAACTACGTTAAAAATTTTTTGCATGTTACAACAGACTGTGGCATCCATCAAGTACAATATGCACCGGCAATGGATCTTAATGGGGTAGTAATAT
Organism: Mitragyna speciosa; assembly: GCA_024721245.1. Classification (NCBI taxonomy): domain Eukaryota; kingdom Viridiplantae; phylum Streptophyta; class Magnoliopsida; order Gentianales; family Rubiaceae; genus Mitragyna; species Mitragyna speciosa. Next base: position 4,642,224 of record CM045569.1, read on the forward strand.
TAAATGTTGTCGTGTTCTTTTTCTGTTGACTGAGTTTTTTTGGTTGTATTAGTTTGCAATAAATATTGACTAGAATAAAGTTACTCCACCATTATTATTTCAAATGCAAACAAATCTACTCGTACACGGTCAGATACTGTATTCTGACATGTTTTTTGTGGCAAGCTATTATTTAAGATTTTGATTTTTCTTGGGATAAGGAAAAGACATATTTGAACATCATGTCATTTTTTATCATCAATTCTTATTACAATAAATATTTTTACCTCTTACAATTAGAGTAAGTGGGTGTTTGATAATATCAATTAATGCTAAAAATTAATGCATTAAGGGCTTTTTGAATTCAGCGTGTTTGATAACAAAATTTCTTTATTATTTAATACATTAAGTACTTATTTAATTTGTACATAAAATTTTAAGTGAAAATTTTTCACTTAATTTGCTGAATTTTAGATACATGTAGTATTCTCTCTCTCCTTCGCAAACGCACTCTCACACACTCATTGATGCACACACATATATAAACATATTCTTTCACACACACATTTTTGCGCACACAGTCAACACACACATAATCACCACTGCAAGTACACACATATATATTTTTTTACTCGACATGCAATAACATAAACTTTCTTTTTATCATATAAACACACTCCTCACACGTACATTCTTTCTCTGACACATGCACACACATTTTCACACAAATACACACATTCGCTCCCCTCTCACACACGCACAAACATACACCACGCAAACATGCATGCATACACTTCCGCCCATTCGCTTTCTCTCTCTCTCACACACTCACACACACGTATACATACATAAGTATATTATTTTTTTCACTTCCACACATATTTTCTCTCTCACACACTTGCACACACTATCATACATATACATTTTTACACTTTTGCACATATACACATACTTTCTCTCATACACAAATACGCTTGTCATTTATCTCTCACAAATAAATAATATCTTCTTTTGTCATGCATATTATTAATAAATTATTTCAACTTTTTAAGATAAAATAATTATATTAATAAGGTAAAATATTTGAATTCAGTGTATAAATTCAGTTAATTATCAAATAAGTATAATTTTATCAATTCAGCAATTTAATATTTTCACTACTTAAATTTTAGATTTCAGATTTCAATTTTACCAAACGACACCTAAGTCTCCCAAATTAATATTAAAGTAAGCTCCCAAACTTTTTTACTACACACAATCGGAGTGTGACTCTCTATTCTGAATCTGTCATTTTTTCCCCTCTCCCTCTTAAATGCCAAGGTTAGAGTTTGAACCCCGACCTTAGCATGGGAAGTACCCCTTGACCAACCCAGCAAAGCTGGGTTGGCTTGAACATCGAGTCATGAATGAAGAAATTTATAACCTTCAAATCAGTTTTAGTAAATAGTACTATTAAGTGCTAAGACCTGATTTCTTTGTATTCAATATAAAGCAACATAGTTGTGGTTTCATATGAATTTTTTTTTTTTATCAACTAATCGTATTATAATGTATGTTGTCACATACAATTCAAGGTGTGAACTCTTAATCCTAAATCCACTCTAGACGAGAATTCGAACCCTCGATCTTAGCATAGTTAAAGGCCTTCCCTAACGACTGGAGCAAGCCCCAACGATTAGTTTTGTGTCTTAATTAGAAAGAAAGAAAATTTTCTATTATTTAATGAATTGCAAAATTCCACTTTTTCATTGATGGCCATCCACCGTTTGGTTCATTAACACATTTTGCGGTAATTTTCTTACCTAGAAAGTCATCATGTGACAATTCAATTAGCCCAAAATGCTGAAACATGTCATATTCAATAGTTCCGTGGACCAAAAAATTTCTCATAAACTCTGCATGTGAAGCTCATAAATCTCTCCTATAATCCATTGACTTTATGTGATTTGAGTGATAGCTTTCCATAAACTATAAAATATTGCAAATTTTAAAAGGTTATCTGCTTCTCTTTAATGCTTTCCACTTCCCCAGGTGCCTCACGTTTATCCTTTTGCACCCCCTTTTTTGTTTTTTGGTTTTTATTTTTATTTTTTGCATTATTAGTATGAGCTAATTTGTTGTCAAATTGACTGTATTTTTTGGAATAATTACCAGCCAAAAATATTTTTTGGAATGCCAAAAATACTAATGTCTGTGTGTATATATCTATTATTGCTATTATTTTATGTTACAATTGTTTACTTTTTGTATTTGTACTAGTGCTATTGCTGCATGAATTTCAGCAATTGGCGCAATTTCAAAAATTCAAAGATTTTCAAAAATTCAGTTGTGGGATACCAACAATCTTGCTATGGACAATTAAAGTCTCCATAGGCCAATTGGTTGAATTTTATTATAGTCTTTGACTGGCTATGAAATATTTGTTTTCTTGATTTGGCCGTCTATAAGCAACAACCCCAAGAAAAAAATGAACATACCTTTTGTTGTTTTGTTAGTTGAAGTCAACAATTTGAAACTCCCTATTTTAGTACAGTAATATTCATTTGTACCTAATGATTAGTCAAACAATTATTCCAAACTTTATAGAAGGTACAATTCTCACGGGTGTGCTTAGTTTAAAATCATTCCCAATAAGATTAAATTAGTTTACACACTCCGCTTTAATCCAGTAATTTTAAAGCTAATACGCGCTTTCTTTCGCGAAAATGTCATTATTTTTAGCCGTAAAATATGGGGAATGAAAGGTACATTTCTTGAATGCAACAAACATTTCATTTAGACCATGGTTTATAAAATGAGGGGACAACAGTTTTCTAAATGAAAATTAACATTGACAAATGACTAAATGGACTAATCATAGGCAGCTTTCTTGCTTCATGATTCTCATGTCTGGCTACCACTATATCTGGCGCAAAAGAGAAAGTCTGGTCAAGCAGCCTTACTCCCATTTCAAATCCGAATCCAATGGCAACAAATCATATATATACTTTGTATTTGAAATCTTGTCTATTGTTTACCAAATTATATCGACCTCTATTGTATCCACGTGGGTAGCCGGTGGGCATGAGAAATGAAAGTAAAAGTAGAGAGAGGTTTGAATACAGAAGTGGAGCCACACCTTATATTATGTATAAGTATAAGGTGTCGCAGAATTGAGAGTCTCGACTTCATTATGTGTGACAAAAAAAAAATTCATATATTAAATGCTGTATCAAAAAATTAAATAAAAAAAAATGCAAATGTGAGAATTTTTTTTTATGAGAATGATTTTCGAATTTAAGCATCGATTCATGCATGTGCTTTTATGTATGGTCAAAAACAATTTTCAATTTTTAATACATAGTATTTTTTAGATTTCATGGATATTTGTATACATATTTCGTAAATCACTATATTGAATATAACTAGAGTTGCAAAATGGAATATGCTTTTTTTTGCGATTTAAACTTAATCTCGCCTTTGATTGATCCAGTCAATGCCTTGTAGCGAATTATTTAGATCTAGTTCAAATCATCTAGAATTAAGATGACTGTCTTAATCTTTTCTTTTCAGCAATTATCTACTTTCTTTTTTTTTTTTTTTTTGAAGAACTTTCCCTGAATCTTTTTTTTTTTAATCAATTTCCCTTAATATTTTAATTAAGGAGCAAAGATAAATTTATTGAGCAAATAGAGCAAAGCCCAGAGCCACGGAGAGTACAGCGAGCAACAATGCGATGGACTATACCCACATACAAGAAACGGCCCCAGAGGCGATAGTTAGGCCAATTTGGTATTGACTTTCGAAACCCAAATGTTCCATTCTTGTGATCGTCTTTGGAACCAAATCGGCACCACAAATTGAATCCCAAATTCAAATTGAATTCCTGGGCTTGGGCCCGCCATTGCACAGGAAGAGGGGCCCCCGGGCGAGGGGGGCGGGGCAAGAAAAGGCAAAAGAAGTGCGAAAATTTTTTTGAGACGTGAATAATAATAATAATAATAATATACTCGTAGATCTAAAAATTCGAACCAATTTCACTTGCTTTCCGAGTTTCCTAAGGCTTAAGGGTTTTGAGACAAGAACTAATTAGAATAGTAAATATGCGATTTAAACCAAGAATTTTACCCTGGTATTTTTTTTAAAATCTATTGAACATCAAATTAATCAGTTAAAATTTATTAAATAGGTCTACTTTGGATGCATGACTATGCTTAAACATTCGTGACCATACGAAGGTTCTGCTGGTGACCTTAAGCTTAAGGCAATGCAACTTTAATGCCCTCAAGATTTAGACCACATTTTGCAGCAGAGACAAATTCTTGTCAACTTCTATCAGATATCAATAAACGTAGTTAGGAGACACAAATCAGTGTGACTAAAATACAAAATTACCATACAAAAATCTTTATATAACTATGCACTTAATTTTTAACAAATAAAAGTGACTGTCAAGGTGCATAATGTTTATGGCTACAACATATATCAATAGATCACAAAGATGAAATTGTTAAACTTGTGGCTCTAGCAATGATTAGGTTGATAGTTGCATAGGACTGATGACTTATAATATATATACATTTATTTATTTTTCCTTTAAATTGCACGCTATGTGGTTGTGACTTGATGGTTTGTACTAATTATAGTGACCAAATATGTTCAACTTCTACCTCTATATAAAAATTAATGGCCCCTGCTGACAAAAGGGCCTCTGCAAAACTGTTGAAAGAAAGGCTGCACAAAAAAGTAAGCTGTTCAGGTCCAAGATTGGAGGGGATTGCTGCATTTGAAAGAATTGACACCACTGATATGGGCAAAAATATCTGAAGAATCAACCATATCGTCTTCATCTTTCAAGACCACCTGTAAGCGAAAAACTGAAAATTTTGTTAGGGGAAAGGAGATATTTTTCTCTTTTATTTGAAGACAGAATAATGACAGAAAGTTAACAATAGCTGAGAACATGCATCTTGGGATATTTTTTTTTGTTTTTTTTGTTTCCAGATTTGGCTAATAGAAAAGGAGAATAGCAGCTGGTGGATTTGATAGGAGAAAAATGATCACTTGTGTCGATGGTGGTATCTGATGATATTAAATGATATATAAAGTGAAATTTTTTAACTTACATCGTCATCTGTGTCCTCTTCTTGGTTGCTAATGCTACAAGCTGTTCTATTCATCTCCAATTCATCATTTTTGGCAAACCTTCCTCTAACCCGAGGCCTGCTGTCTGCCAGTGTTTTGCGACATGCGTACTGCACATTATTTTTCAACGTTAGTACATTGCTCGTTATATAGATATAAATGATATCATGCTCAAAAGCAAATCTTGTTAGCACTGTTTCTGGATGAAGAGCTGAATCGACAAATGGACTAATGACTCTGCCATATATGGCTGCAATGTTTATTATGCAGATTAAATGGCCAAAGGACTTGCAATGAAGATGTGATATTCTTAATCTAATAGACACTTTCTGCAATTGTACATTCACGTAAGCCTAAGAATGCAGTACTAGCTCACATCTGTGAACTTAACTAGGAAAAGACTAGCCTCTATCTACAAGGAAGGATGCATAATCAGGGCCTCTTGGTACATAATCAAAAAATAATTTGCAAGCATATAGTAAGATTTGATTGTATGAACCTTGATTTTCTTGCTGAAGTTCCTTTCGTTCCTCTTCTTCATGTATTTGTGGATCTTTTCTCTCCTTTCTTCAGCAGTGAGTTTGCCTACCTTGAAGGTAGGATCATCTAGACTTGATATCTCTGATGCCAAGGGAGTAGAATTTCCAGCTCCATTAACGAAGTGTTGACTCTCATTACTGATTGCCTATTAAAAGATGCCATCAATACTATCATGTGAATCTACTATTGGTAAATGTTCTTGTATCCCATGAATTTGGAAGGAGAATTGAAAATTAGTACTTAGAAAAATTTTCAGTAGGCAGGATATTCCTCTAAGAAGACTACCTGAAGCTCAGCACTGCAGTTATAAACTCGAGGCATGGCATCTGGACAGAAAATTCCACCATTTTCTCCTTGAAATTCTATTTCTTGAGGTGGCAGCTCGGTACCAAGAAAAAGGCAACCTCCAGGGAAAATTCCTGGATTTTCTGCTGCTAATGCTGCATTGAGATTGCCTGGCAGGTAGGGTCCAATTGTAGGATCAAGTAGAGAACAAGAAGGCGATGAAGTACTCAAGCGCATGTAAGGTGGTACGGCAGACAAGCATTCCTCTTCATATACAGGAGGCATAGGAGGCGCCATGAGTGGGACTACAGGATGTTCAGAAGGGTACTGAGTAAATGATCCATCAGCCACATCTGTGACTAAATTTCGAGTATTCAAAGAAGAGTAATCAAACTGGTCTTGTTGGCTATGGAGGTAATGAGGAAAAGTATATGCAGTAGAATTACTGAAGTCTATCGATACAGAAATGTCATTTTCATAATCACCTGAGGAGTCAAAGATTACAGATAGATTGCTAGTGTTATTAGTTGTGGTTCTGGGAGGGATCATGGTGGGGGTCATGGCTTGGGTTATGGTGGTAGTCTCAGGTTGTTCATCTTTAGCTACTAAGTTGTTGGTGTATTTGTTCATGTCAGGAGTAAGGGAAAGATTTGTGGAATAGGAAGAGTGCTCTTCATAGCAACAGTTTGAGCTGGAAGCAACTTCAGAATTTGGTAGAGTCTCTGGAAATAAATCAGACTCAGAGAAGTCGAAAATTTGAGCATTAAGGGGGCTTGAAATTTCTTCCTGCACAAGAGAAGCAACAATTAGTTCATCAAGCTGAACGCCAGAGTCTTCTGATGAGACTAAAACTTGACCATATGTACATACGAAGCAAATGACCACTTCTTTATAGGCAATAATTCTCAATGTTGTACAATCTTAGGAGGTTAGGAGGACTTCATATTCCACACAAAATATGAACATCCCGTACAGATGGAATTGGAAGAAGACAGAATATTGATTTACACTAACACAATAGAATGCAATTATATTAGTACTCCCTACGAAGCATATGCAGGCACTTCTTTATGAGATTAAGAATTATTTCGTCCATAAAGATATGCTAGTATATATTCTTTTTCAAGCTTAAGTTTTGCAAATATTGATTAAAGAAAGCTATAAATTCTTAAAAGAAGGATCTTCTTGGTGATCAATGTCTTGCAAAACAGAAAAATGGTGTGGGTTTTATGCTCCATGTGACCTGTGAGAAGTGTTATAGGCAATGGTAAAGATGGAAGTTAGTGGTATTTGAACCAAAATAAGAGAAACTGTCAAATTTGGACAAACAAAAGGAACATTGAGGCACTAACAGTTTCTTGTGTCATGCATGTGCACGGTTGCCATTAAATTCCATTCTCAATCTAACTGAGTTAAAGTGCGAAGGTTAGAAAACCTTAAGCAATAGGATACAAAAAAGCCAAATATTCCATCAAAATCCAAAAAGATAATGGAAGTAACCATTAAGATCGATTGTGATAAGCAATAGACAAAGTGCATTTTGAAAATGACAATTTTCTCGGCAAACTTTGTATGCAAGATTGAAAATATCTTCTAAAAGAAGACTTGAGAATGCGACATGATTGACTCACTAAGCTGTAGAAAGGGATCATGATCAGTTGCCTATCCATGCACTTTTGAATTTGACGCTTATATTGGCTCAAAATCAGAAGAACTAGGACTAAGGTCCATAGTCCATTGTGCTTTTGAAATGTGAACAGGTGTAGTTAAAGTAACTTGATATGTTCGGGTTGTTGGCAAGCACATAAAGAGCCTTAACATTCCATTGACAGCAAAAGGATCAAGATTCAAAGTGAAAGCTATGGAAATGAAATCTGTGGCTTATTAGAAAGGAAATCTACACCAAAAATAAATAGATAAATAAATAGTAGGACTCTGAAAAACAACGTTATGACTTGATTACTTTGGCTCAAAAATCTCCAAGAGATTTTTTTTTTCTTTTCTTTTTTTGGATGAGTATGCTATCTGCATGATGAATGGATCGCAGAATCATCAAGGGATTTAAGGGAGAAGAAAGTTAAAACTGTGAGAAGGAAATAAAAGAGAGGCAGTGGAATTCTATTCTTTAACACCATTTTAACGATATCAAAGATTTTGATTTGTTACGATTTCCTAGGACCTATGTTACCTGGACATATAGCTAGTGCAAAATGAAAAGTTGGAGACAGAGCAAAATGAAGAGTCAATACTTCACACAGGGACTCCTAGATACATATTTAATTCTGCAAATCCTCATATGCAGAACAAAAACAACGCCTGATCACCTAGAGACCAGAATCAAGAAGAGGAAATACATGTGCAATCGAAATACATCATTTTCCACCTGATCATAGACATGCAAGAACTTGATAGAGAGATAGAGATAGCTTTTCAGAATGGAAGAAATTATTACAAGGGAAAGCTGTTCTTGATGCTGAACCATATCCTGCAACATTGTTCTATACTTTCAAAATAAAATTTTGCTGCTGCAAAATATTTCAAATCCTCCTCAAAAAAGCTCGATGATTATTTTTTTTCTTCCCTAACAAACAAATTTTGAGCAGACAAGAAAATGGCCCTCAAATTTCTTCATCCTTAGCTCAAAATGCGCGGCTGAAAAAACTGAAGAAAGAAACGACTCCATCCCACAAAAATAATTAATACAGGTTAGTATTATATTTTTTTCAAGGAGGAAAAGAAAGAAAAAATTTAGAGAAATGAAGAAGAAAGCTGTATAAGCAAGGGATGGACGGATGAAAGTTAGTTAAATTAGGGAGACTGGCAACAAAGTTAGTTATATAAGGTTGTAGGATATCCGTACTTAGAGTCAAACCGAGGTTGTCGTCCGGCCGCTCATTGAGCCTATGACTCCGTGGCATTGTTAGTAAACCCATTATTTTGTAACACGTTTGAAGTAAGTCCCAACTGATTTTTCCTTTTCTTTTTTGAGACAATAGTTAATATTTTCCAACAACCTAATTAATGCAATCTTTTCCAAATGTTGGAGGGCAAATATATAGCCAAATATTTATATTTCGAAAAAGTATCAAAAGTTGTACATCGATTTTAATGCAATGTATGTACCTGCAAAATAGTGTTTTAGCATAATTTACTATGTTGAACTAATGTTTTATAATCAGTTGCAAACTTTTAAATCGTTTATAACAATTGATTTTGTTTTTAAAAAAAAAACAATTGATTTTTTTTTTCAATTGTTTTTGCCCCTCTTTCATTATCTAACTAACTGTAACTTTCTTTTTGGAAGAGAAGGGACATGAGCAAACTAATTTAATGAGAAACTAATTATAGGATCTTGTCTGGAGAAAGGACAAAGGCTCCCTAATTTGGGAAATCAAAATTACAAAATAATTTACATTTTTCAAAGTAATTTTTATATCTAAAGAGTTAAAAATTCAATATATTGATTGCTAAAAAGACTAAATTAAATTCGCATAAGTTACTTGTACACAATATCACCTTATTTATACAACTAGCAATTGAAGTGTGCATCAAATTATTCAGTAATTAAATTCTAGCCCTTGATTTTGTCAAAATTGGTAAATTTTAACAGAATTTGAAAAGTTTATGATCCGAATTAATGAGTACATAAAGAACAAATAAAATAATCAGCTTTCAATTTTGAGATCCAAAAAAGTAGGAGTATTAGTTAGAACTTTCAAGCTCATTGAGATTTTTAATTAGGGTCAAAACTATCGTGTACCACATGTAAATCGGGTAAATAGCTGTATGTTTTTCCTTAATAAATTTACACATCATTTGAAATCCATTTTGATCTAAATTGGTTCGATATCAAAAGAATCCACAGAGATATGAAAAGAGTGTTATAGATGCTTCTCTTGACTATTTCTAGACAACAATTGTGGATACAATGAGGCTTACGCTCTTTGTCGAACTTCAATCATGAAACATTGATCCTGCAATCTAGGCAGTAGTTTCTGGGCCTCGTACCATTTCTTATCATCATAAAAGTTGAACTAATGCCTGCTGTCTAGTATCTATGAATTGTTCTTTTTTGACAATCAAACTCAGGCTAACAGTTACAACTCTTTTGTTTGTATGTTATATTTTAGGTTACACATTTTAATAATCTGGCGCATGTTTAATTTGGTAAGAAGTTATATAGAAACAATTAGACTCTAATTGAATATTTGTTACTCTACCAAAAAGTGTAACACGGAGTATAACAAGAGAAACTGTAACATAAGATTTTTTGCTGGCCAACATCCATCTCATATGAAAACCTTTTAAGTCTTTGATCATTCTTTATAATTTCATACAATGAAAGAAACACAAAGGTTCAAAATGATAATAACAATAATCAACTCAATTGAATTATTGGTATGAATTTCTTGTTAAACAATGATATTACATGTTGTGAGCCTTCGAAATTTGAGTTTGTTATGCACTATAATTGTGATTAACGCATGATCAAATTAACCCCTTTAGAACAAGTCTTACTTAAAACTTGTGATACCTTTTTAGCACAACTTTATTCTTGAACCTTTTCCTAATAAAAGAAACCGCATTGTTAAAGCATAACGATTCTCATCTTTCCTTTTCATTACTTTTCTTTTTATCGAGACTCCCAAGGTAATTCCTTAATCACAAAATTCTCCTTAGGTACAAACTAAATGGACAAAAGAATTACTTGTAGGAATTTGTATTTAAATGATTATGTTCTTATTCTATAGGAAATTGAAAATTATAGAGGGAAAGGGACATAGACAAGCATTTATCATTCTTATTCAACCGGACAGCAGATTAAAGAGAGTTCATTTTGTTCCATGGTCGTAATTTGCTTGATGCTTTTCTTTGAATTTTTGTCTACGTGCAAGAGGATAAAAGTTAACATGAATTGACTTTTGTGCCAGACATTTTTGAAATTAACTACTCAGTGTGTGAACTTTCTTCACCTGGATAGAACAAGATAACTCATGGTTCTCTCCAAAATTTGTCAGGAGCTATTAATAATGACAGTTGTTAATGTTAACCTTGGTTTCTTAGAGCATAAATCTAGTGAAGCCCATGATTTCAGAATAGAGGCCTCCTCTTGTTTGTATAAGTTATAGATCTCAACTTCCTTGGTTTTAGGTAAGGTCAAGAATAAGCTATGCATATATATTACCTATCACCTATAATAGTATGTAAATTATTCCCAACATTTAATTAACTACTTAACCTTTTTGGCTTCCCTTCTATTTGTACTCAAGTGAAAATCAAAAACAGAAAATAGGGAAACGAATTATGTTGTGCTGTTAGAGCTCTGTGACTCCATTCTAGAGGTCGAGAGTTCGAATCTCACCACGCTAAATTTTTCTTCCCATGTAATAGTATAGGTTTATCAAAAAAAAAAAAAAGAAAAAGAAAATAATAATACACTATGATATTGAGAGTTACATCCACTTTTTAATATGACTAAACCACCTCAACAATCTCTTTAAACTGATGTTGATATCCATCCTTATTCCTATCACTAAGGAATAACCACCACCTATTTTATAAATAGGTACACATATTCTTCTAGCAGCATTAGAATTTGTATATATGTAAAAATCACAGTTTTTGCTACTAAGATTCAACAAAAAAAAAATGTTCAAATTATTTCACATTGTTTCAACATCTCCACTTTTTCAGAAAGTGTTGTAGCGACGAGGCATTAAGTGACGCCACTTCTTTTAAAAAAAACAAATAAATCAATCGGCACTGCAAAATTTTTCCAGTTCTTCCCTGGGTGTCTAGAAAAGGTGTAACACTTGTCACACACAAAATATAAGTTTACCAACAAATTAAAATTGAATCTCAACTGTTTAACACTTTAATAATGAAGTTTGTTAATGCTGAAATCATGAAGAACATACAATTAAAAGCAATAATCTAGCCACAGACTTGTACGACCTTCAACTGAAAAGGTAGCTGCAACTTTAACCCATGCCATCTTTCGCAATATCACTCAAAAAGATACGTGATATCTGTTGATGGCTTGAAGCCTAAGTTACAATTGGTACATCAAGTACAATTTCTTGGTTAAATACTCAAAGATTCTTTGATTCCTATGTGATTTCTTTTACAACTAACGCGGCTAACATATATAGGTAGCATTTCGTAAGGATTAGCAAAATATAATCGATCAGTTTCATGATTTGATTTGTAGTACTTTATGCCCACCTAACCTAGCTACGCAAAAGAATATTGACCATATTCCCCAATTCGTGGACCTGCAATTGTATATCTCTTTCAGCTTTGTTCCCTGGGGAAAGTTTCTTTTGTTTAAAATTGAACTGATTCAAGATTTGAGAAGGCTGAGAGGGGGATGATCAGTTTAAAGTACGCTCAAATTAACTTGTTTACCTGATTGATAAGATATTATTAACGCAAAACAAAGAAAAAAGAAGCAAAAAAGTTAGCTCCTTTACTTGAAGCAGGTTTTCTTCTTGTTTTTACAATGATGGTAACAAATTTGAGAATAAAAATTGCTGGACAGAACAACAGGATTCATCTATGATCAAGTAGAGCATTTTCATCAAAATCCGAAGAACTTTTATGCTATTTTAGTTAAAAAAATGGTATTTTGTGTGCTCTGAGATAACCGATCAATTTATGAATGTATCTCTCGTAACTAACCAGAAAAAAAGAAAATCCAATCTAAGTTTTACCTTACCCTTTTTCTAAGTGGGGTTGTTTGCATAGGTAGAAACAAGGCATAGTGATTACTGACTAACAATTATAACCATTCCACCATAACCATTCCTTGCAGCCGGCAAAGGATGGAAAGTATGAAATATTTACTGGACATGACATAGTTTTTTCCTTTTTGCAGAAAAAGCTAACATAAAAAGCTACCATTTATTCCAGACTTGTAATAGAAGACGGTCCAACATCCAGGGATTGGAGAAAAAGGCCTAGCTTCTGGATTGCTTTGCATCAAAATCCATCTTTAGCCAGTTCCTTGGACTCTTTCTGAAGACGATCCCTTCCACATTCTATGAAAGTTGGCATATTTGGTACAGAATCGACAGCCCTCGTGACATTGCATGGTAAAAGATGTGTCCACAATCTTGAATTTACATGCTGATTTGAGCCAATGTTGATGCTAAAGTGGCTAAAGCAGTGAAAAAACATCATCCAAAATCAACTCGCATACCAAGAATGGAAACATATACGACAGACATTGAGGGCATTTTCCTTTCATCCTGTTTTGGGAAAAATTCGATCGCACGAAGATTTTTTTTAGTATTTGGTGCATTTTTCTTTTGAGCATGGAAAATCGGGGCACGTAGAATCGAAGATTATGTTCTAATTTTTCAGGATATTTTTTAGGCGACGGATGAAACATATTCCCAACAGTGAGCGGATGGATGTAACAATGTGTTTGAGTCGAATCCTCAGTTTCTCACATGGCTGCATTTATGCTTTAGTTATGGATTTGATCGAACATCAGCAAATGCTAACAATAAATTGATTCAAAGATGAAGGGACTGTAAATCCTGTGGATGATTTTAAACATGTTGAAATTAATCTTGATGCCATTATCATCATTGGAATTGTATTCCTGTCCTAGGTGGTTCATGCTGATCAACAATTAACACACACTCTCCCTTTATACAATCTCGGTAGTTAAAATGGATTATAGTATAAGAACTGCTGTTAAGTGTTCACAAAACAAAAGCTTTCAAGAGCAAGAGATGCTTAATATCTCCAAGTTTCCCACTTCCACCATCCCTCTTCCTTAGCTTCCATTTGGAAGGTCTGTTTGGATATGTTTGGTATGCAAACATGACTGCTGCAGTACACAGATGATAGAACTGTACATTGTTACATGTTTTTCAAAAGCACGGGAAGGAAGTTGTTTGAAGTGGGAACAAATGAAGGGTTGAGCTATTAGAGTTCCGTAACTTTGGGAGTCGCACTGACACCAAATTCTCCTTTCCCTATATAATAGTGTAGTTTTAATAAAAAAAATATTTTTTGAAGTTTTTCTTTTCTAAAAAAATAATACTATTGCACTTTATTAATTATAATGGATGCGAGATAGAAAGGTAATAGATGAATATGTTTATGAAATATTTCAAAATATTTTTTGGAAAATGTGTTGTCCAAATAAACCTATCTCTTTAAAGAACACTTTAAACATATTTTCTTACCAACTTTATAATCTTACATACATGTCTACCCAAAATTTACAAAAATTTTACTTTTCTAAAAACATTCCAAGAAAACAAATATCCAAACAAATCAACTCTAGTAGTAATTTTGTAACACCTCGGACTCGTAGGCCCAACACACGACCAGAGTCTGAGCAGCCAACTCCAACTGTTGGGCTCCGTCATCGCTAACTCAAAATGGATATCTCAAGTTGAACTTGAATGTTTAGACTTAACTTATACATTGGTTCATGTTACTTTACTTTTTCGATTTGGGACGGAGTATCACATTCACCTATCTTTATTAGGCTTTGCATGGTAGTAAAGCCCGAACTGTTTACTCGGTTATGTTGGATTCTAGAGGTGGCTCCCGCCCTTAGGTCGACGTAGCATTTAGCCCCGTATAGCACTTAGTTTTTTTACTTCCTTACATAGTCGAGGCCTAATACCATAGGCACAGTCTCACCTTGTGTAGAGACCACACAGGGTTTGCTCTGATATCATTCTTTCACACCCCGGGCTCGCAGGCTCAGCGAGCGACCAAAGTCTGAGTAGCCAAATCTAACTTTTGAGCTTTGTCATCGTTAGCTCAAAATAGATATCCCAAATTAGATTTGAATGTTTATACCAACTTATACATTGGTTCATATTTTTTAACATTTTCGATGTGGGACGGGTATCACTAATTTCGTCCCAACCTATTAAACTTATCTTGCCGCTTTGCCCGAAGTGTATATTTGCATTTTTCATATGATTTTCATATAATATCTGAAGTAAACTTGCGTGCATGGTAGAACAATCTATCCTTTTCATTTAAGAAAACATAGAATTTAGCAAAGGGAAGGGCGCTGTTCCATCTGTAACTTTAAAGTACATGTGATACTTGATGGATGCTACTTGTCTCCCAATTAAATAATGCTTTGATTCCTAAAGATCAATCTATACGAGGAAACATATTCTAAAATACTAACATTGATGGTCAAAGCATTTCGTTTAAATACCAAGTGGATTGTTGATTGAGAATGAATAGGGTGAATTATGAAGGATATATCCTTAAAACTTTTGACACATTGTTCACTAAATCGATGGACTTTTATTCTCCAAAAAAGAATTTATAGATATGTTTGAATATGATCAGGTTATGTAGGTCAAAAAGTTTATATTAAAGTTGAGTTCCAATTGAACTTAAATAACTTGAATATTTTGAGATAAAAATAACTTGAATATTTAATGATATTTTGTAGTCAAACTAAATTTGATAAGGTCATATCAACTGATCAAATCTTGAATGTTCTCTTGTCAAATCAAACTTGAATAGTACATTCGATAGTTTGATTTATATTGCAATTCTATTATTATAATTCCCATATTTTTTAGTGGCAAATTTTTAAGAAAAAAAATTTATTATCATACAGTACTAACTTTTTTTTATTTAAAAAAAAAAAAGAGAGGAAATTTCTCAACACATGCCAACAACAATTTCTTTTCCTTCCTGCATTTTGACTTTTGACTTTAAAGTCAAGCAAAACCGGCCTGGGTCAGAAGCCGGTCCACTGACCACCCTCCGGTCCAACTACAGCTAACCTAAACCGGACCTTCGACTTATATCTCCCCAAAACCCTTAAAAAATCGATTTTTCTCCTCTCAATAGCAGCTGCTTCTGCTGCTCAAATCGACAGAAGAAAAGAAACCCTAACGAATCCTCTCATTTTCAAAAATGAACTGCTCAAGTACGAATTCTCTCTCGTTTAATCCGCATTTTTTAATTTTCGTTTAATTTTAGCTTTTTTTTTTCTGATCTACGGAGGTTTTTCTAACCGTACAGTTTCCGGCGAGGTGCCGGAGGAGCCAGTGGTGTCGAAGAAGTCCGGACTCCTTTACGAGAAGCGGTTAATCGAGCGCCACATTTCTGTTCGTTTTTTTGCCCTAATTCTCCTGGTTTATATAATTTGTGTATAAATGTTTAGTTCTAGGGTTTAGTTCATAGCATTTTATTTAGCTTCTTGAAGTTGTTTATAATCTTTAGTGAACAAAAAACTGGGAATTTTGATTTTAAGGCGGTAGTGAACTTGTGAAACTGGAAAGGATTGTGCAGAGGGGGGTTAAGTAGATTGATAATTGTAATGTTGGATTTGGTGAGTGATGAAGCACTGGAAGTGTTAGAAGTTCAAGCGAAAATGGTAGCAAAGAAAGTTTTGTTTTAGGATGGATGATAACGAATTGGTGAACTTGGAAGCAGTGGAAGCAAGATTACAAGCTGTAGAATTTCAAACAAGATTGGTATACTAGAAATTTTTATTTTCAGGACGGAAGATGTGATCAAATTTGGTGAATGAGGAAGCATTGGAATTTAGATTGGAAAGCTAGAAGTTCTAACGAGAATGGCAGCCGAGAAAGTTTATTTTTTATTTATTCTTTATCCAGGATGAGAGATGAGATTGAATTTGTGAGGCGAGGAAGCATAGGAAATAAGGTTGGAGGTATAAGAAGTTTTGGTCATGATGTTAAAAGCTCATGAGTGTTAATATATCTGTCGTGTTGCAGAGAATTTAGAGTTTTAGGGAAGCAGGGAAAATAGTCTACTAAGGGCAAGGATCAACACAATAATAAAATTGGTTATTTATTTACTTTTTTTGACAGGTAAATATTGAAAAAGAAGCTTCTTTGTGTACTGGGGGATACAGTGGTTATTGTGCTTCACATATCCAGCTCTTTATCGAGTTTTTGTGGAAACATCATTTATTCTGTAATGGGACAATTTGTTTTTGCTTATCCAAAAATTAGAATGGCTAGAGCCTTGTTTAGACGTTCTCTTTTATTTATGGCTTACTGATAACAAGTGAAAACTAAACAGGAATAACTGGAAGATTTAAGCAATGAACTTTGAAGAGTTTTAAGTTTTGAACTTTCTCATAGTGAAATTATTGAATTTTAAATTCTTATTTACATCTGTTAGGAAGAAAGTTTGAAAAGATAGGTATGGCTAATCAAGATTATCTAAATCTTTTAACTTGTTTATGTTTTGATTTGGTGTATAGAGAGGATTTGGTTTAGATGACTGAGTTATGTAGCAAAACATTTAGAATATTCAACACTGTTTTTCTTTTTGGTAGACGTCTATATTTTGTTTGTCTTTTGTGTTTTACAGGGATTGAACTGTTAGCTCAGTGATTATATTATTTGATTTGAGATATTTGTTTTAATATTAATATATATATTTTTTGGCCTATCTTCAGTTTACACCTTTAGTCTCCTTTACCTTATAGGATTATGGGAAGTGTCCAGTTACTGGGGAACCTCTAACAATGGATGACCTTGTTCCAATTAAAACTGGCAAGGTATAATGTATTTCCTTAAAGTTTTTTATGTTTGTGTGTATTTAGTTTTTTTTAATTATTTGTGTGTTTAGATTTATATGGATATGGAAATATGTGCATGTAGATATAGATATGTAGGTGTATTTATGTAAAGTTGTTTACACGTAATATCAGTTTCCAAAGTGCTTTTAAGTAGAGTGGAGTCAAATTTTAAAGTTCAAAAAATAAAGAATGGTAAATAAGATGTTATATTTGTTTCATTCTATTGCAGATAGTGAAGCCTCGACCGGTACAAGCTGCAAGTATTCCTGGAATGCTGGGAATGTTTCAGATTGTATGTATTTCTAGTCCTTTTCCTGGTCTTTTGTCATTGTTTTTTTGTGATGGAATTGTTATTGTATTTTACAATTTCCTCTTAGAAATCTTGTATTATTATTATCATTTTGTTTCTATTGGCTTTCTGGGGAAATGAATTTTTCTGGAAAGTTTGTTGCTTTGTGTAGACCTAGGCATTATATTTCTCTGCTTGGCATAGTCTTTTCTGTTGGTCTCCATGTGCTTTATTAATTATAACCACTCGCCTGAAGGCAGTGCTGTAGGACCTATGCTTTCATTAGAATCTTGAAAGCAACTATAGTTTTTATGCTAGTTTGGATGGAGTCAAAAGAAGCTGGCTTTGGAGCTCTGAGTTGTTATTTTTTATGTTGGGTAATATTGTGTTCCTATCTTCTTGAATCTTTCTACTTGAGATTTTGTCTTTAGATTGTATGGTACTTATGTAAACTAATTTGTTACAACCTGTTGATGCTTGAATCTGCATCCTGTGGTTTACTAGTTCAGAATATACTTTCCTGTATTATCAATTTAAAATCTTGTTTTTGTTTGAAAATGATTGGTAGATGAATTGTTTACATGGTTCGATTTCATAATTTTCTTTCCTCATTCTAGGAATGGGATAGTTTAATGCTGTCAAATTTTGCTTTGGAGCAACAGTTACAAACAGCAAGGCAAGAGCTTAGTCATGCTTTGTACCAGGTAATTCTAGAGGATTTGTGGTCTTTTGAAACAAAAATCTTTAGTTTTTGTTTGCTCTGTGTTGAATTTGTATTCTTATATTTCCAGTTATTGTATTTGTTATGTATTATCTTTGTTTATCTGGTGCTTAGGAATTCTTAGTGCAAACACAAAATATAATGTGCATCGTTAACATGGTCCTGGGGACCATGCCATTCTTTTGATGTGCTTTCTGCCACATAATTTTTTTTAAGGTATGGTGCATAAATATGGCTTGTGATTTCATGTTTTGGCAGCATGATGCTGCATGCCGTGTTATTGCAAGGTTGAAAAAGGAAAGGGATGAAGCAAGGGGACTACTGGCACAGGCTGAAAGACAAATGCCTATTGCTGTAGCACCTGTACCAGCAGCAGCAGCTAATGCTGCCGCTCTAATCAATGGCAAAAGAGGTTCTTCCCTTTCTAGGCTCTTTTTTTTATTGGCATCTTATCATACATGGAGACTGATTTGTGATTACAGCTGCTGAGAATGATGAGATTATTCCTGATGGGAAGAGGATTCGACCAGGAATCACAGCCAATATCATTTCTGAACTCACAAACTGTAATGCTGCACTTTCACAGCAAAGGAAAAAGAGACAGGTAATTTTCTGATGATTTTTAGTTGCAAATGCTTCATGAAAACAGGAGTGAAACATTTCCGTCACATGACTGGCATCTTCTTTGGAATCCTTTTATTTTCTTGTTTACTTCTTATGTTATCAAGTATGTCTCAACAATTTTTTTTTTTTGGGGTATCTTTTTCCTTATAATTTTAGATACCTCCAACATTGGCTCCCATTGATGCCTTGGAGAGATACACTCAGCTCAATAGTTATCCACTCCACAAAACCAATAAACCTGGTATATTATCTTTGGATGTGCAGTATACAAAGGTATGCACGCTCTGACCATCGGGCTTTTCATGCTTCATCTTTCATTCCTTGTAATCATGTTTGATGTATTGCAGCCAAGTAAACAAAATTTCGTTCAGTTGGACTCGGGAGCTTATCTAATCTATTTTAAGTTTTGGTTGCAGTAAATTTAAAAAAAACCATGAAAAAGGGGAAATTACTTTCTTTTTAACTAGTGGCCTTTGCAAAACCTGAGGATTTTGTGGTGCCCATAAGTCGTATCAAGTTAGTATGGTTGTCTTGAATAAACTTTCTAGTACTTTTTCGGGAAAAAAAAATAATAATAAAATAAAGGAAAGGGTAAGAATACACTCTTAACATGTGACAATATTCTTTGGAATTTAAAATTAGTTCAAGTTCTAAAAATGGGATCTAAAAGGAACTTAAATTCAAAAATGCACTCTAAAAATGTGATAATCTTGGCTGTGTTTGGATAGCATTTTTTGGAAACTTTTGGGAAAAATTTTTTGGAATTGTGTTTGGCATGTTGAACATTTTTTGGTCAAACTTTTTTATCAAATTTTCGTACCAAGTTTTCATTTTAAATTTCAAATGAACTTTAGAGACTTTTTATACAATTATTTACAAAAACAAGCATGTTTATGTACAAAATTTGTTTAGAAAAACTAGAAAAATCGCAAGTAACAAAATGAGATCCATTTTCAGTGGGTTTTGAGGTTGGACGACGAAGCGGATGACCATTTCTTTAAGCGGACGATGAAGTGGACGTTTGCTTCTTTAATAGAAATGTCTTAGCGAGCACTAGGGCATGGATGCTGCCTCGCTAAGACATTTCTATCTCTGATTTTTTGAAGTGACATGATGGTGGTTTGAAAAGTTTGAAACGGGAAGTCAAAACCCAATCCATATGGTTGGAAAAAGTAGTGAAGCGGACGTCCGCTTCACTACTTTTTCCAACCATATGGATTGGGTTTTGACTTCCCGTTTCAAACTTTTCAAACCACCATCATGTCACTTCAAAAAATTTTTCACATCCAAACACTTTTTCACCTTTCCAAAAAAGTCAACAAAAAACAATCTCAATAATTTTTCCAAATAATTCTCAAAATCCACTCCAAATAATGATGTCCAAACGGAGCCATTATTCTTGGAATTTAAAATTAGTACAAGTTCAAAAGATGGGATTTGAAAGGAACTTAAATTCAAAATTACAGGCAATAGTGTTGTTCAACATGAGAGTTGTATGCTGGTCAATGACTAAGAAGTTAAAATCTTTGTGGCTAAACTTAGCTGTCGTGTTTGAAACACCGTCTAATGCATTTATGTTATTAGTCCAGATAAGAGCAATGGATGTAGTAGAATTTTTAGTTTCAAACAATTGAACAAGCAATAGAGCTTTTTTTTTTTTTTGGCTGAAATTTGAAATCTTCTTTACTTCTTGTAATTGGCATTTCTCTGAAAGCATTATGAGTCACCAAGGTAGAAGATGATTGGATGATATAATTGCAATACTAAATTCTAATTATTGGCATATCTTTTGCAAATCTCAAATCCAGTATATTTAAGTCCTTATCATCTATTTTTGTTTGTTTATAAGGATATTATTGCAACTGGTGGGTTGGATACAAATGTCGTCATCTTTGATCGACCTTCAGGAGAGATTTTATCTACACTCAGTGGTCACTCGAAGAAGGTCTAAGATCTTGTTTCTTATCCTTCATAACTGTTCCAGCTAAGATATTTGGAATAATTCTATATTTTCTTTCTAATTTTAATATATAACCTGTTTCTTTCTGTAGGTAACCAGCGTCAAATTTGTTGCTGATGGGGAATTAGTAATTTCTGGATCAGCTGATAAGGTAAGACATATTGACTTCTGTTGGACTCAAGCATGACCTTTAGTTTCCTGGCACCTCTGTTATTGTACTTTTGTCTTTGTTCGCTAGTCAGCTCTTGTTTTTTCTTATTATAAGCTAGGGGGAAAAAAAATAATTCTGAGAAGCTGAACTTTTCTAGTAATCACCTTTTCTTCAAGACAATCCTCTCTCACCTTCACTTTTTTAATATCTAATGGGGTATAAATATCCCTGAGATTTGATTAATGGTATGAAATTTCTTTTATATAGCAGACTAAGGGTGTAGGATGTCTATGTCACTGGGACTCTCCTCTCACCTCCACCAATCCTGAGTTGTGTCGTGTTGTGTCCACATGGATGCAGGTGTGATTGGGGCATGTTTTGAGTATTATTTCACTTGTCTTGCCTTGCACGTGGGACTCTTCATTCTTGTTTGTGTCCACACACCTCCATACCTGAGTACGAGTAACACTGTAGATTGTTAATGTGTTGGAGATGATTGCTTTGGAAATTCTGAAACATATCTGAGTGCATTATTGTCCTTATTGTTTCTTCATGCATGTTGTATGATAACCTGCTTTTTGTTGGTCCCTGAGGTGCTGATGTTTAAATTTTGTCCTTTATTGTTCCAGACAGTTCGGTTGTGGCAAGCATCTGAAAATGGAAATTATGACTGTAGGCACATCTTGAAGGACCATACTGCAGAGGTAAAATTTATTTGTTATTACCTCCTAGTTAGTTATCAAGTGACTAATGATTTCTTTTACAATGCTTTTGCTGTTGATCAATGGTAAATGCTAGTATTTGGCATTTTAAATAGAGATCTAATAATTAGCATTACCTAATATCTGGCTTGGAGCTGTTATCTGTCTATTAAAATTAGCAAAGTCTTTTTCATTTTTTTTTGGGTCTTTATGGAAACACGTTTTCTTAAGAAGCTTTAGACCAGGTGAAGCTAGAGCTGGGTTCTCCGAGTCCATGTGACTGTTTCCCTTGATTTTGAGCTGTGCATTCTACTGATAAGTTTACTGCTAATTGCTTTAACCTGTCAATCATAACTGTAAAGAATGAAAATTTTCCAATGGATTTTATCATTATTATTGATATTGGTATTGGAGTTATTGCTGTTTGTGGATAATCTCTTCTGTTGAAATGTATCTTTTGATACTAGTGGTTGCAGAAGTGTTTTATTATTGAGGATTCATCTAGTTGTTCCTGTGCTAGACTTTATTTGTCAGTTCCCTTGTTTCTAGTTAATTGCTACCATACCTCTTTGCATTTAACTAGCTCTTCTGGAATATGTATGATACCAGAAAGTGCTTATTTGGGTGTAAATATCTTGTTTTTGTTGATAGAATGTTTTCAACAGTGAAGTTAATTCTATGTTTTTTGCGTCCAGTGAGTCTTTCTTGAATACAGCTCCTTGGTTTTTAAGCTGTGCATTCTACTGATACTGTTGGTTGCTTTATTCTGTCAGTCGTGTACTGTAAGGAATGAAATTTGTTTGATGGAGTTTGTCATTTTTATTAATGGTGGCATTGTAGTTATTATCATTTGTGGATAGTCTCTTCTGGTGGATTGAATCTCTTAGAGGCTATTGGTTGCAGAAATGTAGTACTTGTGAGGACTCAAAGTTTTCTGGTGCTGGACTTGGTTTGCTAGTTCTCTTATTTATAGGGCTTTTTACCTATTTGATGATGTCAATGAATTTCGGCTATCTCTTTCTTGTTGTTCTTATTGTACTGTTCCTCTTTGCATTTAACCTAGCTCTTCTGGGAATTGTCTGATTCAGAAAAGTCATCATTGAGGTGTAAATATCTTGTTTTCATTGATAGAATGTTTTTGCAGTGAAGGTATTCTATGTTGGCTGATATTCCAGTATCATTGACTTCATACACTGAATATGCTTGTGAGACCGACAATGTTTGCTGAATATGTTTAGTAAAAAGTTAAACATGTTTTCATTGGTTAAGAGATGGACATTTTGTGTAACCATTTGATGGGCTTCTGACCTGTTTTAGTGACTCGGATAATTGCAAGAAATAGTTTTTCCATGTCTGTGTTGTTTGCATCTGATATACACTCTTTTCTTTGACAAATTTGATCCAGTGTACCAAGTATTTTGCAGCGCTAAGTTTAGCTTACTACCATGATGATTGTCAACATTGTCAATATTGCAGGTGCAAGCAGTCACTGTTCATGCAACCAATAACTACTTTGTCACAGCTTCGCTTGACAACACATGGTGCTTTTATGAACTTAATTCTGGTCAATGCCTCACTCAGGTTCATCTCTCTCTCTCTCTCTCTCTCTCTCTGTGGATGTGGACATCTTAAATTTTCCTTTGGCAGGTTTCAGATGGTTCAGCATCTGAAGGGTTCACGTCTGCAGCTTTTCATCCTGATGGTCTCATCCTTGGAACTGGCACTTCCGATGCAATGGTTAAGATTTGGGATGTTAAAAGCCAGGTGCTGTCCTTTTTTTTCCCTTTTTTGGCATCCGTTCATCCAAGATTTACTACAATCACAAAATATAATACATCCTTTATTTGTTACACTTTGAATCTAATCTTTGTAGACAAATGTTGCCAAATTTGATGAACATACTGCTCCAGTTACAGCAATTTCATTTTCCGAGAATGGTTACTTCTTAGCGGTACGTTTTACTTTGAAACTCAATTGTCAGTAATAAGTAAGCTTGCCTTGTTTCTAATACTTTGTTTCAATTGGCAGACTGCTGCTCATGACGGCGTCAGACTTTATGATCTGCGTAAACTGAAAAATTTTAGAACCTTTTCCCCTTATGATGAAAATACATCGACACAATGTGGTATGGTTCAGTTTCATGTTATTATTCATGCTTTTGCCCACATTATGAGGTTCTAGAAAGTTCAATTGGTATCTCGCTATTCCCTTTTAATTTCACAAATACATGCTAACATTCATTCTTGTGGGCAAGTGATGGTAGAAAGTTTTAGGCCATCTTAGGATTGTTTGTTTTCTTAAAATTGAGGAAGAACAACTTTTGAATTTTGACAGAAACTTCTCCTGTGTTCACTTGTAAGAGTTTAAATATATTAACACAACATTATTTTCTGGGTAGATCAAATTTGAGGTTCAAGTTTTGATAAAGAAAATTTTTTGATAAAATTGGGAGACGGAGAGTCAGACCCCCTCTGGTGTCCAGACCCTTCCAACTCAACTCATATGTTTGGACAAGTTTTAATGAGAAACTTGACATCATAGTAGTGAGCATCGATTTTGGTGTGTTAAGAATGAATATTATATTGTATTCCACATTCTTTACTCTCATTTACAGATACGGTGAATGGATCATTCGAAATAGTCTGGATGCTTGTGTTAGCATTCAATCTGTATTCTTGGAGTTTTGCAGTGTTTGTGGTCCAGAACTTGTGTGTGATGATGCTCTATTTCTCCCTAATTTTGCAGTGGAATTTGACCATAGTGGAAGCTACCTTGCCCTTGGCGGTGCAGACATAAGGTGAGTTTCCATTTGAACAGTTACCATGAATATTAAACTTTTGCTCTCATTCCTGCTCCTCTGTGCAGTTTTCCACAATGCTTGTGATTTTTGTGAATAAATAATTTGGTTCAGTAACATAGGTGTCTTCTGTTTCTATCATAGTTACGAGTAATGCCTCTTCTGTTTGCATTTTTGAAAATTAATTCTATTCTATGGTTCTTGGCAGAGTTTTTCAAGTTGCGAATGTGAAATCTGAATGGAATTTGATCAAAACATTCCCAGACTTGTCAGGCACTGGTGAGTGCTCTCCCTCCCTCCCCATCCAAAAGAAATAAATAAAACTTGCCTGGAATTTACAAATATCTACTGCCCCTCAGACCTCAGGCACTAAATGTGGTGCAATATTTTACTTGTTTGCACATGCAATTACGTTACAAGTATGAATTATATTGGTGGATGCAGGTAAAGCAACATGTGTGAAATTTGGCCCAGATGCAAAATACTTGGCTGTTGGATCAATGGATCGAAATCTAAGAATTTTTGGCCTTCCAGAGGAGGATGGCCCTTCTGAGTCATGATCTTCAGCTCAATGCATGCAACACTCAGATCATTTGTGTGCTTCTCTGCTGCTTCTCTATTGTTTTTTCGGGGTGAATGCATCTAATGGGTGAGAGGCATTAGAACTAGTTCTTACCAGAGAACCACCTCTTTGGTTTTGCAGCATTCCGCAGAATCGGAAAGAAAGATGGGTGGGAGTGAGGCAATAGTATGGTATCTCGACTATCTGGTGAACTTCTGAGCTGAGTCTACAAGCGTAATGAAATTTTAATCTCAGTAATTAGTATTCACTTGCTGTTTGTACCTTAACAGAATCTAAAGGTGATTTCGTTTTGGGGGAAAAAACTAGGGTTGTACTAGGAAATAGTGCCAGAAAATCTCCGATTTTATAGTCATTCGAACATTTAGTGCTTCCTGTGCTGTTAATGGAGCGGAAGAGTGACATGTTTCTACATTGGAGATGCTTTGATTCTTGAATTAACGTGAAAGTTTGGAGCTCCCTTGGGGAAACATTTACGACAAGAAAGCCTGCCCCCAACAAGATACACGTGCTCCGTATCAGATTGAATAATGCGTTTTGAGTAGAGGAAGACAAGTTTTTAATTTTCATAACCATCTATTTTTATTTTGAAGGTGGCAAAAGATCCCCAATACGGTTAAGAAATCAAGTGTTTAATCAGAGGCAAGTCTTTCATGTCTCTAAGTAACAATTTCTATGGGTTTCTAAGATACATAAGATCTGTGTCTTTAATCCGAGGGAAGGTAAGTGTTTGATGTCGCTAAGTAACAATTTCTTTTGGTTTCTAAGATACACAAAATCCGCAAACAATTGAAGAAAAAAGCGTTGCAGTGAGATAAACGAAAGTGCATTAGATGTCTTGAAGTAACAAATTGTATTTGTTAATAAATACACAAAGGATCCAGAGTGCAATTGATAATGGAAGTCTTAAATGAGAGGAAGGCAAGTGCAAGTAACAATTTATTTAAATAGCTTTCAAGAACCAAAAATTGAAAGTGTGCCAAAAATAAGTCCTGCACTTTCAAAGTACAATAGGCCGGATGCGATCACTGTTTTCCTATTTAGTTGTGAAAAACTAGCCTAGGTTGCAATTTAGCTTTGTTTTATCGCTAGTCACCCCAGATGCTCTAATAAACTGCCTTTTCCTCGAATGGCAGTTTCAATGGAGGAAGAAACATTTCGCTAGTGGATGGAAGAATGATAAGATTCCCTCAACAACTAAAATTTAACATTATCAAAACATTTCGCTAGTGGATGGAAGATGATAAGATTCCCTTAACAACTAAAATTTAACATTATCAAGGCAGGCATCAATAAATCCCCCAAAAAGGGAAGCCATGACACAGATGCAATTACCAACAATTTTGTAAAAGAAAGCAACTTAATTCACTATAGGAATGAATCCTACACTACTAGCTCGGGCACAAGGCAAAAGTAAACGTTTGACACAAAGGCCTCGCAATGAGTTAACTAGAACAACATGCGTATGTACAGCAGGAACCTCCTAAATCAAGGAATGCACTGCATAAGACATCAAAGAATAAAGAATCTCTCCTTGTCAACAATTTCAAAAGACAGTCTTGTATTATGTAAGGTACTGAGATGCATGTGTAAAACCCCATAGCTGCAGAGGAAGGAAAAAGTAAAATGAGGCTTACAGAAAAATGAAATAATAGGTGTTATTAAATGCATATTTTAAAATCAAGCCATGCATCTTCTTTCATGGATCTTTTTTTTTTTTTTTTGGTGGGGGGGGGGGGGGGGGGGGGGGGGGGGGGGAAGTGTTGGTGGTGGGTTGGTTGTTTTAAATCTCAAGAATTTCTATCAATTCCCATACAATTTATCCACAAAGGAAGATAAGAAAATACATTATGCTTCTTTCTTTCATCTGGTAAAAAGTTGGTCCAGGAGAAACCATGCAATCAAGAATTTCTAGTCACTCTTTTCTTTAAACTCAGTGAAATTGCACTCTAAACTGAGATCAGTATTCGAATTGCAAAAGATACAGCAAGGGAACGGTATACTCACAGAACTTCTACCTTCTCATAGAACTATGTAGAGCTATATGGCAGAACCGTGACTATCTAGACAAGGCTTTGGCATGGGATTGAGAAGCACCTTACATGTATCAAATACACAAACTCCCCCCCCCCCCAAACAAAAAAAAAAAAAGAACCCAAACAAGAAGAAAAGAGGAAGCCACAGCCATTAAGTTATTTAACTAGTTACCATACAAGGTAGAAGGTCAAAATTTGCAGTACCTCGACATTCTTCAATTCGAACTCTTCTTCATGTGCCAAGCACAAGTTCCCAAAGGTTTCACAAGGTCCACTGCTTCCATTTAACCTTTTCACATGAAATTTAATTTGAGAACAAATCAGATAATTTCTAAGTAAAACAATTAGACACCAAGTAAATGTGAGAAAACAGCTTACAGTTCTCCATCCAAGCATAGAGCAAAACTTCCACCACCTCCAAGTGCTATTAAGTCATTCAAGCACAAATAAAAATATCTATTGACACCTAGCAAATAAAGCCTCTAAATTAGTTTAACATTAAATTTAATCAGATTCATGCTTCTGAAACACACAAACATTATTGAGATTCAAGGCAGTAGCACATTAGTATTTGTTCATTACTTAATATATTGCTATGTTTTGTTAATTGTCGAATGGGAAAGACCATCCCTTGGACTGGAAAAGAAGTCCCAGGCACATAAGGCTAGTCAAGAAAAAATAATCAAATAGGAACAGCAGTTACACATTTACATACACACATACCTGTCCACAAACATGCTGAAATATGTATACGTACACACACACTTATAGCTATAAACAGGTACATAGGGCTACCAATGCATACAGACATAGAGATGTACATGCATGCCTATTGCATATGCATAATTGGGACATGTACATGCATGCCTATTGCATATGCATAATTGGGACATGTACATGCATGCCTATTCCATATGCATAATTGGGATATGGTAAAGGAGATTGAACTAATGAAATAGACAACCAAAGGCCTCACATTAAAACATGACTGACTTAAAGCAGTATTGCTTTGAGTAGTAGCTTTCTATTACAAGAATTATCAATTATGGACTCATGAACTATTAGCTAAAGCTTGGACTTGGATTGGTCTAAATATGCTTCACAGAAAAATCTCAGGCAGGCCTTCTGCTTAGTGTTGTATAAATTAGAGATTCCCTTCCATCATAGCAGATGGAACTTTCCAAAATCCTCAATTATCTTCACATTTTCTTCTTCCTACACTCTTATGTTCATAAGATTTAATCAAGAGTCACTCATTTGACATCTGTTAACAAGTGTGGCTTAATTGCACAAGTGTCTTCTTAGTATGTTAAATTAATATCCCAGAGGTAGACAATGCTAGGCTTCTGGGAAATGTCTCACACATGACTAAGGATTCCAAAGATTCACCTAAACCAGATTTTTCCAACATGACTGCCTAAGGGGGACATCAAAATGGTGATTTACAAGAATATCCTAACATCATTTCCCTACCAGTTGGTCTAAACAGCCTTGGTTCACCGTTTAAGGTTGTAAATACAAATGATTGATTTGTTCCCTGTGCAGAAATAACAAATAGAAAAGTCAGTATAAGCATAAAAATCTTATGATTTCTGTCAGTTGAACAACGTGTTATGATATTTACTCACTTGATACTTCCTCTTTGCAGTGGGCTTAAGAGGGCACTCAAGCAACCCACCAAATACAGCACCTTGCTTATCGCCAGTAATCTGCACAAAGATCAGAATTAACACCCTTGCAAAAGTAAAATAAAAAATAGGAAGTGCAAATGCACTAGCTATTTAAACAAGCTTAAAAGACTTTAAGCAGATGAGCTTCTCTAAGTATTCTAACATACCAGCAAGCAAGGACCGGAAAGTTCAGAGCTCTTGCGGATGAGTGTACGAAGTGATATACCATCTCTCACAGTACTGTCCTTCGTTGAAATCAACAAATCCTAAATCAAGATTGGTGATGCAAAACTGTCTAAGAAATTTTATACAAGATTGAGAGCCAGAATTTACCTGTAGAGCAAGACCCATTGGCAACCTTTTATTATATTCGGAAGGGATGACTCAAAAAATTCATACAGGTCTGGAGATATGAAGAGAGAGTTATCCGTGAGGTTCGACATGGACCTCTCAAAACTATTTGGACCTGTAGCATCTTCAAAGATATCAGAACCACTATTTGTGCTCCTTCCAGAACCAGGATCTTCATTCTCAACGTGGGCATCTATAGATTGCTTGTTCAGGAAATCTAATTTTCTAATGGTACCACGATGTCCATTTTCTTCATGACCACTTAGAGATCCATTGTTTCTGTACTCATTATAAGGTTCTAAGTGTCTATCCAAAGGTCTATCTTTCAATGAGAAACTCTTGCTTCTCCAGCTAAAAGAATCTGATTGTTGTAGTTTGATATCATTTTGATGATTGTTTGATCTGAACCATTCAAAGCTCAAAGAAGGGAGACCAAAGGAAAATATGGAAGGCCAGGGTTTTCTTTCCTTCATGTACTGCCTGGCCTACACATTATAAACTCAGTGTTACGACATTCTGTTCACAATTGGCCACAACAAAAACTGATATAGTGCGAAGTAGTGCAAGTCAAATTCTACCGCATACCAAAGGACTGTTTTATTGTTCTACTTCCTACGTAAGACTCCATAATGAAATTGCAAGATGTAAATTTTTTTAGGTTTTCTTGATCTGGATTATAGCATTAAGCTCATCATTGATAAACTACACTTTCTTTCCTATTATTTCCAGTTAACAGATCCAAAATCCAAAAGGCAAACATCTTATTGACGGAAAAGTCCCATAACTCATCATCAAATGCTTCTTTCCGTACATTGAAACTGAAAAGTAAATGGAAGCCTTCACTCTCATTATCACTTTTGTGATTCTTCAACATAATTAATAAAGCTCATTACTTTAAAACAAGAATTCTTCTTCTACTCTCTGTCAGATTAATGAGTATGCATCTCAGCTGATTTTCTCACTATTCATCAAACTTGAATTAATTTACCTCGAACAAAAATCAAATCATCAACTATAGAAACCACTATTATCGTCAAAAGTTTACATCTTGACAACCAAATCCCATCTAAACTAATCAAAAAGCTTCCACATTACTCAATGACATTGCCCAAAAACAAAAAGATCAAGCTTTTATACAGGATCTCGTCCTCAATTACCATCGTTTATTCAAATCACAGCTCAGAATCCCACAATATGCATTTTTTAAGAATAAACATTCAATCTTGAGACTGTATTAAAAAAAAAAGAGAGAAAAAAGATAGAAGAGAGCACCTGAGGCTGTTGATCTGAGTTCTGAGAAGGGGAATCAGAAAAAAGCTGTGAAAGTTTTTCTGAGACTGTGTCTTTCAAAGCATGCATAACTATTTGTTGGGATTATTTTTCTAGGCCCTTTTCTTATTAGTCCTTGAATTTTGGTTTGCAGTCGTGATCTATTAAAAAATGGTCAGAAAAAGACTTTTCTGCAGATCAAAGAATGCGTGTTGAATGGTATAATAGAAAAGATACAAAAAGCAGAAGCTTTCGAGAGATGAAGGAGGGGAAGACGAGTGGACAAGCTGTCGCGTTAACACGGGGTCACCGAACCAGAAATCAGGGGACTTGGAGAAGGTAGGTAATAGTGTCCAAATCCTAAGACAAGTATATTCTCGGTTTTTGAGTTTTTGACTGGCAGGCAAGCTAATTATTTAGCTTTAAGGACAAACAAACGTTTTTATGGTTAGATTGTATAAAAAGATTAAAAAAAAATTGTCTTGTTTTATCGTGTATGTATTTAATTTTCTATTAATTTTGATTGGTTATCTATTAATTTTGAAACAATTCATCACGCACGTTTTTCCAATCACTTTTCTATATCATAAATTATGTACATAAAAAATAGTATACTGGTGTTTTTGTAAAGAACCTTATAAATGTCATTCATCCTACGTGTGTAAGTTGTTTATATTTTGTATCTATGAGTATTTTAGTAATGTAGATTAATTACGAGGTGAAATGTTTATGTCTTCTAGAACAATTAACTAATATTCTATAAAAGAAGTATGATTTAGATTAATTGCAATGTGGAATGTTTATGTTTACTAGTTTAATTAACTAATACCCTATCCAATAAGTATGATTTAGATTTTCTTTGCGTACAAACAACAACATTATATACTTCAGTTTAAATACTTACCACTCATTTTGTGTGATACGAGACTTCTATTTTTTTTTTTTTTTGAGAGATTCATGATTGCACCTTATCGCGAAATTCAAGTCCTAATTTAGCCACTGGGCCAAGGGTCACCCTTGCTACAGGTTTTGGGACCAAATTTTATTTTTGACAGTTAAAAATTTAAATTTACAGAGGAGGGAGGATTAAGTAGATTTTGGAGAGTTATTGTGTATGGTATGCAGTTTGGACTTCACCCAATATGTTATAAGAAGCCACACCTTACTTGTGTTAGGCATCGTACATTTATAATATAACAATGATTATTCAAAAAAGAAAAAAATTCTGATTTGGCCCTTTGTTCCTTTACCTTTCCTTTCCTTTTCTTTTTTCCTCACCTATCATAGATTAAAAAAAAAAAAAAAAATCAAAGGAAGCATCGGTATAGTTTGACAATTGCATCTAGTTTCCAGCAAGTGAAAGAGAAAAAATTTAAAATCTTGAAGACGACTACTCTTCCTTGTACAACCGCCACATCCGTTAATTAATTTATGCATCTAACGTCTACATTGATATACTTCAATTGGATTCCCTATTTCTGTTTTGTAATGAAAACGACTATTCTGACTGAGTCTGGTTTAGTTATCAATCCAGTTGGATGAAAATAACATACCATTTGTGCTTGATTTAATT
This sequence comes from Mitragyna speciosa, assembly GCA_024721245.1. NCBI lineage: Eukaryota > Viridiplantae > Streptophyta > Magnoliopsida > Gentianales > Rubiaceae > Mitragyna > Mitragyna speciosa. Next base: position 4,674,434 of record CM045569.1, read on the forward strand.
TAGAAAGTAATTTGAGGCAGAACCAAGATAGGAAAGTAGTATTACTTTATCCAGTCTTTTAAATTTGATTGATCATCACGGTGTGCAAAGCTTGAAAGTGAAACAATGAATTTTGCTTTGATTATACGTTTGTTGAAAAGTTGTTTCAACATATTCTTGAAATAAGTTTTTAAATCAAATTTTTATACTATCAATTATTTTTTATTTTATATAACTCACATTATAAAAAGTGTGACATTACCTTTTGTTTTTAAAAAGATATTTTTTTTTTTGCCAATAGTCAACTGAATCCAGGAAAACTAATGAAAAGTGAATCACTATTGAATTAAATAGATGTATTATGTACTTATTTAAATTTTAGATGATGAATAAAATTTGAACTTTTAAATTCTTACTCCACTTAGCCTTTAAATACTTTGTGGCCCAATCTACTGAAACATATTTTGAACAAACACAATTCACACGAAACCCACGTATCTTGTCACTTGTTCTCCTCCAATGTGCTAATGCCTTCAATCTCTAACAAGATGTTCAAAGAAGCTCATCTGTTTCTTGCTTCTTGAATCAGCAAAATTTCGTTCTGCCTAATCATCAATAGTTTCAACAGATGATAACATACAAATATACCCCACTATCCAAATTCAAAAATCCTGATTGGAAGTGCAAGCTAAGGAGTATGATGCACTGGTCAAACTTGTTTGTTCACTTCTCAATCCCATCTCTGTCTTTTCCCCTCTCTCTCCTCAGCTCCCCAGCCAAGAGAATATTTTCTCCACTTTATGAGCTGGTATATTTAAATCTTTTTTCGTTCTCATTCTCCTCAAATACTACTAATAACATTTTTGAAAAAATATTGAAAACTACGAAAACACAAATCAGTACTGCATTATTCTTTTCTGAGAAATATTTTATCCACTGGGTAATAGTCCATTATCAATTGCAGTTTGCACACTGTACACATCCTGTATTTTGAAGAAAGATGCATTTTTTCCTCTACAGTCTGCACATTTAAAGATAGGTTGGAGTGAGGTGGGAACTGGGCCAGCCAAGGAGAATGTGAATCCCAAACACCACAACATCAAAACCGATACCCATTTTGGGTGAAGCAAAAAAAGCATCATTTTTTGGGGGAGTTGAATTGAATCCCATTATTCAATAATAGTACCAAGATTCAGTCTTTCCTCATTTTTAACCAAAACCCATCTTTCAAAACCCTCAAAATTTCTTCCAGAAAGAGCAAAGCCATGACTTGATCCATCAAGAATCCACCTTCAAATGGGGTTGCCCATTAAACTTTTTTGCTTGCTTTCCCTTTTTCTGGTCACTTTTTCAATTCTTGAGCTCATCCCATTAGCTAAATCTGCATCTGACTACACCAACTTGGTGTACAAGGGCTGTGCTAATCAGGCTTTATCAGATCCAACTGGAGTTTATTCACAAGCCGTTTCAGCTCTTTTTGGCACTCTTATTGCACAATCCTCAAAGGCCAAGTTTTTCAAGACTTCCTCAGGTAGTGGCCAAACCAATATCAATGGCCTTTTCCAATGCAGGGGTGACCTTTCCAATGTTGACTGTTACAACTGTGTTAGCCAGCTCCCCATCCTTATAGACAAGCTCTGTGGTAGACCTACAGCTGCCAGAATCCAGCTTCAAGGATGCTACATGCTGTATGAGGTTGCAGGCTTCCCTCAAATCTCAGGGTTGCAAATGTTGTACAAAACTTGTAGTGGAAAAAATGTTGGAGGTGCAGGTTTTGAGGAAAGAAGAGATACTGCCTTGAATTCATTGGAAAATGGGATAGGAGGCGGAAATGGTTTCTATACCACTAGCTATGAATCTGTTTATGTGTTGGGGCAGTGTGAGGGTGATTTGAGCACTGCTGATTGTGGTCAGTGTGTGCAAAATGCTGTTCAAAGAGCTCAGGTGGAATGTGGAAGCTCTGTTTCAGGCCAAATCTATCTTGACAAATGCTTTATCAGTTATAGTTATTATGCCAACGGGGATCCTAAAAGATCATCATCATCTTCATTCTCATCTCCTGAAACTGCTTCAACAGGTATAAATTCTTTTTTTAATTCCATCTTCTGGTTTTGATTTATTACATGTTTTACATTTTTTTTGTCTCTAATTTCACTGTTTTAATTAACAACAGATTTGGCAGCTGTCTCCCACTTTTAATTAGTTTAGTGGCTAAGAGAGTATTAAACAGTGTAATGAGTAGGGGACAAGTGATTTGCTAAATTTTTTAAGTTCACCACTATTAGCAAGATGTTTCTCCAGCTTAGATTTGCGGGTTCGACCTTTAGATTTGTTGCTAATGGTCCTATCATTAATATTGAATTTTGGATTGCACCGGGTCAATGTAGGGTCAGGGCACAATACAGGGAAGACAGTGGCTATAATAGTAGGAGGGGCAGCAGGAGTGGGGTTTCTGGTAATTTGCCTACTGTTTGCTAGAAATTTAATGAAGAAACATGATGGTAAGCATGATTTTTATGGCGGTGGATTCCAATGTATGCTGTCATTTGATTTTATAGTTCCTTGTTTCTTAATCTATTCTATGTTTATGGTTGTGCTGTTTTTGTGCAGATTTTTGAAGGGAGCGCTTGTGTTTTGTGAAATACAGTTTTTTGGAGGTGAATTGTTCCTCTTAAGTTTGTAATTTAAGTAGGGTTTGTTGTTGGAAGGACAGGAAAAGGGGATAGTTGCGGGAAAACTTCTTATTGTTGGGCAAAAGAATTGTTAGGGGATCAAATTTTGTGGCATAAAACTGAAGATGACATTCTTGCATCTGAAAGAAGGTTGTAAGATGCATGTTTGTCAATTCTGAAAAAAGATGGGGAACAGTACTAATGAATTTTTGACCTTTTTCTCAAATTGCCATGTGCATATTTGTCTATTTTCTTCCTTGTCTTGAATAATGCTTCTTCATTTTCTTCAAAATTTTTATGCTTTTCAAAAAGCTCTCTCTCTCTCTCTCTCTCTCTCTCTACACACATGCACACACACACATATGATATTTTTTTTATCACCTAGTCAAGAAGTGCGTATAAGTGTATGTATACGTCCTCATTTGATTCAGTTGCATGAGGAGTAAAAAGTAAAAAAGGGAAAAAGGGAAGCTCAAAATCAGAAGTCAAAAGAGAGAAAGCTGCAAAGCTGCAGTGAAGGAATAAAATCTCCAGCATTATAATCTTGGTTAAGTTGATGAGGGAATGTTCTAAATGGTAAAGCATTGGCTCTAGTCATTTCCGATATACATTTGACTGTAAGCTAAAAAAGTTAGACTGGAACTCCTACCTATTTGCTTAATATTTTTGTGGTCCACTGTGTGTCTTAACTTCATTAGTGAAATTTTGGGTTTTGATTGCTCTAGTATTAGAAGTATGTATTCAGCGGTTTGCTGTTTCTTTTATTTTGGGACTCATACTTCTTCAATTTCTCCTAATGTAGTAATGCAGTGAGTTTACAGTACAGGAATGGGCATGCATTATTCTAGCATCGCGTTGTTTATTTCAGTCCACTGCCTGATTAATGCATTGTTAGTTTAGATCCACTGAATCAACTGATTTGTTCAACTGTGTAACCATGGAACATACAGATCAACCATCAAATCCCCACCATGTTGAAACTTCTTTCATGGATGCACAGAAATAAACTTGGTTAGTTGCATCTATTCGATTCGATGCTATAATCTGAGTAGTTGCACCAGCCAAAGTGTCTGCGAGATCTAGATTTACTTCTTTATGGATATACTCTGTGTTGATTACTTCTTAGCTTCATTCAAGTATAGTTCCTTGAGATGCCACTACAAGAAAGGACCACATCAGCCCTGGCCCATAATTTTTGTTGGTCATTCCTCTTTCTTGAAAGACACTTTGTAATATTTATGGCAAAGATTTTATCAGCATACAACTTGAAATACTTTTTTAAGGGTATGGCATGGATTGAGCTTTTGGATTTGTTCGAATTTAGTACCACTATATATCAATTTGCTCTATCCTAAGGCACCTATTGTTTCATATTCAGAGGTGACTTCAGACGATATAGTGCCCAAAAGTACCAAAGATCATGGACATCCTAATGTGGATATTTTCGGTTTAAGCCAAGATGACCTTGGAATTTTGTACTCTTACAAACGTTAATTGAGATTAATGGTCTCCCAGTATGTCTCGTGGGACACGAAGAGATAAATTTAGTAATAACCAATTAATTTTTTTAACCTAATAGTAAGTTTTTCTTGTAGAAGTTGGTAAAAGATTGCCCAAACTAAAGTTCTATTGATTGATGCATTGGCTTTCTTTGGTTGGAGTTGTTTTTCAAAAATACGTTTTTTAAAAATTTCATACACAACTTCATTCAAAATTTTATTTACATACATATTTATTAAAAAGAATTTTTGAAATTGATATTGTAATATTTATGAAGAAAACACTCCAAGCCGTCTCACTTCTCCCACCCAACCCACTCTCTTCCCTGCAGCCCAATTTTCTGGTGACTAATTTCTTTTTCAGCACTGCTGGCGGTGGTGGTAGACATGGCCACGGTTCCGGAACCGCCGGTTCCGGTTCCTTAAACTGGTGGAACCAGAACCGCACCATATAGAGCGGTTCTGGAGACAGGTTCCGGAACCGGCGGTTCTGGTTCTACTTTTTCAAGGAACCAGAACCGCTCTTCATAAACCGATTCCCGAACCAAAAATGCACATTAAAAAAATATCATATTTTTATTTTATTATTATTTTATGAAGAATTAATGTGTGATATAAATTCTATAAACAAATACATTACATTATCAAATGATGAAAAATATATTGCATTTTCAATAGTAAATATTTTAAGTAGAAAAAAAGATACATGATATTTCTTGAATATGATATTTTTTTTATCAAATCTATGCTATTACAATTGAGATTGAATATGAAAATAAATATCAATTACTTAATCATCTTCATTACTTGCGACAGTACTAGAATCCGTTGTGTTATTGAATTCATCCTCTTCATCATTTTCCATTTCCATCTCTTGTTGTCTATATTCTGCTCTAGTCCAATCATCCACACATGCTTGAATTTCTAGTGATTCAGGACTTAATCTTGACCTTGTCTCATCCAAAATACTTCCACCGGCACTAAAAGCTTGTTCCACTGCCACTGTTGATGCTAGAGTTGCTAAAATTTGCTTAGCAATGAGGGAGAGAATAGGATAATTCTCTGATTTTCGTTTCCACCATTCCAGAACTTTGAACTCTTTAGTTAAGCTGCTATCATCATGCTCAAATTTGGTAGTTAGATATGATTCAATTTCCGTACTAGTATTAAGTGAACCCTTTTGTCGCTTTGACCTTTGAAAAAGTAATTTATCACCAAGTTTAACAGTTCCTTTGCCTTTAGGAATGTTACTGGTGTTGCTAGAGGATTCATCCAAAGTACTAGTAGGAAATCGATCACCATAAGCAATAAAAAATTCATTATATAAAGAGCAAATAAGTTCTTTAACTTCAAATACCATTTTATTAATATCATAAGTATAATTATCACTGCCATATATTTGTTCATAATATGAAGACAAATACTCATGCAAACCATCTAATCTGACACGAGGATCAAAAACCGAAGCAACCAAATATATGGGGGGGATATGTTCATAATAGTTAATCCATTTTCTAAACATATCCATAATAGGTTGTTTTAGAACATCATCATTTTTAGCTTCATTTAAACAACCAACGACATTACATGCCTCAGTAAGAAACAAATGAGCAGTAGGATAATATACACCAGACAAAATATAAGTAGCGTCATTAAAAACTGTTAAAACTTCTAAAATTTTATTGCAAACAATCCAATTATGTTCATGCAATATTATGTCGATCATATTAGTTGCAAAAAATGCACATAATAAATCACTATATTTGCTAGATTGGTTGAGTAATTCAAATGTTGAATTCCAACGAGTAGGAACATCTCTTGAAAATCTTTTTGGATTTTTTCCATTAGCTCTACAAAAAGCACTCCATTGTTTCATTAATTTAGGATGTGTCCACAAATAAGAAATTGCTTTTCTAATAGGTTTGATATGATTTTCAAGTGCTTTTAAACCATCTTGTACAGCTAAATTTAAAATATGGCATGCACATCTAATATGAAAAAATTTACCACCTAATCCGGGTTGACAAAGATCTTGTAACTCTCCAATAGAAGCTGTATTTGCAGATGCATTATCGAAACCAATTGAAAATTTTTTTTTACATAAGCCATATTCTCCCAAAATAATACTAATCATTTTAAAAATATTTAAGGCTGTATGAGATTCATCAAATATACGAAAAGCTATAACTCTTTTTTGTATATTCCACTCGTTATCAATCCAATGACAAGTTATAGCCATATAAGAATGTGTTTGCCAATGATCACTCCAAATATCAGAACAGATAGACACACGACTATCTAAATTTAAAAATAATTGAATTAATTCTTTTTTTCCTTGAGAATAAATATTTTTAAGTGTTCGTCTAAGAGTTGTTCTAGGAACACTTTTAAATTGAGGATTTAAAGCATTTTGACAATATTTTTTAAAACCCAACTTTTCACCAAAACTAAAAGATAAATGTTCAAGAGCTATCATTTTTGCCATTTCATTCCTATTTCTTTCCTCACTATATCGAAATAAAGAAAAGTTAGAAGTAGCAAACCCGGTAATTTGTTGTTGTTTTTTGTCGATGCCATATTCTTGAGGATGAGATGTTCTCATATGCTTGTGATACTTTCCATAGCCATCTCCTATTTTGTATTGGTAACATCTTTGACAAAAATTACATCTTGCTTGAGTTTCACCATTCATGTCAATTTTGGTGAAGTATTTGGTAAAGATATCGGACTTAGGAGCTCGACTTTTTTCTCCTCCGGTTTCAATTGTTTGCTCTTCGAAAATGGCCTCCATGCGTTGGCTTTCTTGAGTTGGAACATCAACGTCATCAACTTCAATCCGGTTGACGTTGTATAAAATATTTTTGCCCTTTGAGGATGAACTCCCACCACCAACACTTGCCATTTGACAATAGATAAATAAAAAAAAAAATTTATAAATAATAATTTAATACTTAGAATTATAGATACTAGATAAATTGAATAAACACTAGAATATAAACAACTTGAGAGTGAGCAAATTAGAAAAGAAATAGAGAAATTAGAAGGTAAATAAAGAATTAAGTATATTTGAGATAGAGGAAGAGAAGATAAATTTTGATGTGAAAGAAAATTAAGAGTTAGGAAGTATTTATAGAGAAAATTTGTAAATAAAACAAAAACACTTTCAACGGCTAATTAAACATTAATTTGTAAAGCCGTTACATTTTAGCCGTTGCATTTTAGCCGTTGCATTTTTAACTGTTAGAAAGAAACACGTCAGAAAGAAAGAAACCAATGTCTGTTTCTTTCTTTCTTTAAGAAAGAAAGAAACAGACACGTGTTGTTTGTTTCTTTCTTTTTGTCAGAAAGAAAGAAACCAATGTATGTTTCTTTCTTTCTTAAAGAAAGAAAGAAACAGACATGTGTTGTTTGTTTCTTTCTTTTTGTCAGAAAGAAAGAAACCAATGTTTGTTTGTTTCTTTCTTTCTTTAAAGAAAGAAACAGACAAAAGAAACAAATAGACGACACGTGTCGTCTATTTGTTTCTTTTTGTCAAAAAGAAAGAAACAGAGAAAGAAACCAATGTTTGTTTGTTTCTTTCTTTCTTTAAAGAAAGAAACAGACAAAAGAAACAAATAGACGACACGTGTCGTCTATTTGTTTCTTTTTGTCAAAAAGAAAGAAACAGACGTCTGTTTCTTTCTTTCTCGTTTCTTTCTCGTCTGTTTTTTTCTTTCTTTAAGGAGGAAAGAAATAGACAATAATTAATGGACCATTTTTATTATTTTTTAATTTTTTAATGTTTTTATTTTACGGTTCTGGAACCGTCAGTTCTAGTTCCAGAACCGTCGGTTCCGATTCCGGTTCTATTTTTTTCAGAACCAGAACCGGAACCGTAACTTACGGTTCCTTGATGGTTCCGGTTCTACGGTTTCGGTTCTGCTTCCGGTCCGGTTTCAATACGGTTTGGTCCGGTCCGGTTCCCGGTTCCCGGTTCCAAATAGAACCATGGCCATGCCTAGGTGGTGGTGTAAAATCAGGAGGAATTAGTTGACTATTAAGCTATTCTTTAGTAAACAAAATTATATGTTTTCCGAACAAGAACCTCGGAAACATGTCCTCACCGGACACAGACCCACGAATCATACATGCACGAGCCATCAGAACTCACCTCCGAATACCTTTGCTCATCAGCTTCATCACCCTCTACTCCAGAGCCAATCTCCACCGTTACTCGCTCCGCGTCTTTAACACTATCCGCTACCAGAATGTTGTCTCGTGGACAGCTCTTATTTCTGCCTTTTCCAACACCACATTTGCCTTCCGCCATTTTATTTCCATGCTTCGAGAGTCCATCCTCCCGAACAACCGAACCTTTGCTAATTTGTTCTGTACTTGCGCTTCACTTTCATCACTTCCCTTTGCCCTCCAACTTCATTCACTTGCTTTTAAACTCTCCTGTGATTCCCACCCTTTCACGGCCTCGGCACTCGTTTCGTTGTACTGTAAAAACCGGTATGTTGATGATGCACTTAAGGTGTTTGATAGAATGCGTGAGAGAGATGAAGTTTGTTATTCTTCTATTATTAATGGGTTGGCTCAAAATGGGAAGCCTGTTCAGGCTTTGTATTATTTTGGGGAGATGAGGAGGTGTGGGGTTGAGTCGAGGATACATAGTGTTTCGGGGGTGTTAAAGGCGGTTTCTGAGCTTGCTATGCTTGAGCGATGTAGGATAATTCATGGGCATGCTGTAGTGACTGGGTTGAATTTGGATGTAATTGTGGGAACGGCATTGATTGATGCGTATGGGAAGTGCGGGCTTGTGGTGGGCGCTCGTGGATTGTTTGATGAGTTAGAAATGAGACTAAATATTTTTGGATGGAATGCAATTATGGCAGGGTATGCACAACAAGGAGATAAAGATCATGTGCTAGAGCTTTTTGGCTTAATGGAGGGGGGCGGGTTCAAGCCTGATGATTATAGTTTTTTGGCTGTTTTGACTGCACTTTATAATTCAGGTTTAGCTAAGGAGAGTCAAAATTGGATCACAAAGATGAGAGCGCAGTATCATGCTGAGCCAGGGCTTGAGCATTATACATGTTTGATTGGTGCATTGGGAAAAGCTAGATTGTTAGAGGAGGCAGAGAGAGTTGCTTTGACAATGCCATTCGAGCCAGATGCAGCAGTATGGAGAGTGCTATTATCTACTTCTGCATATCATGGTGAAGCTGATATGGCTTGGAGGATGGGTCAGAAGTTGTTGGAGATAGATCCGAAAGATGATTCGGCTTATGTGATATCAGCAAATGCGTTTGCGGGTTTAGAGAGGTGGGATGAGGTTAAGAGTATAAGGAAGATGATGAAAGAGAGGAATGTGAGAAAGGAAGGTGGGAGGAGCCGGATTGAAGTGCAAGGTGAGGTCCACGAATTTTTAGCTGCAGATAAGCGACATGAAATGAAAGATGCAATCTATGCGAAGTTAGCTGAGTTAATACAAGAAATTGAGAAATTAGGATACGAGCCAGTTTTAGATGAGATGTTGCATGATGTTGGTAAAGAGGAGAAGAAGGAAGCATTAATGGCTCATGGTGAGAAGTTGGCTCTGGCTTTTGGGGTGTTGTCTGGAGCAGCACCTCCAGGGAAGGCGTTTAGAATTGTTAAGAATTTGAGAATTTGTAAGGATTGTCACGAGGCTTTTAAGTATTTCAGCATAGTAGTAGAGAGGGAGATAATAGTCAGGGACGCTAATAGGTACCACAAGTTCTCTAACGGTAGTTGTAGCTGTGGAGATTTATGGTGATTTATTTCCAAAGGAAAATTAAAACCATGCTCTTGACTTAAGAGAAGAACAGCTTGGTAATTCTTTGTTGCTTGCTTCTGCAGTGGTTCGCATGGTGGAGTCATCCTTCTTGTAGGATGTTCAGACAAAAATCTTGAAGTGAACATTGAAATTGAAAGTTTTACACCCTTTTGGAGGGTTTATATTCGGAAACGAAACGACGACATATCATACACAAAAATGTACTTGGGGTTTTACATTTATTTTTTATTCTTTTTTTGAAAAATAGAAGTTTCTGTTTTGGTCTACAATCCTCTAAATTAAAGTTAAGCCGTCTTTTAATTTCGATTGGCAAAACATCAACCTCCATTGAAATTTTGATCATTTTTCATTTTAAACGGTTTAACCAAAGTTTCAGTGAGCTTGAAAAAGTTATAAAAAATGTGCTTGAACAGTGTTCGACTTCAAAATAAAATCAGTTTAAATATTAAGTTTTATAAAGTAGTAATTATTTATGATTTTTTGGTGGCTTATGAAAAGAAAAAAAAAACCATTAATAGCAATTTAGCCATTATTTTCGAAATAACAAAAAATTATAAAATAAATTAAAAGTTTGATTTTTTTTTTTTTGTAAAATAACTGGTGCTGGACCGCACAACAAGTTTTAAAATTATTATTTAAATTGAAATAAAAATTCAAATAAAACTTTAAACAACGCCAAATACTAGTAACAAATATTCTTTCAAAGTCAAGAACAAGAATTGCGAAACCTTAGACAAAGGGGCAAAAAATATTCGCATAATATTAGCTTTGTGAGTGTAAATTTTGTATTAGTAAATAGTAAAAATGTATGTATTATAGACTGAAAAGCGTGTGTTAATATCATTTTCTAAAAATATTTAGGACACTATTTGATTTAATTGGAGTAATTTAAATGTGCATATTATTGGACTATAAAGAGGTTGACCCACCCATTAGATGCAATGACGCGGTCCAATTGGATGGTGGGCCTGTCGCCAGGAATTCGAAGTCCAAGCCACTAAAGTAAACTTTTCCCGCTCATACACATCATATCAGTCTCTTTAGTTATTTCGCTGAGTGGCCCAAGTTATCTTCACTAGTACTTTTAACACGTGTTCCAATGGCCCTCCTCATACACATTAGTTTTCAGATTTTCTTTCTCAAATTTCAAACTAAATAGTCTAATGCAATGACTAACTTCTTTGACCAATTATAAAAGATTAGTGCTCCTAATTTATTGCTAATTATTGGGTTCATTGTATTTATTGCTAATTATCTCAATTTAACACTTTCTTAGCTGTTAATCACAAGAGATTAGGATGGTTGTTGAAGGCGTTTTAGTTATGACTATAAACTCTAGTTAATATAATTGTCTTGTATTGTTTTTTTTTATTGTTTGCCTCAAAAATATGACCGGTGTTTCTATTATAAAACTTTTGTGTTTGTCTCAAACAATTAAAATTTTCTTTAGTGCTTGTGATTAATTCATTATGAAGTCACGGTTTGTAAAATTTGATTTAATATATGTTATTTAAGTTTATATTTGTTATAAATGAGATTTTAATTATTATTAGATTATCTAAAATTTGAAACAGATTTAACAATATGCTGTTATGGGTCGGATAATACAGATATCTGACTCAAAAAATGCGAATTTCAACCTATCGAATATTTCTATATGTAGATACAAATGCGAGTCAAGATTTTATTTGACCCGCAGCTCGGGTAAAAAAATAGCCCATGTGGGTGTGCACCCGATTCATGCTCATGGTTGACTAGCTTGTCATGACTGGATAAGAGGCCTCTTGCTCTTGTTCTCCCATTTTTCTTCATCATCCAAGTCCTCTGAATCTCTACTCTGTGCTCAACTCAATAACAATAACTAATTAAACCTCAAAAAAAAAAAAAAAAACTAATTCAAGCATGGCTGAAGCTGTTGTCTCTATTGTTCTCCAAACACTAGGTGATCTCCTAGTAGAAAAAGCCAGATTTTTATCAGGAGTAATTGATCAAGTTGAAGAAATAAGGACAGAACTTAAGCGAATGAAATGCTTCCTAAAAGATGCAGACACGAGACTACAACATAAAGATGAAACCGTTCAGAATTGGCTAAGGGAAATCAGGCAACTTGCTTATCAAATTGAAGATATTGTGGAGACTTTTGCAGTTGAAGCTGCATACAATAAAGAAAGAGGTATTAAGAGAGTATTAACAAGATTTTCTTGCATATTTGAAGGTAAATCCCTTCATAATCTTCGACTGGAGATTGAAAAAGTTAAAACTGATATAATTAACCTCAATACTAGTCTCCAAAGATATGATATAAAAGCTATAGGTGCTAGAGAAGACTCAAATGAGAATCAGAGGTGGGAAAGGCAAACTTATGGCCATGAGGTTGAGGATCATTTTGTTGGCATGGAAGAAGATGTTAAAAAACTGGTATTACTCACGCTAGATAATGATAAACGCCATCGTGTCATTTCTATATGGGGGATGGGTGGACTTGGAAAGACGACCTTGGCTAGAAAAGTTTACAAGCATAAAGATGTTCAACGATGTTTTGAACATTTTGCTTGGGCTTGTGTAACTCAGCAGGGCAATATTAGAAGTATTTTGCAGGATATTTTGATGCAACTTCACCCTGTGAAGATTGGAGATGTGAAGAGCATGGGAGATAGGGAACTGGTCTCACAACTTTATCAGTTTCAGAAAGAGAGGACATGCTTAGTTGTTCTTGATGATATATGGAAGGTAGATGACTGGAAAAGCCTAGTTGCTGCATTTCCAGTTGCTGAAGGGGATGGTAAAATATTGCTCACGACTCGAAAAAGGATAGTAGCAGAAATTGGACATGCCTATGCTCCAAAGTGCTTGACCGAGCAGGAAAGCTGGAAACTACTTCAGAGAATAGCTTTCTCGAGAATGAGTACTGAAGGTCAGATTTTTTCATTGCCATTTTCTTACATGGAATTCTTAGCATCCTGATTTTTTATCTAATAGTTTGTCAGTTAGGGGGTATGTATAACTTTATTTGTTTAATTAGTAGAAGCCCATGATTCCGTACATGATAAATAATAAGAATGACAATGAAAATCTGAAGAGTAAATTTTAGCTGAATAAGTAGGGAAAGGCATAGAAACAGAAAAATTAGTTCTTTTATAATTGTGTCTATAATGCTTGAACATATCCTTTAGCAATTAGAATTATTCTGTAGATTAACTAGAATTACATAAATTGGTGCCACAATCTCTTTTTCCTGTTTTACAACATAACTAATTGGAGATATTGCTAGAGTTCTGTAATAAGGAAAGAAGCAGAGAACTTGATTGCGATTACAGTTTGATTAATAGTAGCTTATTCTGTGTTATTATTTAGACTTCGAGATTAAATGGAAACTAGAAGCTGTTGGAATTGAAATGGTACGCAAGTGTGGAGGTCTACCATTGGCAATCTCTGTGCTGGGGGGAATTCTCAAAGACAAGGATTCTTTAACAGACTGGCAAATGGTGAACAAATACATTAGCTCATATTTAAGTAAGGGGGAAAATGATGAAGAGGGACTAGGAGTAGTAGCCAGAGTTTTGTCTCTGAGTTATAATGATTTGCCATATCATCTGAAGCCATGTTTCCTTTATTTAGGAAGTTTTCAGGAGGATGAGGATATAGATACAGAACAGCTTTATTTACTGTGGATGGCAGAAGGCATGGTTCTATCACAACATCGAAGAAGTGAAGAGACATTAATGGAGGTAGCAGAAAGGTATTTGGATGAATTGGGGCACAGGTCGATGGTACAAGTGAAAGTGCACAAATCTGCAAAAGCTAGGAGATTTTTTTCATGTCGCCTGCATGACATGATGCGAGACTTGTGTTTAGAGAAAGGAAAGGAAGAAGAATTTATTAAGGTTATAGATTATCGAGGTGTAAAGCAGCCTTTCTTGGATTCATCTACTTATTCTAATATTCCGTCCAGATTAGTGATCCACATGGACGATGAAATAAAATGTGCTACCAAAGAGTGTTATCCGCAAGAGAATTGTCAACAGCTTCGATCTCTTTTATGCCTTAATGCGAGTAGTAAATTTTTGGGGAAGGAAATCATTTGGCCTCAGGAAATTTTCAATTTGGAGCACTCTAAATCCCTAAGAACTCTACAATTTGAAGGTTATGATTTTCAAGATAGACGTTTTCCCGTAGAGTTACGAAAACTGATACACCTAAGGCTTTTAAATCTGAACAATTGTAAATTGGATGAACTGCCATCATCAATAGCTGACTTACCATTCCTGAATACCCTTTATATACAGGTAAACAACGAAATAAAAGTGCCAAATGTTTTTGGGAAGATGAAGCAGCTGAGGCATTTATATCTTTTCAGCGATGGACGCTTTACTGAGGAAGGAAAGTTACGATTACATGGCTTGAGTCAGCTGGAGACACTTGGTGGTGTAGATAGTACGACGGAGGAAATTTCAGATCTTACAAGCTTGAGAAATCTTCGAACTCTTTTTGCTAGAATTGCCGATAATAATAGCCTTCATGTGATTATTGGTCACATTAAGATGAATGGGCTAAAGTTACAGCAGATAGCTCTTTGTATTGATGGCTGTGATTTTGTCAGTTCAGAAGAAAGTTCTGTTCTTTTAAGTAAGGTGCTAATGTGTCGAAATCTTCATAATTTGGCCCTAATAGTGAAACTGAGCAAGCTTCCAGCATATGAACCGTGCTTCTTACAAAATCTTGTTGAACTAAATTTGCTGGACAACAAAATTGAGGAAGATCCAATGAACATGCTTGAGAAGCTTCCCCAGTTGCAACACCTGATTTTAGGAACTGACGCATATATAGGGAAAAACATGATTTGTCATGAATGGGGTTTTCCTCGACTTAGAGTTCTTCAGCTTCTTCAGTTACCTAATTTGGAACACTGGAGGGTGGATAAAGGTGCCATGCCTAAAATTTCTACTTTGATGATTTGGGCCTGTCGAAAACTGGAGATGATTCCAGATGGATTGAAATTTGTTCTGAACCTTGAAAAAGTGACGATTGTTGAAATGCCTGATAAATTTTGCGATAGGATAAAAAATATAGATGGCCGAAAAGGTGAGGATTTGGACAAAATCCAACATGTTCCTTCCATTTCTATTGACCATCCTTTTCAACTCAGCCTTTTCAACTCTCAGCTTTCTCAACTCAGACTAAAAGCAGCAATCAGGTAATTAATCCACAACTATCCTGATGTAGTTTTCATACCTGCATTATGCAAAAAGTTCTTATTTACATGAATCTAAACCAGCCGCAATAGTTATTTCACTAATTGAGTTTGCTGTCTTATTATAATTGTTAGCTCTCTTTTCATTTAGCCGAGTGCTATTCAAGTTTTTCATCTTATTGAGGTGCGCAAGTTACTAGTTTTTCATGTAAACTAGCTCCAACAGTTATTTCATCGATTGAGTTTGACTTCATATTATAATTGTTAGTTCTGTTTTCATTTGGCCGAGTGCTATTCAAGTGTTTCATCTTGTTGAGGTGAGATGGTTTCCAGTTTTTCATTGGAAGCCAGAATTTTATACAGATTCCGATAAAATATTTCTTGTTTTTAATTGTTTTGCTTGTAAAGTTAAATTTGATCTTATAGGAAGTTGCATAATATACTTACCTGGGAGGGACTCTCACATTTTTTTTTTAACCTTTGTATTTTAGATCAATAAATGGTCTTTGAGTCTGATGGTAAACAAGGATGAAAAGCTCCAATTAGGCCAGCTTGAGGGAATCTCATAGACTTCCTTTTCTTGGCTCTACTTATTTTACAAATTATGCATTTAGAATTGCATTTTATTGACATGTAACTAATTATAGACATTTGTCATCTATTTTGAAGACTTAAATCACATAGGTACCTTGGGTATTATTTCTTGTTACTGATCTCATTATAGAGGTATGTACATGATTATTATGGCTTCAGTAGGGATGTAGATTTGTCGATAGTGTGAGATTTACGGTGCAAGGGAGATAAAACAAGTGGTGGACTCAGCATTCAAGGGTGCAGTGGGTGCCATCCCAAACTATTGTACCTTTTGAAATACTATGTGTCACATCAAGGGCTTAATTGCAATTTGTCAAAAAATATTTTTAGTCTTTGTGGAATTTTTAAAAAATTTGAGGGGCATTGTTTCAAATTAAAATTCTTTTCTTTATTCATAAAATTTTAGACATTCTCCCAAACTTATGGTCAATTACTTTACTCTCTAGGGGAAAAGAAAGAAGGAGAAAAGAGTGGGAAATTCACTAAGTCAGGAGCCGAAGAATGCATCCATCATCCGTATTACGATCAAGGTTAGTTTAATTTCTGATTTTGTGCTCTATTGCCCTAGAATTAGAGTTTATAATAGATAGAGGTTTGTAGGAGGGAAAAAAAACAGGGGTTGAAGCAAGGCATTGTCCAGCAGTTTCGCTGTTAGAGAGGGGGAGAGAGAAAGGGGGAAGGTGGGGCCAAAGAGAGAGAAACAGTAAGAGCGAATTGTTGTGGCCTTGGTTGGTTGGAAAATTAACCGCAAGCCACGGTAATGCAATGGAAATTAAAAGCTTAGCTTTTGGAATTGGCAGTGGGAGTTTGTTTGTTAGAATGGCATACACACATTAGGTGCTTGCACATTTAATAGTTCATTTAGTAAATAATATAAATAAAAGGAAAAAAGAAAAAATAGAAAATCATTTTGGTTTTCCTATTTTTAAAAGCCATATATCTAAAATTTACGTGAGCTCAGGTTCATAATATTCTTCAAAAGCAAATGGAGGATAAGTTATTCAGGTACCAAAATACCAGTAACATTACTTTAATAGTTTCACATCTATTTTTTTCATGACTTTACATACTATTTTCTTTTTAAAATAAAATCAAATGGAATGACAATGCTCATCTAGTCTAGTATGTGCTTTACACATTGCATATTCTCCTATGGAATAATTATTAATAAATTATTTATTTTAATATTAATAAGGAGAAGAAAATTGTTAATTGTTTAAGTATTTAAGAATATGGTTGTAAGTGTTCTCAATTAATATATTTTCTCTAACATAAAAAAAAAGTTGAATGACTCTCGTCTCTTAACTTTTCAACATATTAATATTACTTTTTTTTTCTAGTTTTTATAGTTTACACTAAAATGAATTTAATATTAATGTTTGAGCTTTAGACAGTTTTTCTTTTTAATCCGTAGAAGGCTGCTTTACTAATTTAGCTTAACTGATTACTTCTAAGTTGTCAAACTAAGAGGTCTAACTGGTGCAACTAAAGCACTAAATAACCTAAGTCTTTATAACCTACAAAAACTGGATAAGTAACCAATTCAAAAGTATCAGTTTAAACAAATCCATACCAAAACTTAATGACTTTTAAAATGTATTAAAGCAAAAAGCACTAATTACTTCTTTATTGCTCGAAATTGTAATCACGAAATTTGCCTTGGATAATTGAAGTCACAAATGAGATTAATGACTGGTTGCAAATTAAACTTCCATATTATATAATTTATAAAGATAGTAGAAAAAATGAAGTTAAGAATTAAGAATTAAAAGATATATAAATATCAATTGTAATTAGTATTTTTGCATTTAGAAAGGACATTAGTTACTATGTGAATAATTTATTAATAGATTTTCTATTGGCATATGACGATGGTTTCTCTAAAATATGTTTACAAAAAAAATTATAAAATCTTTTTAAAATTTTTAATTTGTTAGCATATAAAAGGAAAGTTATTGTAATAAAAGATGTAATTATATTTTAAGTCCCTAAATTTTTGATAAGTTGACCATTAATTTTGCATATAGCTATTCTATCTACAAAGTATCAAATGAGACTTTCATATAATTGTATGGCAATTAATATTCCAAATGACTTATTTTAAAATTTTTTGGTACTCTTACATATTTTTAATTAATTTATTATGGTTTATGTCTTTATCGAACCTAATGTGTATATAAAAATAATCATCAACTTTTTATGTAAACATACCAAATAAAGACAAATTGCAATCTAAATTGATAATATAAGTACCTACTAAAAGCATTTATAAGCCTAGCGATTTTAACTTTTGGGTAATAAATCATTTCGAAAGTAACACTTTATTGTCGCATACAAACATATTGCTAACATCATGCAAAGTTATTAAGTTAGTTAAGTTAGATCATTTGTTTGGATTGATTATGAAATAAAAGTGCATAATTATATCTTTTTATATATAATTTTGCAATTTTGTGATGATTTATCTTCTTTAGTTAGGTGATATCTTTATTACTATTTTACTTCTATCTTTATCATACTTTTATGACATATTAAAGTAGGGTAATATTGAATCCGTTCCTAAACATACATAAAATGATTGATTTAAACAGATAGTTTAACTTATTTTTTCTATAATGTTTGATAATAATTTTTGGATAAAAATTTTGATAGACTTCTTTAATTCCGGAAATGATTTAAAAATGGGATTGGTATATTATATTTCTCTGAAAGGGCATATTTTTCATTTTTATAAATTAATGTTATGAACAAAAATTTTATTGATCAATGCATGACAGAGTAATTTTCTTTAGATCTTTATACTTTTAAATTTAATCTATAAATAACTACTAAATCCTCTATATTTAAATTATAATGAGATTTAGCAGTTTGAAGATTTGATTAGTTAGTTGTGTTCTATGATTTTCAAATTAGTGTTAATGAGTTAAATATAATAATTTTCTTATCTTTCCTGGCACTTTTGATATTTTAAAATAAGGTAACATTGCATTTGTT
The DNA here is from genome assembly GCA_024721245.1 of Mitragyna speciosa. Classification (NCBI taxonomy): domain Eukaryota; kingdom Viridiplantae; phylum Streptophyta; class Magnoliopsida; order Gentianales; family Rubiaceae; genus Mitragyna; species Mitragyna speciosa. The sequence goes on from CM045569.1 coordinate 4,693,163, forward strand.
ATTAATAATATGTAAATTGGTTCATTTAAGCAGATAATTTAATTGATTTATTCCGTAATGCTGGAGAATATTTTTTGAATTTAAAATTTAAGATTAACATGTTATTTTTACTTTAGTCTGAAAGATAAATTTAAAAAATGATCCCGCCTAATTAAGAAATATTCTATTAAAGTAAAAAAGATAAAAGCTAGATAGAAAGGTTCTTATAATTTAATTTAGATGTCAAACTTTCAATTCTTATAATTTGTTAAGTTAATTTAATTTAATTCTTCTGATTAATTATCATTTCTTATGATTTTGTTAAACTCATATAATTCAATTCTTCTGATTAATGTAATCTTATTCTAAGTCTTGCAACAATCTTAGATTTTCTTTTTCGTGATTGTACATTTTTAAGGCAGTGTAATCTTATCTCTTGCAGCGATCTTAGATTTTTTTTTGTCATAATTGTCTATTTTTTTAGTAGTATTTGTTCACAAATACAAACCCCTGGGTGGATGTTTAGACTGCAAATGCAGTCACTCTGACCTGCTGTCTTTACACGTCAACCATGATGGATGTTGAAACTGCAATTACAGTCCCTCTGAATTATTGTCTTTAGACGTCAACCATGATTTATATTAAATTTAGTATTTTTTAGTTTGATAATCAGGTTAGGATTTTATTTGGTATTTTATATTAGAATTATAATATAATTGAAATTTTACGTGATTTAGGTAGTCATATATCGAATTTAGGTATTCTTGTGTGATTCAAATTTTGTCAGAAGGGTATAATTGACAGTTAAAAAAAAAGAAACATATATTCACAAATAACTTTGTAATATGAAATTTAAAATAGAGATAGTGATATGTGCATCATCCATTCATATATTGTGACACTTGGATTATTTACGCTTAAATGCATGAATGGTGTGTGTTAATACTTATATGATTTAGCTGTTTTTATTGTTCGTATACCAAAGAGAGTTAATTTTCAAGTCACTGACCTGACGGTAAATACTCAAGTCATGTGTGTACGATTTTTGGACCCTCCTGACTCAGTAAATGTTAAGCTGGATATCTAATACTAGTTCTTAAATTGAGATTTGAGCCTATGTATCTAGGGGCATGTATGTAGTGGGCTATTTTTCATTTGATATGCCACAATCATTCTATGTATTATGTGTTATGTCATTGTGCAATTATGAATAGTGTGTTATGGAATGAATGCATGTAAGATCAAAGTTCTGGAATGGGTGGGAGTTTTTGATGGGGGCTAAGAAGAGAGACAATTGGGTTCAGCATATTGAGCTAACAACCTACGTTCTTTGGCACATATGGAAGAATAGGAATAATATGGTTTTCAACGGACAAGGCATGGAAGAGAAGGATATAATTCAGAGAGCTCTAGTGGAATGGAATGAATGTGAAGCAGCAAACAAGATGCAGAGAACAGTAAGACTAAATGAAACTGAAGCAGAAGACTAATTGTATGATCCAGAATGCTGCCATACAGATTTAGTGCATCTGTGGTTCAAAGTGCACATCAGTAAATCAAGAGGAAAGTCAGTTATTGCACGCCAGTCAAAGATTCTGCAAACAAATTACAGCTAGTTTGGACAGCATCAGAGTCAACGGAAGCTGATATGAAGATGGATGATGCAAGTACAATAAAACTAGCTCTGATGTTAGCAAAAGAAAAGGGTTGGAAAATAATCAAGTGTTGGGATCAAACAAATGGTTGCTGCGAAAGCTTTCAAGGAAGAATTTGGGAGATGTTCACTGTGGCAACACTTTGGAAAACATTAACTTCGTGATTTATTTTTTTGATCATATTTCATTTAGTTTGTGGAGAGTAAACTTAATAGTGCTGCTAGTAAGATTGCAAAATATGCATTAGAATTGAAACATGCTGTTAGCTGGGAAAATGATTTTCCCCTGTGGGTCCAGGAGACCATACAATTGTAATTGGGCAGTTGCCCATTTTATAGATGGCTGCAAAGCTCTTATGGTAATATACTTCTCTTTTGCGTTCTGGAGGGAAAAAAAAAAGGTGTTATGGAACAAATATGCATGTATTATATATTTATACGTATAATGTAACTGTCTAGAAGGGTAAGGAAAGGATGAAATTGTTTTCTGAGCTTCTTGTTGCTATATATTATTTGTTTTGCAGGTAATGTTAGTCGGACTTGGCCAGCAAGGGTGTGTTAGCTTTCAGATAAAGGAACTTATTTGAGGATTACTAGTTGGTAAATTTATGGCTGCAAGTCAGTGAGATTAGTGTATTTTATGTTTAGTGTTATTTATATTCCCTAAACAAATTTGATGACTCTTATAGATGCCAATTTTAATTATTTGAGTATAATTGTAATAAATAAAGAGAGTATTTCTGATATTTATGATATTCATGATTTTAGAATTGCTTTATTTTTTAAAAATCTAGCGTGTTGGATGAGTTTAATATGCTGCGTATCGCACGATAACACAATTTGACACCTTTGACATTGTTATATAGTTCCAAATCTACGTTTATTCTTTTTTTTTTTTTGCCCCTCTTTTCAACATTATTGCTTTTGGTTAAATTTCTGGTTAGACAAGATTTATAAAAACACATAAAAATACATTTTTGATCCTTTTGTTTCGTTAGTTAGTATTAGTATTAAGTTGATGAGAAGGAAAGCAATTTAACTCAAGGATTCACCTAACCAAAAAGACAAAATACTAAGACATAATCACTAATACAATCGAAAGGGACTCATAATCTATTTCTCCTCTTGGACACCGATAGGAAATAATATTCATGATATGTGATGTTTTTGCTTTCTTGCTCTCTTTGATTTTTCTGTATGCGTTAAGTCATTATTTACAAATAAGTATTTTGATATTGAACAAGACTAGCAAAGCATAAAAATGGGAGAAATGAAATCTGTATCCTCTATTTCTCAAGAAAGAAAAATTACAAAGAAGTCTATTTATATACAAGATTTACAAATCATAAAATGCCAAGTGTCAAAGAATAAAATCCTATCCTAACTAATTTTGTCTTTATCTACAATACTTGGAGAATAATCTAATCAGTTACATCAAAAATATCCACCAGACGTTTCTTCTTGCACATGTTGAAGCTCACGTTCCTTGCTGCACATGCTGGAGCTCATATGTTGGAGCTCACGTTGAGGACTAAGCTCACAACATGAGCTTAGCTAGCTTAATGTAGCTCAGGCTAGCTCAACTCATGTTGTGAGCTTGATTACTGCTTCATTCCTTCATCCCCCCTCAAGTTGGAGCTTGGTGAAAGTCTTCCAAGCCCAACTTGGACAGTAAGTTGTGAAATTGAGGGGCTGCGAGAGCTTTGGTGAATAAATCAGCAAGTTGATGCTTAGAGTCAACATGCTGTGGTGTAATGAACCCTTCTTTGAATTTATTTCTGACTAAATGACAATCGATCTCCAAGTGTTTGGTTCTTTCATGAAACACTGGGTTTTCAGTGATATGAATCGCTGCTTTGTTGTCATACCATAGTGGAATAGGTAGAGGTGGTTTAATGTTGAAGTCTGCTAAAATGTAAGTAATCCACTGAAGCTCGCACACTGTTGAAGCAAGGCTTCTGTATTCTGCTTCAGCAGATGACCTGGAGATGGTGTTTTGTTTCTTAGTTTTCCAAGAAATTAAGGCTTGTCCAAGAAATATACAGTACCCAGTCAAAGATTTTCTTGTGTCCAAACAGGAAGCCCAATCAGCATCAGAGAATGCTTGCAGAACTAGATCACTGTTAGCTGGATAAAACAGGCCTTGCGATGGAAATCCTTTGATGTATTTCAGTAGCTGTAAAGCTGTGCTCCAATGTGACTGGGTGGGTGACTGCACGAACTGACTTAATTGTTGCATTGTATATGTTATGTCTGGTCTTGTGAAGTTCAAGTAGAGTAACCTCCCAATCAGTCTTCTATACTTCTCTGGATCATTCAGTTTCTCATCTTCATCTCCTGTTAACTTCTTTCCTTTAGCCATAGGAGTGTTTGCTGGCTTAGCTCCAAGCAAGCCTGCATCATTAATCACATCTAGTGCATACTTTCTCTGGTTAACATAAATTCCTTTCTCTGTTCTTGCAATTTCTAAGCCCAAAAAGTATTTGGCGTCTCCCAAATCCTTGATGGTGAATAACCTATGTAAGTAGGCCTTTAGTGCACTTATTTCCTTCATGCTATTTCCTGCTATGAGCACATCATCTACGTACATCAGTAATGCAGTGAAACTTGCTAGTTCCTGTTTGATAAACAAACAGTTATCATGTTGAGATTGCTGAAAGCCAAATTCCTTTAGCCTTCTACTGAATTCTTCATTCCACTCTCTAGAGGCTTGCTTTAAACCATAAATGCTCTTCTTCAATTTACAAACCTCCCTAGGACCTGCTTTAGTATAGCCTTCTGGTGGAGCCATATAGACTTCTTCTTTTAAAGTGCCATGTAAGAAAGCATTATTGATATCAAGTTGCTGCAAAAACCAGGATTTTGCTGCTGTTAATGCAAGAAAGATCCTTACAGTGACAAGTTTGGCTACTGGAGAGAAGCTATCTGTATAATCAATTCCAGGAACTTGATGAAATCCTTTTGCCACTAATCTGGCCTTCAGTCTGTCCACCTTTCCATCAAGCTTCAGCTTTACCTTGTACACCCATTTCGAGCCTATTACTTTCTTTCCATGCGGCAGTCTTGTCAGTTCCCATGTGTCATTTCTCTCTAAGGCATCCAACTCACTTTTCATGGCATCAATCCATCCTTTGTCTTCACAGGCTTGATCATATGTCGCTGGTTCCTGCATATTAGATAAATTTGCCAAGAAAGACATATGTGCATGGCTTAGGTTGGGTGAGATTTTAAATGGAAATGTTGCTGGAGTATGCTCAGAAGTACGTTTCCTGTTAACTTGAGAATCAGTAATGGCAGTCTCTATGTCTATGCCAGAAGTTACACCTGCTACATAGTCTTTCATCCATGTTGGTTTCAGCCTAGGCCTTGTACTCCTTCTTAGGTTTTCTGTTGGTATTCCTCTAAAATCACTTACTGAGCCAGGTGATTCATTCACTGATGCTGTGTCAGTAAGTGTATCATCAAATTGAGGTTCTGGTTGTTGATCAAAAGGTATCAATGGTAGAGGTGTTTCTGTTGAAGAATCCATAGACTGAGGTTTCGTGATCACTTCTGGTTAGGGACCATGATAAGGAAAAGTGTTTTCATAAAAAATAACATCTCTACTGATATAGATCTTGGACTTGTCTATATCATAAACCTTGTACCCCTTTTTACCATGACTATACCCAACAAAGATGCACTTATGAGCCCTTTGATCAAACTTGTCCTTATGAGGTGCGGTATTGGTAGCATAACATAGACAACCAAAGATCTTGAGAGTAGAATAATCAGGTTTGTGATTGAACAGAAGCTCAAAAGGAGTCTGCCAATTCAGGATAGGTGTAGGTGTTTTATTGATAATGTGAGTGGCCATCAAAAGAGAAAATGGCCAAAATTTTGAAGGTAAGTTGGCTTGAAACATTAAAGATCTAGCTGTTTGTAGCAGGTGTCTATGTTTCCTCTCGACTACTCCATTTTGTTGTGGGGTATAAACGCATGATCTCTGATGGTCAATACCATATTTCTTCAGCAGGTTTTGGCATTCAAAATTAATGAATTCTGTGCCATTATCAGTTCTCATGGCTTTAACCTCCTTTGAAAACTGGTTCCTTACCATGGCTAAAAAATCTTTTAAAGTAGGCACCACTTGTGATTTGTGAATCAGTAAAAATGTCCAAGTGGCTCTGCTATAATCATCAACTATAGTCAACATATAAGGGGTACCAGTTAGAGATGACTGCCTATATGGACCCCAAAGATCAACATGAATAAGCTGGAATGTTTGGGATGAATGAGTTTTGCTGATGGGAAAGGGTAGCCTATGTTGTTTTGCCTTATGACAAATTTCACATTCTTTCATAGTGGTGATCTCATTTTTGTTTATATGAGGTTTCATAAAACTCAAATGTTGCAAAACAGTAGGACAAGGATGGCCAAGTCTTTTGTGCCAGTCAACATAACTGTCATCAGAAAATTGATTCATTGCCTCAAAAGTAGTACAAGAGTTTTTGTGATTTGCTCGCACTTTTGGTGCTTGCAATTGGTTACACATTTCAGCTCCTTTATTCAAGAAACTAGGACTATCTAACAAATATAACCTTCCAATTAGCTTATCAACTACCACTACCTCTTCACTCTTTTGGTCTTGCAATAAGCAATAGTTTGGATAAAATGTTACTTTGATATATGCAGTACGTGTTAATTTGGATACTAATATAAGATTGTAATGAAAAGAAGGTACATGCAACACATCCTGTAATTGTAAATTCTAGCTTAGGCTCACTGTCCCTATATGTTTTACTTGTTTGGATGAACCATCTAGTAGATAAATAGGAGTGTAATATGCTATTTGCTGTGCATTTTTCAAGAGTTTAAGGTCTAAGCACATATGGCGACTAGCACCTGTATCTAATATCCAGGTTCCATGTTTCAAATGATCAACAATCGTAAAGGCAAAGTGAAATGGTTTCATACCTGTAAAATCTATAGCATGAGCAAAGTTTACTTGATTCTCATTTTCCAGTGACATTTTGCCCTTAAGCAGCTTCATCAATTCCTGTTGCACGATTGAAGCAATGTCAGCCATCCTGTGTTCCTCCTTCAATTCCAGCATAGTCTTCATTCATATCCAGTGGTGATTCAGCAACATTCACCACTTGTCTGTTACTGCCTGTGCCTTTTCCCTTCTGCTCTTTCATGCTCTTTGTACCATTCAGGATATCCATATATTTTGAAATAGTTGTCTTTAGTGTGGCCATCCATAGTTACAATGGTCACAGTGCATGTGTTCCTTTTCTAGCATTTCCATGTCTTCTACCACCATTTCTTCCTGCAGAGCCTCCTCTACCTTCTACCAGTACCTCGTCCAGCATTTTCTCTTTCCATCCTTGTGTTTTTGAAAACATGGCCATATTCTCATTTTTCTCAGGAAATGTGGCATGTACATCCCTTCTGTTTTTCAACACTTAACACCATGGAGTAAGCTCTATTGACTGAGGGTAAAGGATCCATGACTAAGATTTGATTTCTAACATGATCAAACGCCTCATTCAATCCCATAAGAAACTGCATTAATTTATTAAAAGAAGTCAAATCTGAAATCTCTTTTCCTGCTCCACAAATGCATATTGGTGCTGGCATTAAACAGTTAAGTTCATCCCATAATTTCTTCAACCTTGTGTAGTATTTTTCTACTTTTTCAGTACCTTGCATTATACTACTAATTTCTCTCTGCAATTGATATAGCAGAGGTCCATTACACTCACCATACCGTTCTTGTAGTTCATCCCACAAATCTTTGGCAGATGTAGTGTAAATAAAAGCTTCTACAATTTCCTTTGAAATTGAATTTAAGATCCAAGATCTTACCATACAGTCGACTCTTTCCCATTGTTCTGATTTTGATGAGGCTCCTGTTGGTTTCTCACAGGCTCCAGTAATGAATCCCAGTTTGAGTTTAGCTCCAAGTGCTATCTTAACTGACCTGCTCCAGCTAAGATAGTTTGATTTTGTCAATGGAGACGTAACAAGAACCATTCCAGGATGATCTGAACCTTGCAAATGCAAGGGATCTTCATTATACTGAGTTACTGAGTCTGCTGCGTGCCCAGTTACTCCTTCAGCCATGCTTTCTGCTACTGGATCAGTTTCTGCTCTGATACCATGAACAAGACTAGCAAAGCATAAAAATTGGAGAAATGAAATCTGTATCCTCTATTTCTCAAGAAAGAAAAATTACAAAGAAGTCTATTTATATACAAGATTTACAAATCATAAAATGCCAAGTGTCAAAGAATAAAATCCTATCCTAACTAATTTTGTCTTTATCTACAATACTTGGAGAATACTCTAATCAGTTACATCAAAAATATCCACCAGACGTTTCTTCTTGCACATGTTGAAGCTCACGTTCCTTGCTGCACATGCTGGAGTTCATGTGTTGGAGCTCACGTTGAGGACTAAGCTCACAACATGAGCTTAGCCAGCTTAATGTAGCTCAGGCTAGCTCAACTCATGTTGTGAGCTTGATTACTGCTTCATTCCTTCAGATATATTGAGTTTTATTTAGATATTGTTAGAGGAATAAGCGAGATTGTGTATATATCATTTAATTTGAATTTTGGTTGACAATTTTTTCAAATGTGATATCCATAGGAGTCTGGAATTTAATTTGAATTTTGGTTAACAAATCCAGCGGTAATTGTTGGAATTTGACGTCAAATAGATAGCCATATGAAATAAGCATCCGCTCATGCCTTCTTCCTGAATCGACCGGACATCAACGAAATATCCACTTGAACTGAACATCCTGACTTCTTCGTCCTTGTCTACTGGATTTCCATAGATGTTAAAGTGAGAAGTACAAAACGACATCTCAAGGGTCTAGATGAAAACTAAATAAAATTAGCAAGTTTGAATGTATAATTTTGAGTCCCTTCTTGGCCCTCATCACCATAAAATAAGTACCCTTAAGTAACATAAAAAAATGTAAACATTATTTTATTTAGTTTGTCATTTTTATCTTTTCAAATCATTGGCTGATCTACCCTCTCCAGTTTTTGGTAAGAAATTAAAAAAAAAATAATTTTATCACATTAAATTTAAATATGCCCACACTAAAGGAAAAGGTTTGTTTTAGGTATTGAGTGCTAGCAAATTTACCCCTTGCTAATTTGTAGAGGATCAATATATGCCTATTAGTAATTTGATAACATTCTCTAATTCCAAAAGAAAAAGTGATAGACATAATCCATCATTAATGAAGAGAGTCCACTAATGAGTTTTTTAAAAATAAAAACACTTCATACCTTAATAAAGTAAAGGGTATTAGTTAGGTTCTTCTGTCCTTTTATTTTTTTTATATAGAAATGTACTACTTTTTATCCCAAATACCGAGATAGGTTCATGCACTTTAGCCTCTTTGATTTAGTTAGATTAGATTGGCCAAGACCTACACATGAAGACCTTATAATTCCTTCGGCATAATGGAAGAATATTTTGTGATATAAGATTTTAATTGAATAAAAAAATGATTCAAAGTAATAATTCTAATTTAAGCAAATTAAAATTTTTACTCTTACACTCATTATTATCCTAAACTAAATTATTTTTTTGCTCTGGTTGTGTAACTCAATATTTTTTGTTACATGTGTTCAATCTATGGTTAGGGTGTTAAATTGACATATATGCTATAATTAATTTCCCCTATTTTGGTCAAGAATTGTGTTTAATATTCCCATTTATTCACTTTTTGATATTTGGCCTTAATATAGGAAATTGTGGAAAAATGTGCTAAATTCGTCTACAATTCCAGAAGACTATGTCTGATAGAACGTGACCACGGGCTACTGGTACTGCTATGCAGATTCTGGACGTGAATTAGAAGAGATTTGCAATTGAAGGGTCCCACATTCTTTTGTGTGGTGAATTTGAATTGGGAAGAAGTTAAGAAGGAATTATAGTTGATTAGAAAAGAGGAATCTTCCCAAAAAGTAAAGATTTTACAAGGAAATTAAGTTGGAAAAGGAAACAAAGAGCAAAAAGGAAAGAAGGAAGGGAAAAAGAAAAAAGAAACGTGGAGGAGACAAAAAAGAAGGCAGAAGGGAATGTAATTTTCTGCAGGAGAAGAATATACGCAGCTTGGCAGAGAAAATTAGAGAGTCTTAGTTTTAGAGTCTTCTTTAGTTTTTTTTAGTTTTTCTCTCTTTTTCTCTCTAGAACAAATTCTTGTTATTTTTCTTTTGGTATTTGAAGACTCTTCTATCTACTTGAAGGATAATTGAAGCTTTGGTTCAACTATTACTGTGAGATCTAATTGTTTTATTATTTTTTGCGTTTTTGGGTATTTATTTATTCTCTGTTTAATTCCAAGATGATTGTGTTCATTCTTGTGTGATTATTTTTGCGCAATTAAATAACTGATCACTATTTAATTGTCAAATAATCTAGGGCCATCTAAAACGTCAAATCCGTAATTGTTTGATAGTTTTAGTATTAGTGGCGAGTGATTAATTCAATGGTAATAGAAACTTTTGGATTATATCACGGGGATAGATAATCTAATTTGAACAAAGCCTCGTAGGTATTTGCTGGTTAGAATTGGTAGCTTTTCTAGATTCAAAACTGTTGAATAATTGAACCCTAAGGTCATACCTAGGGTTATTATTTGATTAGGGAAGTAATTAACGGTCGTACCTTGATTACCGACACAGTAAGGAAAGGCAGGTTGTTAGAGCTTCTCAACAACCATAACCAATTTATTCATGAACGTAGAAATTTATTATTGCATCGAGGATCAGTTAAATTGAACCAGAGTGGAAATTATTCCTTTGACTAGAGTCTAGGTTTTATTTGATTATGTTTGACTTAATTTGGTGTTTTTCCTTTGAGTTTCTTAGGTTTAAATTTCTTTAATTTAATTATTCTCCAAACCCCCCATCATCTATCAGATTGTCTAACTTTTTACTCACACTCATGTTGCTTTTCTCTTTTGCATTTCTTTCTTTTGTGGTTATAATTCTCTTTCTGCACATTAGTTAGCTGTATTTAGTTGTTATTAGTGTATCAAATTGTGTTAATTTTGCGCTACAATGACTTAGAGTGCTTATATATTGTAACATAATTCAAAAATTTATATTATTTTGTTGTCTTCTAATGCTAATTAATTTATTGTTATTTCTTAATTTCCTGTGTAGAATAGTGTTAACATGAATGTCAATTAACAAGAAAATTATGAAGAAAAATAAGAATTTAAGAATTTAAATAGTTTGGCCAATTTCAACTACATCCACGAGCAAAGAGAGAATTCTTATTCTTTGAAAAATTATTTTTACAGAGTATATTGTAAAACCCCTACATCTATCTATTTATAACCCATAAACACAGTGATTCAGTTCGATTCAATTGAGTTCGGACGAGTTCCAGGTGAGTCGTCTGTCTCCGAGTAGAATTAGAATGGTTTTGGAGTAGACTTTTCTGTTCCGGTGATAACTCGGCCAAGTCTTCGAACCACGGTCAGAAGTTGTCAGAGATAGATCCGAAACATGACTAGGCTTATGTGATATCAGCAAATGCGTTTGCGGGTCTAGAGAAGTGGGATGAGGCTAAGCATATGAGGAAGATGATGAAAGAGAGGAATGTGAGAAAGGAAAGCGGGAGGAGATGGATTGAAATGCAAGTTGTGGTTCACGAATTTTTAGCTGCAGATAAGAGACATGAAAGGAAAGATGCAATGTATGCAAAGTTAGCTGAGTTAATAGAAGAAATTGTGAAATTAGGATATGAGCCGGTTTTGGATGAGATGTTGCGCGATGTCGATAAGAAGGAGAAGAAGGAAGCATTAATGGCTCGTAGTGAGAATAGCTGTGGAGATTTATCGCGATTTATTTCCAAAAGAAAAATTATAATCCTGCTCTTGAATTAGATAAGAACAGCTTGATGATTCTTTCTTACTCGCTCCTGCCTTGTTTGCATGGTTGAGTCATCTTTCTTGTAGGATGTTCGTACGAAAATCTTCAAGCGAACGCCGAAGTTGAAAGTCTTAAAAACCACTTAGAGGGTATATATTCGGAAACTACGACGTATCATCCACAACGATGTACAATTTTTTTTGTATTTTTTTGTCATTATTTTTTGAAAATTAAAAGTTTTTGGTCTGCAATCCCCAAAATTAAAGTTAAACCGTTTTTAATTTCGATTGGTTAAAAGATCAATCTCTATTGAAATTTTGATTTTTTTTTTCATTTTGACAGGTTTAATAAACTTTATAATAAGCTTGAAAAAAATTATAAAAAAGGAGCTTGAACAATGTTCGACTTTAAATCAAATTCAATTTAAATATTAATTTTTATAAAGTAGTGTTTTTTAATAATTGTTTGATATCCTATGAAAGGAAAAAATTTAACTACTAATAGCGATATAACTAGTAGTATCGAAATAACAAATAACTGGAAAATAAATCAAAATTTTTCTTTTTGGTTTGGGAAATCCTCTGGACCGGATCTGCAAAACCAGTTTTAAAATGAGAACCTTTTTGAAATTATTATTCGAATTGAAAAAAAAATTCAAACCAAACTTTGAACTTGGGGTGTTCATAAAACCCGAAAAATCTAAAAATCAATAAAATTGACTTGATTCATATTGATATGAACTAGTAGATTTAGATCATTGTTCCATCTTTATAAGGTAACCAATCACCGAAAAATCGTATTAGGTACCCGAGTACATGAACCGATTATTCTTAAGTTTATTTTTAAAAAAAAATAAAAGTCCAAATTTATTTAGATTTTTCACTTGTTACCCTTAATTTCACTTTTATGAATAAATTTTTCATATAAATTTTGTTTATTTGTGAAGATTAATTCCAAATAATACCATACAATAAATAATTCAAATTAATTCTTAATAGTACCATACAATAATTAATTCAAAATTTTCTAATTTTTTATTTTTAATAAAATAGTGATTAAAACTATGTAAAAATATAAATCTAAGTTTTTATTATATAAAAATGTGCTTTTAACAAAAAATATACTTTAGTTTTTAACGCAAAAATTTTTAAAAATAATTTGTATTATATATAGGCTAGTTTGTGTAACCGACACTTTGCAGACTTGCGAACCACTACACGACACGAGCGAGTTGTCTTAAGTACCCAAACAGGTGACAAAGTTTGGTTCTGAACATCAATACTTTAAACAGCTCTAAACATTCTTTTTTTTTTTTTTTTTTTTTTTCCAAAAGGCAACAATATTTGTATACATTAAGATGTAAGCACATTTACAATGGGGCTACTGCCCCTCATCATAAGGTGAGATCTCTTGGATCCATTTGGAAAACTTTCTTCCCACAATATAACTTTAGTAAGTATAAAGCAAATCTTGCTATTTTTCTAATTGCTATTTCCTTTCTAGTACCTACCAAATATCGCCTAAATGTCGCGATCAAGGATTGTGTTACCTTAGAAGAAAGGGCAACTAATATTCACTTAATATTTTGTTAGCTTCTTATATAGCTTTCTAAGCATAAATTTTGCATTAATAAATTATAGAAAAGGGTATGCTTTTGGCTAAGAAGGGTGTGTTAATATCATTCTCTAAAAATATTTAACATACTATTAGATGCGATTGATTAGACTAAAATTTAAAGAGTGTGAATATCATTTTTCTTTAAAAAAGATTGACACACCATTAGATGCTAGTGATCTGACTAAATGTAAAGCCTCGATGAGTTGATTGTGGTTAGTGGCCACTTTACTTTTCAAGACCGTCAATTCAAAAGATATCTTATGGTCGATAAAACTTTATAAATATTAACTTAATTTTTTTTATGTAATGAAAGTAATTCTTTGCAATCGGATTAAAATTTTAGCCTAAATTAATTTGTTTAACGTTGCTAGCTGGTGTAAAGATTTTTTATAATCAGTTCCTAAAATCTCATAAATTTGACACAATGGACTAGTAAATGGATTTGACATTTAATCTGATATTTTTTTCAGACAAATGTGCTGTTTAGTTCTAATGATTTCCATTATTTTTTTTTTTGAAAAAAAAAAAACAGAATATATTATAGAGCAAAAGTTCATACAATGTTTTTGAGTTTACAGCCAGCTTAGGAGCAAGCCGTACTTCAGATCTAGAAACTTTTAAAAGCTGACATACAGAAAAGATATTAATAAAGGACTTAATAGCCAATGTCGTTGATGCTATGAATAAATTGAGCGCAATCTGTGAGGACAGAAACATGTGTGAATCCCATAATAATTGCTTTCTTGATTACATATATGGACAAGCTGTTGCTTCTGCTTGTAATCCTGAAGCTGCATTAATCATTCTGTCTTGAGAAAAAATTTAGATGCCATGTGGGTTGTGAAAAAGAAAACCAATTGCTGCAGTTCCAGAATTGGGCTTAAATGATCCATCTATTTGGATCATTATAAGGTTGTTAGGCAGATAAATGTTTGCAGAATGAAAACCACTTCGTGTCCCAGTTGATGTGGGAGAATCCTCAGTTTTGGAATATTGAATCATCTGATTTTTTCGAGATTGAGCAATGGCATTGAACATGAAACTAGAGTTCTCAACTATTTCAAAAGGGTTGAAAGAAGTCCCATGCCAGACTACTTGATTCTGTGGTAACCATATATTCCAGAAAATGAGAATACAGATGATGTGAAGATCCATATCATGTATATTTTGGAACCAATTCAAAGCCCATGATTGAAAAGACTGTTTTTCTGCTTTATCGATACTGAATCCAATTGTGACAATCTCCATGTGACTTTTGAATCAGGGCATTCAAATAAGCAATGCACGAGATTTCTGAGGTGAAATATCCATGCACGAGATTTCCAAAACAGTCCCGAGGTCCTAATTTTCTTGACAATATCTCTGGTCCCTTTCTTTCATGATGATTCATGCTCATGATTGAGTAGACTTGTCATAAATGCCTCTTGTTCTTGTTCTCCCATTTCTCTTTATAATCCAAGCCCTCTGAAGCTCTAATTTGTGCTCAGCTCAATAACAATAACTAATTTAAGCATGGCTGAAGCTGTTGTCACTATTGTTCTCCAAACGCTACGTGATCTGCTAGTAGAAAAAGCCAGATTTTTATCAGGAGTAACTGATCAAGTTGAAGAAATAAGCACAGAACTTAATCGAATGCAATGCTTCCTAAAAGATGCAGACACGAGACTGCAACATAAAGATGAAACTGTTCGAAATTGGCTAAGGGAAATCAGGCAACTTGCTTATCAAGTTGAAGATATTGTGGAGACTTTTGTAGTTGAAGTTGCATCCAACAAAGAAAGAGGTATGAAGAAAGTATTGACAAGATTTTCTTGCATATTTTGTGAAGGTAAATCCCTTCATAATCTTGGATTGGAGATTGCAAAATTTAAGACTGATATAAATAATCTCACTACTAGTCTCCGAAGATATGATATAAAAGCTATAGGTGCAAGAGAAGAAGACTCCTCAAATGAGAATCAGAGGTGGGAAAGGCAAACTTATGGTCATGAGGTTGAGGAACATTTTGTTGGCATGGAAGAAGATGTTAAAAGACTGGTATTACTCATGCTTGATAATGACAAACGCTATCGTGTCATTTCTATATGGGGGATGGGTGGACTTGGTAAGACAACCTTGGCTAGAGCAGTTTACAAGCATAAAGATGTTCAACGATGTTTTGAACGTTTTGCATGGGCTTGTGTAACTCAGCAGGGCAATATTAGAAGTATTTTGCAGGATATTTTGATGCAACTTCACCCTGAGAAGAAAGGAGATGTGAAGAGCATGGGAGATAGGGAACTGGTCCAACAACTTCATCAGGTTCAGAAAGAGAGGAAGTGTTTAGTTGTTCTTGATGATATATGGAAGGTAGATGATTGGAAAAGGCTAGTTGCTGCATTTCCAGTTGCTGAAGGGGATGGTAAAATATTGCTCACGACTCGTAAAAGGATGGTAGCAGAAATTGGATTTGCCTATGCTCCAAAGTGCTTGACCGAGCAGGAAAGCTGGGAACTACTTGAGAGAATAGCTTTCTCGAGAATAAGTACTGAAGGTCAGATTTTTACATTGCCATTTTCTTACATGGAATTCTTAGCATTTTGCTAGTTTTTTTTTTCTTGAAAATTAGCATTTTGATATTTTGATCTAATAGTTTGTCAATTAGGCGGTATGTATTGTTTTATTTGTTTAATTGGTAGAAGCCCATGATTCCACACATGATAAATAGTTAGATTGATAATAAAAATCTGAAGAGTCAATTTTAGCTGAATAAGCAGGGAAGGGCATAGACATAGAAAAATTAGTCTTTCATAGTTTTGTCTATAATGCTTTAACATATCCTTTAGCAATTAGAAATTATTCTGTAGGCTAACTAGAATTACAGAAAATGGTAAACTTTTGGAAATCAAAGCTATAAAGGGCCACAATCTATTTTTTCTATTTTACAGCATAACTAATTGGAGATATTGCTAGAGTTCGGTAATAGGGAAAGAAGCAGAGGACTACATTAAGATTACAATTTGATTAACAGCAGCTTATTCTGTGTTATTTTTTAGATTTCGAGATTAAACGGAAACTAGAAGCTGTTGGAATTGAAATAGTACGCAAGTGTGGAGGTCTACCGTTGGCAATCTCTGTTCTTGGAGGAATTCTCAAAGACAAGGATTCTTTAACAGACTGGCAACTGGTGAACAAATACATTAGCTCATATTTAAGTAAGGTGGAAAATGATGAAGAAGGACTAGGAGCAGTAGCCAGAGTTTTGTCTTTGAGTTACAATGACTTACCATATCATTTGAAGCCATGTTTCCTTTATTTAGGAAGTTTTCGGGAGGATGAGGATATAGATGCCGAACAGCTGTATTTACTGTGGATGGCAGAAGGTATGGTTTTATCTCAACATCAAAGAAGTGAAGAGACATTAATAGAGGTAGCAGAAAGATATTTGGATGAATTGGGGCGTAGATCTATGGTACAAGTGAAAATGCACTATTTTGGAAAAGGTCGGAGGTTTCTTTCATGTCGCCTGCATGACATGATGCGAGACTTATGTTTAGAAAAAGGAAAAGAAGAAGAATTTATCAAGGTTACAGATTTTCGAGGTGAAAAGCAGCCTTTCTTGGATTCATGTGATTACTCTAATATTCCGCCCAGATTAGTCATCCACATGGATGATGAAGTGAAAGGTGCTACTAAAGAGTGTTATCCACGAGAGAATTGTCAACAGCTTCGATCTCTTTTATGCCTCAATGCGAGTAGTAAATTTTTGGGAAAGGAAATCATTTGGCGTCAGGAAATTTTCAATTTGGAGCACTCTAAATCCCTTAGAACTCTACAATTTGAAGGTTATGATTTTCAAGAAAGACAATTTCCTGTAGAGTTACGAAAACTAATACACCTAAGGCTTTTAAATCTGAACAATTGCAGATTGGATGAACTGCCATCATCAATAGCTGACTTACCATTCCTGCATACCCTTTATATGCGGGTAAACAATAAAATAAAAGTGCCAAATGTTTTTGGGAAGATGAAACAGCTGAGGCATTTATATCTTCTCAGCGATGCACGCTTTACTGAAGAAGGGAAGTTACGATTTCATGGCTTGAGTCAGCTGGAGACCCTTCGTGGATTAGATAGTAAGACTGATGAAATTTCAGATCTTGCAAGCTTGAGAAATCTTCGACTTCTTGCAGGAAAAATTACTGATAATGATAGCCTTCAGGTGATCATTGATCACGTTAACACGAATGGGCTAAAGTTGCAGGAGATATTTCTTTATATTGAAGGCTGTGATTTTGTCAGTTCAGAAGAAAGGTCTGTTCTTTTGAGTAAGGTTCTGATGTGTCGAAATCTTCATCGCTTGTACCTGAAAGTGAAACTGATCAAGCTTCCTCCATATGAACCACACTTCTTAGAAAACCTTGTTAGACTAAGTTTGGAAGGCAACAAAATTGAGGAAGACCCAATGAAAACGCTTGAGAAGCTACCACAGTTGCGATACCTGGTGTTAGCACGTGATGTATATATAGGCAAAAACATGGTTTGTCATGAAAGTGGTTTTCCTCAACTTAGAGAACTTCACCTTTTTGAGTTACGTAATTTGGAACATTGGAGGGTGGACAAAGGTGCCATGCCTAAAACTTCCAATTTGGTCATTTGGGCCTGTCGAAAACTGGAGATGATTCCAGATGGACTGAAATTTATTCTGACTCTTGAAAAGGTAGAGATTCTTCAAATGCCTGAAGAATTTTGCAATAGGATCGAAGACAAACATGGCCGAAAAGGTGAGGACTTCGACAAAATCCAACATGTTCCTTCAATTCACGTTGGCCTCAGACTATGAGCACCTTTGAACTCGTACTAAAAGCAGAAATCAGGTATTAATCCACAACTATCCTAATTTAGTTTCCATATCTGCATCACGCAGAAAGTTCTTATTTGTTGAATTATCCGTGACTTTACACTTTTTTCATTTACATAATTTTGTCTTGTAATTTACCTACATTACGAACTGAGTTTTATTTGCCTGAACCTAAACTAGCTCCAGTTGTTATTTCACTTCTTAATTCGAATAAGCATTATACGTTCTTCAACTTTTAACTGAGTTTGACTTCTCATTTTAATTGTTAGCTTTCTTTTTATTTAGACGAGTGCATTTCAAGTATTTCATTTTGTAGAGGTAAGCTCGTAATTACTAGTTTTTCATTGGAAATCAGAGCTCTACAGTAATCTGTTACTAGATTCTGTAATTCCGATATAATATTTATTGTATTAGTTTTTTCGGTTGTAAAATTAAATTTGATTGGTTTTGTTTTCTAAAAACATGTCTTTCAAAAACAGAAAACACATTTTTTAATCAACTTTTTATCTTACAAACACAATTGTTGAGAAGAATCGTTTCTTTTCTTTTTTCTCTTCCTCTTTTTTAAACGAGGATCAATACTAGAACTCCAACTACTCATTTGATACTCAAACTTGAAACCTATAGGTCCTAAGTGAAGCGTCTCACCAATTAAATTGCGTTTTGTTGTCAAAACTTGGGATATAGTAATGTTTTTGTAATTTTCTAAAAGCACAAAAAAAAAAAAATCCCAAACGATATAGGCTTACTTGTGAGAGATGCTCATTTTTTTTTTTTTTTGGGGTTAACTTTTGTATTTCAGATCAATAAATGGATTTTGAGAGTCAGGATGACAAGGATGACGTTTCAGACCAATTAGGCCAGCTTGAGGGAATCTCATAGAGTGAATTTTCTTGGCTCTACTTATTTTACAAAGTCTGTATTCAGAATTGGATTATGTCGACATGTATCTAATTATAGACATTTGTCGTTTATTTTAAAGACTTAAATTACTCATATACCTTGGGTTTTATTTCTTGTTTTTGGTTTCATTATATCAGTGTGTCCATGATTAATTGAGTATGGCTTCAGCTGTGATGTACATTTGTCGATATTGCAAGGTTTACAGGGTGTCATGACTCGCAACAGAGATAGAACAATTGGTGGACTCAGCATTCAATGGTGAGGAGTGGGTGCCATCCCAAACCATTGTACCTTTGACCTTGTTACAGAATTCCAAATCTTAAAAAAAAAAAGAAAAAGAAAAAAGTTACTACTTTAGTCTAAATCATGATCTACGCCCCCAGTATTCCAGGGCTAGTTGATTTAGTTCTCACTACAAAGTCAACGGCCAGATTTCAATGATATAATTATATATTATGAAAACAACTATACTAGAAATTGTACTTCAAATTGCAGTGTAATTAGTTAGCGGGAAGTTTTCATATTAATCTTTGACTAAATACATTTCCAAGAAACTCCGATGTGAACCGATCAGGTCTTAAAGCTACTTATATTATATAGTGGAAATATGATGCATTAGGCCATCATCCTTCAGCTGAAGAATATTCAACAACTGCAAAGCTCTTTGAATATATATATAAAAAAAATGTCGAGATCAGGTATTGCGTAACTTCAGAAAATAGGGGCAAATAATATTCGCATAATATTAGCTTTGTGAGTGTAAATTTTGTATTAGTAAATAGTAAAAAGGCATATATTCTAGACTGAAAAGGGTCTGTTAATATCATTTTCTAAAAATATTTAGCACACTATTAGATTTAATTGGATTAGTTTAAGTGTGAATATCATTATACCATAAAGAGGCTGACACACCGTTAGACACCATGACCCGGTCGAATTGGATGGTGGGCCTCTTTGCTTTTCAGTAGTCCATAGCGTTAATTTAAGAGATTTTTCATGGTGGACAAGACTTTCAAAAAACTCACTCACTTTTTTTAAATGCAAGTAATTTTTTGCATTCAGTGTAAATTAATTTGTTCAACATCTAGACCAGGTCGTGTAAAGATTTTTCATAATCAGTTCTTAAGATCTCATAGATTTGACACACTAGCCCTGTAAATAAATTTAACATTTAATCAGATATTTTTTCAGACAAATGTACTGTTAAGTTCTAATGATTTCCATTAGTTGGAATTTCTGAGATGAAAAACAATGCACGAGATTTTCAAGACAGTCCTGATGTACAAATTTTCTGATAACTAGTAATGAAGCATGTGCGTGCGTTGCACGTGAATATGATGCCCTCTTTCTTAAAAAAAAAATTGTGGTTATGAGAAATTTAATTATTTTATAAAGAAATGTATTAGAAACAAAGTGAATGAATTGAAAAATATTAGATTAACTTCTACATCTTCTTCAAAATCCTTGATATGTGTTTTGACAGTGTGATATTATTATAAAATATTTTTAATAATGTAATAATACGTGAGATGAATCATAAGTGTATGGGAATTTTATTTTTATTTTGAAGAGTATGCCCAAAAAATTTTGAAAAATATATAGTCCAGAAAAGAATAAAATGTTTAATCAATCAATTCAAAATTGTACCACTCAGAGAAAAATTAGGAAGTATTTGCAAAAAATTCAAGAACAATTCTTAACTTACATACAATGATCATATGAATACTTCATTTTTAAATGGTTTTAAAAGGCTTTTTCAATAGCGTATATACATGCCTCTCGATACATTAAGAGAACTTCATAATATTTCTAAATTAAAGAATTCCCATTCTCTTGGACCACCAAAAAAATGAATTATGCCTTCTTTTAAAATAGTAAACATTTCCCTTCCTAAAACAATTTAAAATATGTGAGATGATGCTATTTGAATGTGTTTGGGTGCACAGAGTAAGTTACTTCTTAAAATTTAGGAAATAATATGTTTGACTAAACTCAAAATTCTTCCTCTTATATTAAATAAGTCACATCTTTGTTCTATTGAATTTATTTTATTAATAATAAAAAAGGATAAATTTCAAAAACTACACAAAAGATAAACTTTAGGAGAGTTTGCTTAATAAAATTCATAACTCTTGATCATCATATATACATTGGACAGAGTCACATTCTTTTTTCGATCTAAATTTTATTGCACCAATAGTCTAAAAAATAAAAGATAAAAAGAACTTAAGTAAGAGATAATATCTAATTGATAACTCTTTCTCTAACATTGCATGAAGTCGCATTTTTTATTTAATTAATTTGTATATAGTAAAAAAAAAAGGATAAATCTTCTTTTTTCTAAACATGTTAATGGTTATTTAAATGTGCATACATAGCTGTTTGGAAGGTGCAAGTTTTAAACTGAGATAATGTAAATGTAAATTTATTTTAAAATATAATACTTCTTGGATACTAAAACTTTATATAATTTTATGAAAACCATGCTAAATTGATTATCTATTATTCTTTTCTTAAAATAATTGTTGTTGAAATTTATGGTTTGAATTTGAAGTCATAACCTTAAAACTTTTAAATTTTTTATTTAAAGCTTTGCAGATCATATATAGCTGGCATTATGATAAATCAAATCTATTTTATGTTCAAGTATCATTATACTTAAAAATTTATATTAAAATTTTTTTATTTACAAAATGATGTTGTTAAAAATATTTGGAAGTTCTTTCTCTACAAATATTAATGATTAAACTTAAAACCTATTTACTTTATAATGTACTATCAATATATAAACTCAAATGGATACTTGAAATCCCATACATCTTAATAGTAATTATTAATTTGGTGAAAAAAACTTTGTTTAATATGTGTAATATTAGATTCTAAAAATAATTATTTATTTAACTATATAGTTATAAATAAGATACATATTTTTTCCATTTAGAATCCAGGTTCTTTATTCAATTAGTGTGTTTAGATTAGTGAATTTTCAATTATAGTCATTTGTGTGTTAGACGTTTAACATGGTTGTAAAAAAAATTAAAAAGAATTTGACAAAATTAACTTAGTTGCCTTCTAAATGATGCAAACAATCATTTTTTTTAATGTGAAAAAAGATCCATTGCAATCAAGTAAAATTTTTTTATATCATTGATATTGAAAAACTCCATTTTTGTACAAGTATATCATTTAGTATCTTATTGTATTCATTTATGAAATCAACTTTACAAATGTTTGTTACGTATTTTTATATTTTTTAAATCCTTGTCTAATCGAAGAAGTTTTGTTCAAAAAATGAAATAAAAGGGGTTCTTTCATAAATAAAATTATGAGTCAACGTTAATAGTACTCTTTGAATTATTTCTCATTTTCGTTTTGTAAAATCATACATCTTGTACTATTTTTTTGTTATAAGTGCTCTATCTATTTTAAATTTTACATTAAAAACATGTACCTAAAATTTTTTCATCCTTCATAGATTGTTAAAGTCAATAGTTATGAACCATTTAGATAAGTATGTAATTTGTTGTTTGAACTTTGAAAAATGTATACAATTTTTTGAATTATTTCATCAATCACCAAACTTTAGCTTGGCATAGATAAAATAAAATAAAATAAACTTGCTAGCAGAGTGCTTATTTATAACCCAAATTTTAATATATTATTTTTGAATTATTTCATCAATCACCAAAACTTTAGCTTGACATAGATGTATTAAAAAAAAAAGACAAAAAAGAACTTGCTAGTAGAGTGCTTATTCATAGCCCAAATTTCAATATATTATTTTTGGAAACAACTTATTTGATAAACATAATACTGTAATCATTTAATAAAATTTAAACTATGTTATATTTTATTAACGTAATTTAGTACAATTTAGTACTTTGCTTGTTTTCTTAGAACCTATAGTGACATTTTTACAAATCATCATCCTTTGGTTTTTAAAAAGTCAAAACTAACTTATGAACAAATGTTAAAGTTTATTGGTATTATTGGTCTCTTGAGGATTGAATTGAAGGGTAGGTAAATGGTTTTTGTATGGGAAATTATTTTATTTTAATTAACAACAAAAATTAAATTCAATGAAATTCACAAAGGAATGTAAAGAGTTTGTAACTCCACTACAATTAGAACACAATTACTATGATAAAATAGCACATGAGGGCATTTTAGGTATATTTGAAAATTAACACTATAAGGTACAAAAACTCCAAGACTCACCGTACTTTTAAAGAGAGAATAGATTTATGTGCTCCCCTTTTTTTCCAGTTCCAATAATTCATTCATGCTGATGGTTGACTAGACTTGTGTTGACTAGAATTGTCTGGACTGCCTCTTGTTCCTGTTCTCCCATTTCTCTTTCTAATCCAAGCCCTCTGAAGCTCTAATTTGTGCTCAGCCCAGTAACAATAACAAATTTAAGCATGGCTGAAGCTGTTGTCTCCATTGTTCTCCAAACACTACGCGATCTCCTAGTAGAAAAGGCCAGATTTTTATCAGGGGTAACTGATCAAGTTGAAGAAATAAGCACAGAACTTAAGCGAATGCAGTGCTTCTTAAAAGATGCAGACACGAGACTACAACATAAAGATGAAACTGTTCGGAATTGGCTAAAGGAAATCAGGCAACTTGCTTATCAAGTTGAAGATATTGTGGAGACTTTTGCAGTTGAGGCTGCATCCAATAAAGAAAGAGGTATGAAGAAAGTATTGACAAGATTTTCTTGCATATTTTGTGAAGGTAAATCCCTTCATAATCTTGGATTGGAGATTGCAAAAGTTAAGACTGACATGAGTAATCTCACTACTAGTCTCCAAAGATACGATATAAAAGCTATAGGTGCAAGAGAAGAAGACTACTCAAATGAGAATCAGAGGTGGGAAAGGCAGACTTATGGTCATGAGGTTGAGGAACATTTTGTTGGCATGGAAGAAGATGTTAAAAAACTGGTATTACTCGCGCTTGATAATGACGAACGCCATCGTATCATTTCTATATGGGGTATGGGTGGACTTGGTAAGACGACTCTGGCTAGGAAAGTTTACAAGCATAAAGATGTTCAACGATGTTTTGAACGTTTTGCTTGGGCTTGTGTAACTCTGCAGGGCAATATTAAAAGTACTTTGCAGGATATTTTGATGCAACTTCACCCTGAGAAGATAGGAGATGTGAAGAGCATGGGAGTCAGGGAACTGGTCCAACAACTTCATCAGATTCAGAAAGAGAGGAAATGTTTAGTTGTTCTTGATGATGTATGGAAGGTAGATGATTGGAAAAGCCTAGCTGCTGCATTTCCAGTTGCTGAAGGGGATGGTAAAATATTGCTCACGACTCGAAAAAGGATGGTAGCAGAAATTGGATTTGCCTATGCTCCAAAGTGCTTGACCGAGCAGGAAAGCTGGGAACTACTTCAGAGAATAGCTTTCTCGAGAATAAGTACTGAAGGTCAGATTTTTACATTGCCATTTTCTTACATGGAATTCTTAGCATTTTGATATTTTGATCTAATAGTTTGTCAGTTAGGGGGTATGTAATAGCTTTATTTGTTTAATTGGAAGAAGCTCATGATTCCACACATGATAAAAAGTTAGTTTGATAATGAAAATCTGAAGAGTAAATTTTAGCTGAACAAGTTGGGAAGGTTACAGACATATAAAAATTAGTTCTTTTATCATTTTGTCTATTATGCTTGAACATATCCTTTAGCAATTAGAAATTATTCTGTAGACTAACTAGAATTACAGAAAATGGTAAACTTTTGGAAATCAAAGATATAAAGAGCCACAATCTCTTTTTCTGTTTCTCGGCATAGCTAATTGTGAAGATATTGCTAGAGTTCAGCAACTAAGAAAGAAGCAGAGAACTACATTGAGATTACAGCTTGATTAATAGCAACTCATTCTGTGTTATTTTTTAGACTTCAAGGTTAAAGGGAAACTAGAAGCTGTTGGAATTGAAATGGTACGCAAGTGTGGATGTCTACCACTGGCAATCTCTGTGCTTGGAGGAATTCTCAAAGACAAGGATTCCTTAACAGACTGGCAAATGGTGAACAAATACATTAGCTCATATTTAAGTAAGGAGGAAAATGATGAAGAGGGACTAGGAGCAGTAGCCAGAGTTTTGTCTTTGAGTTTCAATGACTTGCCATATCATTTGAAGCCATGTTTCCTTTATTTAGGAAGTTTTCAGGAGGATGAGGATATAAATGCTGAACAGCTGTATTTACTGTGGATGGCAGAAGGTATGGTTCTGTCACAACATCGAAGAAGTGAAGAGACATTAATAGAGGTAGCAGAAAGGTATTTGGACGAATTGGGACGCAGGTCTATGGTACAGGTGAAAGTGCACAAATCTTCAAAAGTTCGGAGGTTTCTTTCATGTCGCCTGCATGACATGATGCGAGACTTGTGTTTAGAAAAAGGAAAAGAAGAAGAATTTATCAAAATTATAGATTTTCGAGGTGTAAAGCTGCCTTTCTTGGATTCATCTGCTTGCTCTAATATTCCGTCCAGATTAGTCATCCACATGGATGATGAAGTAAATGGTGCTACTAAAGAGTGTTATCCACAAGCGAACTGTCAACAGCTTCGATCTCTTTTATGCCTCAATGCGAGTAGTAAACTTTTGGGAAAGGAAATCATTTGGCCTCAGGAAATTTTCAATCTGAAGCTCTCTAAATCAGTTAGAGCTCTAAAATTCGAAGGTTATGATTTTAAAGAAAGACATTTTCCTGTAGAGTTGCAAAAACTAATACACCTGAGGCTTTTAAATCTGAACAATTGCAAATTGGATGAACTGCCATCATCAATAGCTGATTTGCCATTCCTGGATACGCTTCATATGCATGTAAACAATAAAATAAAAGTGCCAAATGTTTTTGGGAAGATGAAACAGCTGAGGCATTTATATCTTTTCAGCAATGGACGCTTTACCGGAAAAGGAAAGTTACGATTACATGGCTTGAGTCAGCTGGAGACCCTTTGCGGAGTAGATAGTACGACTGATGAAATTTCAGATCTGACAAGCTTGAGAAATCTTCGACGTCTTATTGCGAATATTACTGATAATAATAGCCTTCATGTAATCATTGATCACATTAACATGAATGGGCTAAAGTTACAGGAGATCGCTCTTTGTATTGATGGCTGTGATTTTGTCAGTCCGGAAGAGAGGTCTGTTCTTTTGAGTAAGGTTCAGATGTGTCCAAATCTTCATCACTTGTCCCTGAAAGTGAAACTGAGCAAGCTTCCAGCATATGAACCATACTTCTTACAAAATCTTGTTCACCTAAGTTTGGAATACAATAAAATTGAGGAAGACCCAATGAGAACGGTTGAGAAGCTTCCACAATTGCGACTTCTGGTGTTAGGACCTGATGCATATATAGGGAAAAACATGATTTGTAATGAATGGGGTTTTCCTCAACTTAGAGAACTTTACCTCTTTAAGTTACCTAATTTGGAACACTGGAGGGTGGATAAAGGTGCCATGCCCAAAACTTCCACTCTGATAATTTGGGCCTGCCAAAAACTGGAGATGATTCCAGATGGACTGAAATTTGTTCTGAACCTTGAAATGGTGACAATTTATAGCATGCCTAGGAAATTTTGCAATAGGATCGAAGATATAAATGGCAGAAAAGGTGAGGACTTTGACAAAATCCAACATGTTCCTTCAATTTATGTTGACCATCCTTCTGAACACAGACTAAAAGCAGCAATCAGGTAATTTATTGACAGCTATCTTAATTTAGTTTCCATACCTGCATTACGCAGAAAGTTCTTATTTGTCGAATTATCCGCGACTTTACACTTTTTTTCATTTACATAATTTTTGTCTTGTAATTTATCTATATCGTGAAGAGTTATATTTGCCTGAATCTAAACTAGCTCCAATTGTTACTTCACTTAGGGAGCACTTGATTCATAGATTGGAATCCGAATTGAAAATAGAATCATACAATCTGGAAGTGGCATGAAGTTTTCATTTCAACATCTTTGCTCGGTTCACAAACTGGTATGAGTATCAATCCAATTCTTGATGCATGGGTAGATGATCGTATTGGAATGAAATCCAAATGATAATATCTATTCATGTGCTTTTTAATATCTTTTAAGAGTAAATAGACATGCTTAATAATTGAGGTTAAGGATTGTATTCATTTGTTAAGAAAGAATACATCTAATCCGCAATAGTGAACATGTTTTCCCCAATCAAATGCAGACTACATGGTTCAAAGTCGCGGTTGCGGTTGCAGTCGCAGCTCGTACTGTTCCACATCGGTCTCGACATATTGATTGCGATCTTGGCGAGATGTATATTTTAAAATAATTTTATTTCTAAAAATTATAAATAATCATTCAAAATATAAAAAGAATATTCTAAACAAAAATAACCAAAAACATTAGTAAAGAAAATCTCTATAATTTTAAGGTCTCGTAAGATAATAAAATATTAGCTCATCCCATCAATTTATTGGAAATATTAGCTAATCCCATCAATATATTAGAAATATTAGGAACAAAATTAAAATACTTACCAACTTTTACAAGAACCTAAGAATTTAGTTAAAATCTAAGAGAAAAGTTGAATCCAAAGTTAATAGTCCACAAAAATATCTTCTAAAGTAAAAGAATCAAAATAAACAATCAATTTGTCTACATTATATATGGATATACCATTTTTTTTGTAATAATTATTTAAAAATATTAATGAATAGTTGGACTTGATTTATTTGATCCAATACATCTATCAAGATTGGGGATTTCACAGTTGTTAGGCTATGATTATGGGCATATCTAACAAGACCCACTTATATATGGGTCACTCAGTGTCCACTTTGTGAGCCCAATTGCGGCCACTTTTAAAGGCATTAGACAGGCAATAATGCCCTAAATCGTTTTGTTTCTACGTTGTGTTTTCACTGGACTCGCATTGCTTGAGGCACTTGCAGAAGTAGACCTTGATTCAAGCCGTCGTGGGAGCGCACTGGAGGTTAGTGGTGGTTCGCATCTCCAATTGATTGGGCAACTGCCAATGGCCACTATGATCTAGTCAGACAACTTCTTCATCTTAACACCAATCTATTTATCAAACTCACATCTATTTGTAGAATTCACTACCTTAAAAATGTGTGGGATGATGAAGAACAGTTTCGGATCTGGTGGCGAAGGTCTTCGTCAAGCCACCGAAGCTCCATCCATCGACTCTAGTAGTGGAATTAGCTCCGCTGTCAGCTGATGATGAATTAGGATTACAGTTTGCACTGGAACTCTTGGTGACGACGACGTCTTCTTCGTCAGATCCCTGAGATGAATTGGGTTCGGATTCTTTCGATTTCTCCGGATACGGAGGGTTCGGATTTTGGATCTTGGTTTGGGCTCAACTCGAACGAGTCGGTTGATTTTCAACGATTTAGAGCCAACTCAATCCGAATTGACCGAGATTGACCGATTTTTTGACGAGTTGGTCGTCTCTGAGTAGAATCGAAACGGTATTAGGTCGAAATCTTCCAACT
The DNA here is from genome assembly GCA_024721245.1 of Mitragyna speciosa. Classification (NCBI taxonomy): domain Eukaryota; kingdom Viridiplantae; phylum Streptophyta; class Magnoliopsida; order Gentianales; family Rubiaceae; genus Mitragyna; species Mitragyna speciosa. The sequence continues at coordinate 4,721,563 of CM045569.1, forward strand.
CAATCGAATTGTCTTTGACTCGACCTAGCCTTTGAGACTATTACCTAGTATTTTTTTTATCATAGGGAAACGGAAATGCACGTGTCAAGGAAACTGAGAATAACAAGATGAATTCTCCCAAATCTCCACAGTGACACAACTCACAGAGTGACCCACCCTTTTGCCTGTATTTCTCCATACCCAAATCCAAGCAGGGTCTTGAATAACCGGACACCTTGCCACTTGCCACTTGCAACTCCCAAATTACTTCCTCATCATGTACATGTCTGAGACGCAACCCCAAGCCATCGATTCTACAAAGAAGAATAAGAAAAATCTTGAATCCACCCGATATATGACCATTGAAGTATCCACAGCCACCGCCGCCGCCACAAATCACATCCCACCAACCAACTTACTAGAATCCCATCTTGATGATAAAAAAAAGAATTTCCAAGTTCCAAAACCAAGAATTTCAATAGGCTAAGCACACAATAATTCCAATCATTAGAAACAAATGAGATAAAAACACCAATTAACAAGAAAAAAAATGAGTGAGAGAGAGAGACCGGTGGATAGGGGACAGAGATACAGAGGGATAAGTGAGAGAATGCAGAAGGGGGAGAAAGAGAGAGGGTTTAATGGAACGAGAGGGGGAGAATAGCGGCAGATAGTATGTCGGAATCATTTGAGGGATTTGTCCAAACCCGGGAACGAGGGAAATCAAATTGTTTAGAAATGATTCTGAAAAAAATCCATCTTAATAGGTTTAATCCAAGCATCAACTAAAATATTTATTTCATTCTATCATTCCCAAACCTTCCAACCAAGAAGCCCAAATTCGAATAAGCATTATATGTTCTTCAAATTTCAATTCGAGTTTAACTTCTTATTATAATTAGTAGTTCTCTTTTTATTTGGCTGAGTGCTTTTCAAGTGTTTCATCTTGTTGAGATGAGCTAGTTACTAGTTTTTTCCATTGGAAATCAGAACCTTATACAGTAATCTGTCAAGAGATTACTGGTATTAACTGTTTTTTGGTTGTAACGTTAAATTTGATATTCGTTTGTTTGGTTTTGTTTTCAAAAATCACGTATTTCAAAAACTTAAAACACATTTTTTAATTTACTTTTTAATTTATAATTACATTTATTAAGAAGAATTTTTAAACTCTTACGGCGATGTTTTTCAAAAAAGCGCCAAAAGTAAAAAAAAAAAAAAAAAAAAAAACCAGTCCAAACGAGATATGCTTACTTGGGAGAGATGCTCATTTTTTTGGTTAACTTTTGGATTTCAGATCAATAAATGGATTTTGAGAGTCAGGATGATAAGGATGACATTTCAGACCAATTAGACCAGCTTGAGGTAGTCTCATAGAGTGAATTTTCTTGGCTCTACTTATTTTACAAATTATGTATTCAGAATTGGATTTTGTCGTCATGTAACTAGTTATAGACATTTTACAAATTATTTTCTTGGCTTTACTTATTTTGAAGACTTAAATGACTCATGCAACTTCGGTTTTATTTATTGTTATGATCTCATTATATACGTATGTCCACAAATAGTAGAATATGACTTCACTTGGGATGTCGGTTTTTGTCGATTGTGCAACGTTTATACTTTATAGGGCGTAATGAGAGATAGAACAACCGGTGCAATCAGCATTCAAGGCCGAGGAGTGGGTGCTATCCCAGACCATTGTACCTTTGACCTTGTTACAGAATTCCAAATCTTAAAAAAGAAAATACTACTTCAGTCTAGATCATTATCTACGCCCCCAATATTCCAGGCTAGTTGATTTAGTTCTCACTACAAAGTCAACGGCGAAAATTTAATGATATTGTTATATATTTATTATGAAAACAAGAACATTGCCAGCAGATACTATAAACAACTATACTAGAAATTGTACTTGAAATTGCAGTGTAATTAGTTAGCTGGAAGTTTTCATATTAATCTATGACTAATTACATTTCCAAGAAACTTCGATGTGAACCAATCAGGTCTTAAAGCTACTTCTATTATATAGTAAAAATATGATGCATTAGGCCATCATCCTTCAGCTGAATAATATTCAACAACTGCAAAGCTCTTGGAATATCAAAAAAAAAAAAAAAAATGGCAGGAGCTATTGTCTCTCTTGTTCTGCAAACACTTGGTGATGTTGAGAGAAGAAGCAAGATTTTTGTCTGGAGTGGCTGATCAAGTTGAAGAAGTTAGGACAGAGAGCTAAAGCGGATGCTTTGCTTCCTAAAAGATGCAGATGCCAGAAATTGCAAAGACGAAACAATTCACAATTGGTTAAGTGAAATCAGGAGTCTTGCTTATAGGATTGAAGATTTTGTTGAGACATTTGCAATTGATGTTGTATCCAGGAGATCATCAGGACGTAAAGGTATCAAGAAAATTCTTAAAAGAGTTTCTGGTGCGTTTTCTGAGGTTAAGTCTCTTCATAATCTTGAACCGGAGATAGCCAAAGTCAAAAGCGATATAATCAGCCTTACTACAAGTCTTCAACGGTATGACGTGAGAGCTATTGGTGAAGGAGAACGCTCAGGTGCAGCAAATGAAGATCGACTCAACCAACAATGGATACAACAAACTTATGCCCATGAAGTCGAGGAATACTTTGTTGGGATGGAGGATGACATAGCTCAATTAGTGTCACTAGTGATTGATGATGACTTACACAATCGAGTCATTTCTGTATGGGGAATGGGCGGTCTTGGCAAGACAACTCTAGCTAGAAAAGTTTATAAATACATTGATGTTCAACGACGTTTTGAACGTTTTGCTTGGGTTTGTGTAACGCAAGAAGTCCAAATTAAAGTGCTTTTACAGGATCTCCTGATGCAGCTCCTTCCCGAAAAGGAGGAGGAGGTAAAGTTCATGGGACATAGGGAATTCGTCCAACAACTTCATCAAGTGCAGATTGAGAAAAAATGTTTGGTTGTTCTTGATGACATCTGGAAATCGGATGATTGGAAAAGCTTGCGTGCTGCATTTCCTGTCTTTGAAGGGGACATCAAAGTATTACTCACCACTCGTAACAGAAAAGTTGCAAAAATTGGATGTCTCTATGAGCTCAAATACTTGAATGAAATGGAAGGTTGGGAGTTGCTTCAAAAGATAGCTTTTTCAAGAAAAAGGCCAGGTTAGAATCCATGTTATAGTAAGGTCATTTTTATGAACTTAATCCTCGCATCCATCCATTTTTTTAGGTGGGCATAAGAATGGGATTTGTTTCGGGCAAAAGTAGGAAAAATTCATGGACATAATAATCTAAAAGCACAAATTCAAACCTATTTTGCAGATCTAATTAATTACTCTTGAGTGGTAATACTAGATCAAATTACATGTGCTGAGTATCCTTCCAAACATATATACTCCTAATTAATTTCACAACATCAAATGAGCTGGGAGACATTAGCAGAACAGTATGAGATCTATCATAACAATGAGAGTGACCAAAAAGAAAAAAGAAAAAAAGAAAAGATCATCATGATGACATTAAACTTGTTTATTTGTTCAAATAGCTGATTGACGTGTAATATCTATCTTTCAGACTTCTAGGTTGATAGAAAACTAGAGGATGTTGGGATAGAAATGGTATCCAAGTGCGGAGGTCTACCGTTAGCTATTACTGTGCTAGGAGGAATTCTCAAAGATAAGGATTCATTTACGGATTGGCAAATGGTGAATAGATATATTGATTCATATCTAAGCAAAAGCAAAGACAATGAAGAGAGAGATGGAGGATCAGTAGCCCGAGTTTTGTCTTTAAGTTATAATGAGCTGCCATACCACTTGAAGCTGTGTTTCCTTTATTTGGGCAATTTTAAAGAGGATGAGGACATACAAGCACAACATCTATATTTACTATGGATGGCAGAAGGCATGGTTTTGTCACAGCACCGAAGAACTGGAGACACTCTAATGGAAGTTGCAGAAAGATATTTGAATGAATTAGGCCAGAGGTCTATGGTTCAATTGAAAGTGGATGAAATCTCAATTTCTAGTAGGTTTGTCTCGTGCCGCCTTCATGACATGATGCGAGACTTGTGTTTGGAGAAAGGCAGAGAAGAAGAATTTGTCAAGGTCATGGATGTTAAAGGTGCGAAACAGCCCTTGATGGATTCATATTCTGTTACAGATAATGCTCACAGATTAGTCATCCACGTTGAAAATGAGGAAGATGATGCAGCTAGTGTAATTGGTAATGTGCAAAAGGACTTGTCAACAATTGCGCTCCCTGTTTTGCCTGAAAGCAGTAGCTGGATACTGGGAAAAGGAAATGTTTTGGCCACAGGGTAAAGTTATGAAGAATTTTAAATTTCTTAGAGTCCTAAAATTTGAAGGTTTTGATTTTGATAGACAAAAGTTACCCATAGAGTTATCAATTTTGGTCCACCTGAGGCTTTTGAGTTTGAAATTTTGCAAATTGGATGAATTGCCATCATCAATAGCTGACTTGCCATTGTTGCAGACTTTGGATCTACAAGTGAAAAATGAAATCAAAATCCCAAATATTCTCTGGAAGATGAAAAAATTGAAACATTTATTTTTCAGTTACAACCACTGTACTGAGGAAGGAAAGGGAAAACTGCAACTACAAGGCTTGAGTGAGTGGGAGATCCTCTGGGCACTGGATGATAAGAAGGATGAATTTGCTGATCTATCAAAACTGGCAAATCTTCGAATTCTTTATGCGAAAGTGAATGATGATGAAAATCTTCGTGTTATCGTCGATTACATCAACATGAATGGTCGAAATTTACGTGAGATAAACCTTTCCATCCGCGACTGTGATTTCACTAGCTCGGAAGAAGGGCATGATCGTTTTACTGTGCGGAAACGCTCATCGCTTCTACTTATATGCAAAGTTGTTCAAGTTTCCAAAATATGAGCAAGAGTTCTTACAAGGGGTTGTGCGAATACACTTAAATGACAATCAAATGGAGGAAGATCCAATGGAAACTTTGGGGATGCTTCCTCAATTGCGATCCCTTACGTTGGGTTTCAATGCCTATATGGGAAAAATCTTGATTTGCCATGAATTAGGCTTTCCTCAACTAAGATCTCTACAGCTCCTTAGGTTGCCCAATTTAGTGTATTGGATGGTGGAAAAAGGATCTATGCCTAATCTTTCTTATCTGGAAATCTATGACTGCCAATTACTGGCTACAATTCCTGATGGATTGAGATTTACTGTAGGCCTCAAAAAGTTGGTGATTGGTTATATGCCTCATGAATTTTGCGAGAGGGTCACAGTCGTAGATGGTCAAGAGGGTGAGGATTTTGACAAAATTCGACACATTCCATCAATATCTGTAAGTGCAAGGGATCACGAGTGAATAGCAACAGGACATCAGGTAATAATTTTTTAGAAATGGTTATTCTCTGCATCAATTTTTCATTTCATTTCTCAACGCAAATAAATCTTTCTACTTATAGTTTCCATGAACCTGTCTCTGCTCCTAATGTTTTTGTGTTCATTTGATGTGTACGTCATGCTCCAATATTCTACTAGGTGACATTGAACAACATCTTTTGAATATACATTATTACTTGCTCAATCTTTGTTTTATATGAGTCCTTGTACGTAGGTTTTACTAACACGATATTGATTAAATCCCTTGTACAATTTTATACTAACATGATTATGATTAAGTCATGTATCATCCGTGGAACTGTTGTTTTTCTTTGGAATTTAGTTTCTTTGGGCGGTTTCGTAACTTATCATTGTTTTGACTATGACTATTTCTTTATAAGGAAAACTTAATATTTCAAATCAAAATTATTTTTATTTCACAATTGCACTTGATCAAGGAAAAATGTTTGAATCTAGCCAACTCTGGTTTTTCTCACTTTGTGTTTTTCCATTTCAGATCATTGGATGATCCTTGACCTTTGGAAGATCGCAAACGGTCGAAGCTCAAATTTATCTAGTTTACTAGTAACTCATTGGAACTTCTTTTCTGGACAGTTTTTCTTATAAAAAAACTGTCACTGAAATTGTATTTATGGACAATTCATGATGGAAATTTGTTGTTTCTTTTGGAGATTTAAAGCACTTTGTACTTTGACATATACATTTTTAATTCAAGGAATTTCTTATTGAGCTTGACTATTATTGCATAATATTCCTGCGGTTTTATACCAGTGACATGTCAATGCTATAGCTTGAATTTAGGCACGGAAATGGTCAAGTTCAAATTCTTGGAGTCCTCTGTAACAAATTTTGACATAATTACAACAAATTGAGTTGCAAGGAGATACCAAGGAGGTGGCAGGGAATTTAAGTGCATTGCTATTAGGCTTGGCTAAATTTTGGCAGCCTGTGCTTTACCATGGAAATATCGACCCATGTGATAAATTCATTATTTACATAGAGAATCGAAACCATATCCAATTATGGTAGCAGAGCCACAATGGCAGAACGTAAGGCACTTCTTCAAGCCCAAGTACAACAACAAACCAGGAGTCCAGCATGTCAGAATCAGGACAGACCATGGGAAAGGAGATGATGGCCGATGCTCAGTTGTAGGCAGGTCTATTAATGGGCAAACGAAGACATGAACAACAGCAGTTTAACCACTCAACCATACGTCTGAAGACAAGTGTGCCATACAAGAGAACACGCTGATGTCTTTTCTTCCTCTATATGACCCAACTGCTGGTTTTTGTTTTTGAAGAACTCGAAACCGTTCTTCAAAACAAAATTAGACTCCCCCAAAGCACATTTAAGAAGACAAAATCATTGAATTTTAGCTTAAATGATCAATCTACAAGGGTGAAACCTCTTTTTATATATTGCAGACACGAGAATGGCAATTCAAGGATATTTTCAACTTGAAGCGATTTGGACATAAGAGAGTTCAGAACCATGTTGCTGTTGTAAGCTTTTTCAAAACCTCTACAGACAACAAGGGAGGTATTACAAACCCAAGGCACGGAAACCGTGTATGCCAATCCACTATGCAAGCTCCTATCCCCCAGCAATACATCTTTGTAAGCTCTGCACACGTTAGAGACATACTTCCCCATTGGTAAAATGTGGAAAACAGGTGAAACAGATGAATCAATACTCAAGTCTGCATCTGAATGAAGATTCAGGACAACCGTTCCATGCTCAGGGTGAAGCTGGTTTGCTAGAGCTTTAAGAAATGGGGAATGTGGGTCCCAGAGTTTGTGAGGAAAGATGTCTTCACCATCATAGGCATCAATGAAAACAATGTCATACAGGGTGGTGGTCTCAAAAATGAACTTCTCAGCATCTGATTCATGTAATAGGAGTCTCTCATGAATCCCTTTCCATAGTACTTCACTAATGAGGTCAGGCTCCAGGCATGCACGTTCCCCAGACGTTGCCATGACTGCAAATGGTGGGAATCCCATTGCTTTAGTTGAGGCTAAGATAACAAGGGGATCAATTTCAACTATGTGAACTACAGCACCTGAAGAAAGGATGAAGTTTAGTGTCAGCTTCGTGAAATGCAAAGTTACAGATGATGTGAGGAAAAGATTGACTGTTTTGTAGCAAATCTTGTGGTTTAACAAGATCAAAATTGCAAACAGTTTGCTAATATAACCCACAACGATGCACAGGGTCCCGGGAGAAAGGGGGGGGGGGGGGGGGAATTTTTGCACACAAACAGAGAGCAAATTTACAAACTGACTACCAGTAATTTACATTGGCTTGAGCATTAGTCAAAAAACTTGTTTGTTACATGAACTTTGGGAGATACCGGCATCTGAGGCCACAAGGCAAGATACTTTTGGTCTAACCTTGAATTTTACTGGCCATAAACAGTGGTATGCTTCCCCCACCATGTCCAATGCACAAGACATTCATAATCTTTTTCCCACAAATAGCACTATTGAGATCATAGTTGCAAGATGAGATGGTAGCTAAGCCGGCTGATATCATGCTCTTAACATCTGCAAAGAAATCTCTGAGGTAAGCATCAAGCTAAAGCACCCAAGCATTTTAAATTAGTGAATGTCACTGCAAGTTATCAATCACAATGACAGGTATGTGAGACATCATATTCCTAATCAATTAAATATAAGTAGATAACAAACCCAAATATTTAGAAAAATACAAAAAGGTTTACAGGAAAAAACAAAAAGACAAAATTGCATTTTTAACCATATTAATACAATCTCTTCTCTGACTTTGCTCTAAGGGATAAAAGTTTGATTTCAAACGAGGCACAAGGAGACACCTACTAGACACAACATTAAACAGGTAACTGGATAAACTAGATCTCAAGCAGTCAACCACCAACAAACAGCAGAAAATTCTCTTGCTATATCCCATATGGCATTTAGTAAGAAGATTTGTACAAATTTGTACATCCCTGCAAACTAAAAGTAAAGACAGAAAATTACATGGAACAGCCAGGCAATGTGGCTGCTGCATATAGAACACAGAAGCAGGATCAGACTTCTCATATGCAGCCATAATTTTAACTGTGCTTTGTCGAGTATCATCATTAAAGTGAAGAGTTCGCCATTGATAACCAGTAACCCTGAATCCATCGTTTTCACAAGAAGGATGTATCTCAGCAAATCTTTGCTGAAGCCAACTCTCTGCTTTGAGCCAATGTATGCTTTCCTGCATCAAATTCTAAAGCCCTTTGATATTCCCATCCGATAAGAGGTTAAGTCTTCTTGACTTCTAAACTTTAACCACACAAATAGTTTATAGACAACGCTTCTGAATTATCAACGATAAACTGACATGGGGAGCTACAAAATATATTCTATTTCCATTCTACCATTCCGAAATTAAGCACTGAGAAGACAATCAATGCAATACAGATAAATAAGAAAACTCTCCATCTTTTTCCATACCTTTAATCATGAAAGGGACATAAGTAGATACAGGCAAGACATTTTCGTTCGAAGGGTCATATAAGAGTAATTTTTTTGCACTTTGGTTCACAATAGTAAGCCCATTTCTGTCCATGACATTTTATTTAATAAAGTTTGATCACTGACATCTATGATTTACCGGTCAGTTAGTTTCTTCTAACCACTTGATTAATCACAATTTATATGCATTAACTCCAAAGTTGCTTCAACTAACCAAGACTAGAAATGTAAAAATCTTGATAAACACGTACAAAATATCTGAAATTATTAAAAACCCACTTACTAAAATCATTAAAAAACTCTTATGCAACCTAAAAATCATAAATTTCATCACCAAATAAAAATAAAAAATAAAAACTTAATGGAAATGCAAACATATGGAAAGAGGATGGAGGGGTAACTAAACTGGTTTCGAAGAAGGGTGAGCTAGGACGGAAACGACGCCGTTGCCCTTATCCGAAACAGCTCGGAAAACCGTTTGACCTTCTGACCCGGCACAGGCGCCGGTGCCCCACCACTCCGAGGAGTAAAACCAGTCGCCTTCATCTTCAATACGGCGACGAATCGCCGTAGAAAATCGGCGAAGATTGGATGATAAGTTTGATTTTGCTCTATTAATGATTGATGAAAAGGAAATTGAAGGCATTTTAATCGATAATCTTTTTAACAAATTTAAGGAAAGATTAAAACCCTAGCTAAAACCCCTAAAGGAAATTGAGGATTTTCTGAATTTAAATTTTTAACAGTAACGGTTCTTTAAACCTTAAGTGGTGAAAAGTAACATTTTTTTTATTTTTTATTTTTACTTTTTCACTTTCATTTTCATACTACTATATTTAAGCCAAACAAATAAAAAAATCCTCGTTACTCAAAATACACACACATGTGTGTATGTATATATGTATTATTATAGAGACAATGTCTAATAAGAATTACTAGCATTAAAAAATGTAGAAGTATTATATTATATATAAAGAAGAGCATCAAAATACATACACATATGTGTGTATGTTTGTATGTATGTAATGCATTATTATAGAGACAATGTCTAATAAGAATTACTAGCATTAAAAAATGTAGAATATTATATTATATATAAAGAAGAGTATCAAAATACACAAACATATATGTGTGTATTTATGTTTATATGTATTATTATAGAGACAATGTCTAATAAGAATTACTAGCATTCAAAAATGTAGAAGTTCTGTATTATATATAAAGAAGAGTATCACTTTTACATATTTATTCCTAAAACTGTAAAATAAATTTTCATGAAAATTAGTATCTACCAATACTCTTAATTTTATTATTTGCAAACATATTCCTCGATCACTAGTCAAGAATAAATCACGAAAAGAGAATTTATTTTTGTAATTATTGCACAATTTTAACCTTTGCAATATCATGGCCAAATTATAGCATGTTGAGTGAAGAGGTAAAAATGAATTAAAGACATTATCTCTGAAATAGGCTCTCAATTGTAATGGTTAGCTGAATATTGAACAATTGGAGTTTAATGGATATGGATATTTATTCTAACTTCCCCTTTTTTTTTTCCTACACAAATGTTGACAAATTTTAATAATTCAATTATGGAATAAAGAAAGTCAGGTCAGCTAGCCCTAATATGTAACTCCAAGACTATAAAATCTAATATAAGGACTAGTTGGAACTTGGAATCACCATAATATACACTCAATTATTGACACTTATGTAACCAAATTTATAAACTTCCACATTATTATTTTGAGAGTGTAAGTAAGACTCTTCTTCTTTAAACGACCTATAAGAAGGAACTAATTTTCCGACTTCTCCATATGAACTAAATCAGGAGATATTTTGCAATAAAAGGATTAATATAATTAAACATTTTATGAAAATTTGCATGAAATAAACAAATCTTTTAAAAAGCTAAATCAGCAACACTAGCAGCTGCTCTTTTTCAGTTCTTCTATAAAGTTGTAAAACCAAAAAGATAACCCAATGGCTAGTTTCAGAGAGAGAGAGAGAGAGAGAGAGAGAGAGAGAAATTGTCTATAATATTTGCTCCACAAGCCAGCCATGGTAATTGAGCATGCCTTTTGAAGGAGTGTCGTAGAAGGACAGTTTGCTGTCATTCCCACTATCTTCCTCACCGATGCAGGTTGGTCCAATTGGACTTGCTACATAAATAAATGACCATAATAATATTGTAACACATCACAAATAATTTAAACATTTTGTAATTACTATATAAAGGATGAATTCTGCCCATGACTTATGGCATCCGTACATAGATTTATTAAGGAGGCGTTTGGTTCAAATTCTTCAATCACTATCACTATAGGTATCATTAACCCTACTATGAGTATGGGTTTTGATGATTCCCCCCAACATGTTTGGTTTAATAATGGAATGGGTATCATTATAAGAATATTTGTTTGGTATATTGAAGGGGTATCATTATAAGAATATTTGTTTGGTATACTGAAATGACTTTCAAGTAAATTTTAAAATTTTTATTTATGATATACATATTTTTTAGATTTCTTATTTTGTATATTTGAAAAAAATTTAAAAAGATTTCTTCAATTTTAAATATAGTCATGCTCTAATTTGAGTTTTATGGAAATGATAATCTTAAAAAAAAGTTATTTTTATTATATTAACAGAGAGTATTATATATCTTTGATTTTCAATACAAATTTTTATAAAATTATTGAATGTAAAAAAAATTATTAAAAAGAATTTTTATAAAAAATTATTAAAAAGAATTTTTGTAAAAAAATTTATAAAGTACTAATAAAAAATATTCAAAATCAAAAGACGAGAGAGAGAGAGAGAGAGAGAGAGAGAGAGAGAGAGAGAGTACTGAGAGTGGGTAACTCAAAAGATATATATTTTTTAATGGGTGTGTTTTTGCCCTTAATAATAAGGGTTAATGGGTTTGATAGACTAGTATTTTGGGGGGAATCATTAACACCCCAATTAATCACTATCATTCCCATTGAATGATAGTGATAGTTGTTTAACAAATATCAACAATGGGTATCATTACTTGTGATACCTATTCCCCTTCTTGATTCCCCTAAACCAAACACCCCCTAAACTTATGATTTATTATCTAGACCTATGTGTGTGTATAAAATTAGGGTCCCCGATATAAATAAAATTAGAGATAGGGACCAAAGATGGCAATGGCTCTTCCTCATTTCTAAGAATCGTCATGGATATATAGAGTATATTATTTTATAAGTTACAAATAATTACAATAGGCCGTCTGAAAGGTTATTTTTTGAGATATTTTAAAAATATTAATGTGTTAATTTTAAAATTTTTTAATAAATATATTTTGAAAATAAAAAATTTAATTACAATATATATACAAAATTTTTTAAAAACAGAACTAAATAAACAGAGCCTTTATCTTGCATATTTTTGCGAGTAATAAAATTAAACTCACACGTTTGCTCCTAGATGTCAACTTTTGGCTTGGCGCTGTATGTGTGTGTATATATATATTTATTTATTTATTTTTGGCCAAACTTCGGCCTTTGATCGGGGCCGCTCCTCCTACACCGCCACTCTTCCATTTCTTAGAGAACACGTGCAAAACAGAAGAGTTGACCAAAACCCCGTTCTCATTTGCAACGCGCATCTGACTAAAACGACAATTAAGGGTGTGTTTGGTTGAAAATTTTTTTACAAAAATTATTTTTTCGTACTTATTTTTTCTTTGAAACACATTATTCAAAAATACTGCATTACTATTTTTTTTTAAAAAAATTTGTGCAAAAACTTCATCCAGTTACATTTTAGTCCCCCATGTGAGTTTTTTGAAAGATTTTTTAGGCTGGTGCGTTTGTAAGATGAGGATGTCTCTATATAAATGATATATTTTAGAATTTTTTAAAAAATATTATTATAATCTCATGGGTGTTTATTTTCATGAGAGAAAAAAATAGTTAAAAAGAGTATCTGAATAATTATTGTTGAAAAAGAAGTACTTAAATAAACAAACCCTCTAGCTAGAAACTGTGTTATTAAAAATAAAAAATAAAAAAAGTTTTGAAAAAAATAGTAAACAAACAAAGCCTAATTGGTTCATATTACTTTCCCGAAGTGTCTAATCAACTGTCCCCACTCCCTCTTCCAACACTGCTTAAAACAAAGCCTAACGTTTGACTAAATGCTTCAACCGTTATATAAACGAATACTTCATTTGCAGCTTTATTTATTTTTTTCTTTTGGTTCCAAGAATTTTGTCAATTCTTGAGTCCCATAATTGAAAAACCAGTTCTGATCTCTCCTGATGCGCCTGCAAACAAACTAACAAGTGGGTTTTCGATTTTTGATTTTTTTGATATATTTTCTGGTTTTTTTTTTCTTTTTGTATTTTGGGCGTTTACTTGTTTGTTGTAAAGGTTCTGCGTTGTTTGATCTTCTTTCCCCTTTTTTTCAGTGTATCCAAGAGTGAAAGTGAGGGAACAAGAAGAATATGATGATCAATATGATTTTGAGAGCAGGTCTCTGCAGTCTTTGAGGATTCCTGAATCTTTCTCCCTGATTGATTGTTCTTCTCCAGGTAAACAACCACTTGACTTTTGTAGTATGTTCTTATTTTCACTCCCAAGAATTTGTTTCTTTGATGTTCAGTTTCCTCACTTTTTTCATTTTGATACTCTTTTTACTACTTCTTTGAGATTCATCTTGGTTTGTTCTTCACATGGAGGTCAATTGACCTATAGATTAGATAAGTGATCCTCAATTGCAAGAATAGGTAAAGAAAAAAACAAAAAAGAAAATGGCAAGCAGATTTATTTTATTTTATTTTTCTTTTTATAGTTTTTTCTTTAACTTTTGATTTAAATTCCTGAGCCCCTTGATCGAATCGTGTGAGGTTTGTTTGATTAAATACATGTTGAATGAAGTAATAAATTGTTTTTAAATGCTAAAATTTGAGTTTTTAATGGGATTGAGTGATCTGGACTAAATCTTCTGCTTGGAACTGTATATTTGTCATAAAAACGACAAATTCTATTCTTACTTTAATCAACAAATCCGCATTCTAGCACACAAGAGGACTGCTTTCGTTTTAGTTAACCTGCGATAGGAGTGGCTGCAAATAGCCGGAGTAAATTTATATGATGAAAGCCATCTACTTAAAGTAAACATGTTTACATGGATGAAAGAATGATTTGATCGATAATTTTCCGTAGGAACTTGACTAGTTGGATGTTTTACTTTTTGTATAGCTTCTTATGCTAATCACATGTATCGTCTGTATCATTAACTTTTTGTTTTTTGATTAAAAAAATTTGTGAAGATAATTCCCCAACATCAGTTGTGAGAGTGCCTCAATTTTATAGCTCTACTTCAGGTATACCTACTGTTTCTGTCCATAAAGTTTCATTCTTTACCACACTTTCAGTGCAGATTTCTCATAGTTATTGTATCAAATTTATATCCTCAGTGGTCATCAAAGACGCAATTAACAACAGGAAGCAGAAAGTCTTGGATGAAAACAGAACAAATATCAGAGCTAGTCCAGTTCTGAGACCGCGTGCTGTCTTGTCCAGTCCAGGTAGATCCTTGTTCAAGTTCTCATGGAGCCAAATGAATTTTTATGCTGGATTGTCTCTTTGGTGGAAGCCACAGAAATATGTTTAATTTGCAGCCAACTTCATCATGTAAAGCTGTATACAACTTTACGTGGGGAACTTTACATGTGGACAAATTATGCTTTGAATTTTGTCTGAAAAGGTGGGCCTATATATTACTTCTAGTTCTAGAGAATCTGTTGATTTGGATATTCTTGTCCACATGAGTGAATGAAGCATCAGATAATATGAAAATCTCCCTTTTCTTGGTCATAAACTCATAATATTGACTCAAGAGACAGTTACAGCAATTAATAATTAGAGATGTGACATCTGAGGGATTCTCTTAGGGTTTGAATAATGGGCAATTCCTTTATATAAGGTTGAGGAGTGAGGGAGGTTTTTCTTTTAAGGCCACTAGATCTGGGGGTACGAGTGAAGGAGACTTTTCTTTAATTAAGGCCACTAGATCTATGACTTTTAAGGTAAATGTTCTTTGTTCTGCTCGGAGCACAAAAACATTTTCTGATTTTTTATACCATAGCAAAACAGATATTGGTTGCAGTATTTCAATTTTCATTTCAGGTGTCTTTGAGTTAAATAACTTAATCTGATTTTTCCTGTTGAAATCCTAACATGTCAACCTTGGCCTAACTGAAAATAGGGGAGAAAGGGATGATGAAATATTGATATTACAATGTTTTTTACATCTCTATGTATGACTATGATTAGAGTATGAGGTTTTTTTCTAGTGATAACTTGTACATGTGAAGTTGTTTGGAATATCTGTTCCTATCAAAGCTTAAGTGACTTAATGAGTTAGAGATATCATAACTGGTGAGAGATGAAAAACAGTCTATTGTCTTTTCTTTTAGGGAGTATGATCTTTGATTATCTGTGTGTTTATGATTTGTTTTCACTCTGGAAACTTGAAACCAGGCTGCTCTTATTTTCACATTACAGATCTTAAAAGGTTCACTTCCTGAAAAGAGCCCTTCTTTGGATGTTAAGAGTAGACGTTCTACACTCATAGCTGTTTTCATCTGACTGTTAACCTGCTGCCAACTTGCTGTCCATCTTTTTGGCTAAGGCTGCCAGCTGAAAACCAATGTTTATTTAGTTTTAATTTTATATTTTTGGGTTCAGATAATGATCAAATGGTTGGAAGTAAAAACAAGACAAAAGGAGAATCACCTTCTAGTGCCAAAAAGCAAAGTCCACATGAGAATAGACATGCTCGGTGTAAAGTTATTCCAAGACCTGTTGCTGCTGATGATTCCATAAACACAAGAAGACAGCTCAAGGAAGTGGCTAGCAGTGAAAGTGATATTCGAACTAGACAAAGGACAGTCATTACTGATACAAGTCTGAGAGCAAACCTCCAGGCGGGAAGACCAAAATCAGTAAAGGATAGAGCCCTTAGGAGTTTACCAACAAACGAGCAACAACTTCCTTGAGTCACTCGTCTTTACCAACGGTGTTTCATATGCTCAAATGCCAAATGTACTGCTATCCCACATTGAAGTGCATGCAGAGTTTATATTTTAGGTCATGCCTAAAATCCCTTAAATGTTAATACTTGTTTCCAACTGAATCCTCATTACAAAGTGCTGCAGGATAAGATGCATGCTATGCACCATTGGCCTTTTGTAGTTTTAAGGTAAGGCTTGGGGCTTGCTGTCATAGAGCACCAAGCGGTATAATTTTGTCTCTCTCTTAAACAAAAACAAAAGAACACAATTTGCAATTTAATATCTTGAGTATTTGAAGCTCCGAGTATGAAACTTTTTAGGCCTTTTAGTTTCGAATCTTTTCTGGTTTCACTTGATACAACAATTTTAATTTCTTTTTACTACTGTTATTTGTGGAATAATCATAATTTTAGTACATCCATGATTTTCTCACTTTATACTTGAATGCTACTTGATTGAATAATTGGATTGCAAAACTTATGTTTTTGAGTACGATTCCACCATTTCTGCTTTTGGGCTTGGTGCACCAGCGTATTTTCTTTTTAAATAAACCAATGCCCTTAGGTGGCTACCGCTGTTAACACTTTTATTTGCTTGGGGAGATAGAAAGGTACATACTACCTTCAGGCTAAATTTTGTCAAGGGCTGATATTGGGTCCTGGGATGAACTAGAGAACGCTAACAGATTTGTAATTTTGATTGGTGACCTCAGTTCTGTAATAATGCTCAACGAACTTCTCATGCAAGGAATTTTGATTCATATCATAGTTGTAAATTTAACGCTTGTGATGGGAAACCATGTTCTTTCCCATCCTATTCGTCTTGGTTATTGCATTAGACTTTGAGCAGAATCTTAGATCAACTTATGGGTTTGACTCGAGTAACGACCTTTGCAAGCTTCAGATCAATATTGAATTGAATTGCGTGAGTATATTCATTCAGTGTCTAGAAAATATTATCATTATCGTATTTATAAAAAAATGAGCAAGATGAATTTTAAGAAATATGCAAGATAACATCATCCTTATGAAAAGCAAGCTTATAGGAGCAAGTACAAAACTGACAGTGTCTAAGCTCGTCTTTTTCTGTGTCTTTTGCCTACTCTTTACTCTTGGAAATAGAATATCAAAATATGTTCCTCAAAAAGAATATCAACGTATGGATATCCTGATCAAATTCCAGTCTACATTTATTTAACATGAAAAAATGGTCCTTCGCAGTTGATCAGCTGCCCTCTGTCTCTCAGCAAATTGCAAGTTTTCACGAGTAAATTTGCTGGTTTTGCCTCCTTATACATGAACCCAAACTAATAATGGCTGTAATTAGCTGAATAGAGTGAGCAATTGCAAGTGCAGCTGCATGTCATGCTACAGTGAATTATAGGGTTCACACTACATGACATCATGGCATCTAACATTCAAGAATGTATGCTATTCTTTTAGTAATATGTACCTTAATCGCCTATTATTGAAGTGAATTGCTTTTAGTAATATGAATAGTAAAAGCACAAAAATGTAAGTGAAATTTACAATTTTAAAAGCACAAAAATGTAAGTGAAATTTACAACTCATTAGTGGTTAGTCACCGAACTATCCTAACTCTTAAAAGTGAGACTTTTGAATGGAGTAAACCTGAAGTAAAGAACAGGAATTTTGTGGATTGCTGTAGTCAAGAAAACTAAAGCCACACATCTGAGATCATCAAGCAACCAGTGGGACACTAAATAAAGCCTAAAGCAAAAGAATAAAGAAAAAACAAATTCTCTAAAGAGAGTTAAGGATCAACGCACAAAGAAGTTAGCATCTATTTACAATGTGGTGACGTCTGTTATAACAACTTTTATTATCACTTTCATAACTAAACTTACCACTTTTGGTCTCAAAACTACTATCACCATAGTATTTTTACACGAATGCCTCTTAGCAATTAATTTTTGATATAGATTTACTTACAAATCTAACCAATGTGCTTTAACTGGACGATAAAGTAGAGAATTTGACCCCAAACGAGAATTTTAGAACCACAAAAATTGTAGGAGTGGGGAGACAAAATTTCACACAATCAAAATATAGGGGGAGATGAATTACGTACGTAAAAAACATATACAAAAATTATAAGAGAGGGGAGAAAAAATTTAACACAATCAAAATATAAGGAAGGCGATAAATTATACGTGAAAAACACACACAAAAGGTATGCATGGGAGAAGAGGACTAAATCAACAATATATTATTAATCAAGTAATAAAAACATGGCTCTTAATATTTCATTTTTCTCAAATAAATGCAATAACAGATCTTTACTAAATTTAGACACCAGGAAACTCAATTGAACTAAGAAATATAATTTCAATAAATAATTAAGAAATAATACTATACCTTAAATAAATAAATTACTAAAATCCAACTGAGATGTAACTCTTTAAGCTAAAAACTTTTTGCGAGATTTAAATTAAAGTGAAAGAGAGGAATAATATGAGTGAAATATTTGAAGAATAAACATCCAAGCCAACATGAACAAGGAAAGAATAAAAGCATGTTTTTTGATGATCAGATAAACAAATATACGTGACCAAGGAAATCAGATTGACTGAGCAAAATTAGTGCTATATTGTACTACTTCCACATATTCCATTAGGTCTTAAATTTCAGTTACAGATATCAACTTTAAATGTCGGACGCAATTCTATCTTTTGCTGTAGAAAGTATTGGCAAACTGTTGGTTGAAGAAGCAAATTTTCTTCAAGGGGTGAGTGATCAAGTTAATCAACTCCATGATGATTTGGAACAGATGCAATGGTTCTTGAAGTATGCTGATACAAAGCGGAGTGTAAGGGAGAGTGTCCAACCATGGATTTCAAAATTTAAAGCTATCGCATATGAAGCAAATGATTTAGTTGAAGATTACGTGTTCAGAGTTGCATCCCAAAACAAAGATGGTGTTATAAATACCCTTAAGAGGTATGCTTGCATCTTCAGTGAATGCCATACCCGTCATGATTTGGGTAAGGAGATTCAAAGTCTCAGGAATAGAATCTCTGATCTCACCAAACAATTTAGTGATTATGGTGTAAGAACAATAATGGAAAGAGAAGCCGCAAGTTCCATGCAACAACAATTAAGGCGGACTTATCCCTTTTTCTCTAAATCTGAGGATGATTTTGTTGGGCTAGACGGAGATGTCAATGTGCTAGTCAAATATTTGGTAGATGAAGATGAAGTTGGGCACAAAAGTGTGGTTTCCATCTATGGTATGGGCGGAATAGGTAAGACCACACTTGCTAAAAAGGTGTATCACCATTCAACAGTGAGGCAGCAATTTCAAGGATTTGCATGGATTTGCATATCACAACAGAGGAGCACGAAAGAGACCTTGCAAGAGATCCTAGTTAAACTCGATCCTGAGCAAGAATTACAAATTATGGCTTATAGAGAAGAGAAACTAGTACAGGAATTTCAAAAAGTCCTGAAGTTTAGAAGATGCTTAATAATTCTTGACGACATTTGGTCAAATGATGCATGGGATTGCATAAGACCAGCCTCCAGCATTAGTGAGAACCGCAGCAAAATATTGCTGACAACTCGTAATAGAAGTGTAGCAGAACATGTTGATCCAAATGGCTACCACCATGAACCACGATTCTTGACTGACGAAGAAAGTTGGGAGTTGCTGGAAAAGAAGTCACTAAAGAATAGATCTGCTCAAGGTACATATTTTCTCTTCTCATGCTCAAGATTTTGAGAAGAACTGTTTCCAGAGGTTACATATACACTTCTTGAATGCTGTAATTTTTACTACATGATTTCCATTCTACTATATTTTGCATACAAATTCTATGTCGATGCAATTACTCTGGAACTGTTTTTTTCTCATTATTCATCTTTTAAAGGAGAGACTGAGTTTTCCCATAATTTGTGTGATATTATCTCGAGTTGCATATGAGCATAACGGTGGTTTGAGGTAAGACTTAGTTATCATTAAATTTCACTATATTACATTGATTATGAACAATACTTGTGTTAGGACAGGTGATATCTATAATTTTCGTTTCAAACAATGAATTAATAAACACTTGCAAAGAATGTCTATAATATAAAATATTTTTTATTGAATTTGAAGTGAACTATTCCAATGTCAACCTCTTTTCTTTTTTTGACCAAAAGACCATTGAACTGAGTATTGAATATTGCCATAATACAATTTGCAGTAATGGAAAAGATATCTTCAATCTGTTTAGAATCAAGAAGCCTCTATGGGATATTTGGAAGTGGAAATATTTATTATAATCTTTTGAATTTAAAAGTAGTACTACAGTTTTGAGCGATCTTTTCACGTGATTCTACAGTATGGCAAAATATTCTGACTATGTTGCAAAAAATATTAAATTTTTGTCGCAAGTTCATGGTCAATTTGTGTTATAAATATATCATATCTGAACCAAACAAAGTTCAATTTTACAGAAAAAAATGAAAAAGAAAAAAAAATCAATTTTGCAACAAGCGTCAAGGAAACGTCAACCGCTACCTTCTTAGTCACATAATTATTGCATGCATTTGAACGTGCAACCACGTACAATCACATCCATAGTGGCTTCTTGATGACTAAGAAACAACTTAGATCTATACGATGTCTAAACTATTTGAATGATTATCTATTTGGATATGATTATTTAGAGAATTATTTAGAATAATTATTTGTTGACTTTTTGAAAAGATAAAAAAGTATTTGGATTGGAAAAAAATTTTTGACCAAATTTGAAAAGTGCATAACAACTTTACACTTTTTTTACAAGATTGTGGCTAAAAGATAGAATTTTGTACAAAATTTGTTCAAAAAAATTGAAAACATTGTGACGATTAAGATGAAACCCAACTTCAATAGGCTCAAAAAACTAAGCACTGAGTATCTGATGCTGGCATTGGACGCTGAACACTAAATCAGCATCCAATGGTCAGAAAAAACATTTCTTGACTTTTGCATTTTGACACGTGTCTGCTCCAAAAAACTGTTCACAAATCTTTTCATATAGGAGATTTTGGTTTTTTTTTTTTTAATCTCCTCATCGCATCACTTGTTTTTTGTTCAAAAACTAATGATTAGTGATTATTTTGACTTGATCAAAAAATTTGACCAAATAATCCCCAAATAATCAAATGCAAATGAGGCCAATATCTTCTAGTGCACAAAGTTTTGAAAGCAAGGTTACAAACATGACGAGAGTGAAATTTGCTATGGTTCATGTCATAAGTTTTGCAAAATTTAAAAGTTACCTCTATAATTACTGGAAGAGTAAAATTAAGCCTTAAAATATTTTTATTTGTTTTTTAGTAGTTCTAATTTAATAGTGGAGTAGTATATTTAGTAACTTCTTATATTTGGTATTTCTTATTCATCAAGTTTCGTTGGTTATAAACAAGTTACGAAGTCTTGAAGAGCCTAAAGAATACATAGAGTTCAGAGAATTTATTGTGAATCCATAGAAACAACTACTAAAAATTTTCATTGCATTGTATTAGATATAATAAAATTATGAGTTTATTTTATTCTTCTTCCCATATATTTTCTTGTGATTAATTTATTTCAATTCTATAACATTGTGAGTTGATATTTGAACCTTTGATTCTACAATTGGCACTAGAGTTAGGCTACAAAGTTAGTCCTAGAGCTTTCCATTGGAGTTAGTTTACCAGGTTAAGATGTTAATTATGGGTTTCTTTTTAGTGGCACAAAGTTTGCCTGAGAGTGTTAAGCTGTTAGAGTTAGAACATAAGGGTGGTATTGGGATATTTACGGTTGAGGATTAAACATAAATTAGAATTGATTGTAACTATTGGGATGTTACATTATTGAGGATCATATCATAAATTGGGATAGATTGTGAGTACTGGGAAAGAGAACAAGAAGGATCCTGCTAGAATTATTGATTACTACGAGTTGCAAGATTGAAAAGTTTAATTCAGTTATCAACTAGGATGGCCAAATAAATTGTAGCATGAAGGAATAAGAATTTATTTATTAGATTTAGTCAATGGTGAAAGTTTTAGAATTTTACAAACTTATTCTAACAACCAAGGGTGAATAGAATGGGAAAAAATAATGGAAAAAAATGCCAAACAATATGATTTAAGCCATATTGTATAATAAAAATTCAATCCTTCATTTATTAGGAGAAATTTAGAAAAGAAAAAAAAATATTTTTTAAGATTATGTTTAGCTCAATGAGTGGGAAAATCTACATAAAATTGTTTCTTTATTCTCAAATGGCTCACATAACTTGAATATATATATATATATATATATGTATGTATGCATGTATGTATGTATGTATGTATGTGTATGTATGTATGAATGTATGTATGTATATATGTATGTATGTATGTATTTTCAAATAAGTCAACTTCTATGAATCCTTATGAAAAACCTAAATTTGATTTTTGGAGGGAAATAAATTTTGATGAGAATAAATTTATTAAAAGTGTTCGTGTAAATTTTGATTTGGCCAAAAGTTTTGATTTGGATGCACTATTTGGTTTGATTGAGAATGAATAATTTGTTACTAAGGAAGAGGAAATTGTCAAATTAGCAAAGAAAAAAAGAAAAAATTGTGAATGGAAAACTTTTTGTTGTCTTGGGCTCTCTCAATTATGAAGGAAAATTGATGCTAAAATTGGCGATGTCAGTTTGATGATTTAAGAGTCTCAAATTGATGAAATCATTGATTGGGCTGACAATGTAGAATTTATTGGAATCGAAAAATTATTTGAAAATAGAGATTTGAATGATGATAATTATTTATATTTTAGAAAGGATAAATCATTTGAAGACTGTAGTAATGGGATTTTTGAATTACTTGATGGTAAAAATTTTGGCAAGGAAAAAGATTATGATTTTTTTAGGCAATTATGTTTGTTATTCATTATGAGAGCAATAATGGTGGATATAATGATCAATGAGTTTATATGTATAAATATTTTGGGAAACAAAAAGAGTTGGCTGAAAAATTATTTGTGAAATATAAAGTTCGTAAATTGCTAAAATGAACTTCAATTACAAGGTGTTACATATAATGCACATAGCAACAAAACTTTCAATTGAGATCCATGCTTATGATGCAATTGGACTTTTGGAGAGCTTGACTTAACGGAGTCAATATTGAAACAATTAGATCAAGGTTGTAAGATTCCTATTTTATTTTTTGCACATTCTATTTGATAGTGGAGTAATTCAATAGTAACTTCTTGTATTGGGGGTATTTCTTATCCATAAAATCTAGTTCGTTATAAATAGGATATTCTATCTAATAGTGGAGTAGTTTATTTAATAACTTCTTGTAGTGGGTACTTTTTACCCACTAAAGTTTTCTTGGTTATAAATGGGAAGTTGTTGTTATCGAGAGACTAGAGAGTCCGAAAAGTCTAGGGTCCATCGAGTTTTGAAAGTCCAAAGAGTCTAGAGCCCACAGAGACAACTATTGAGTTTATTATTGCGTGGGATATTAATAATATTGCATGTTGATTTTATTCTTCCTTTTTTTCATATATTTTCTTGTGATTAATTTCTCTCAATTTTTTAATTATGTGAGTTGACATTTGAATCCTTAAATTTAGTGGTTTCTACAATATTTTTTTTTTTCAAATTTACTTGTCTGAACTTGGTTTTCATCCATTATAAACTCCAATCATTTCTTTTGGCGGGATGTAATGATCGTAAAGAGCGTGCTCTAATCAACACTTATTTTGATTGCAACTTATAGGTGATGAAGACTACCATAAGTTGGAAAAGTTAGGTAAAGAAATGGTAAAATATTGTAGAGGTCTTCCATTGGCTGTGGTTGTTTTGGGAGGAATCCTTGAAACGAAAAATAGCCTAAAAGATTGGAGTATTGTGCATGAAAATGTCAACTCTTATATTGGAAGAGGTGAAAGCATTGGACAAGTTGAAGGAGAAGTTCAAAAGGTTTTAGCTTTCAGTTACTATGATCTCCCATATAAGCTTAAACCGTGTTTTCTTTATTTGGGAAAATTCAGGAAATATTCTGACATTGAAGTAGAGAGATTATATCAGCTGTGGATAGCTGAAGGTATGGTTCTTGCAAATGATAGAATGGAGCAAGAAACAATGATGGATGTTGCTCAGCGCTACTTGGAAGAAATAGCAAAACGATGCATGGTTCAAGTCGAACTACATGAGGCTGGACAGCCAGCAATTACAAAGTTTAAATCATGCCGACTTCATGATCTCATGAGAGACCTTTGCTTGGATAAGGCGAAAGAGGAAAACTTGTATAAGGTAATTGATATAGGGGATGAAAATATTGGTGTTCCTTCAGCAAATTCTCCTCCAGTAGTGGAAAGACATTATGGCTTTGTTATTCGTTCATTCCAAAATGATTTTGATAAATATATTTCCCCACCAAAAGAACAGACAAAGCATCTTCAGTCATTTTGGTGTGAACCACTGGATCGATACAAACAAGAGTGGTGTAATGGGAAGAGAATAATGTCCCAAGTTAAAAATTTCAAGATGCTCAGAGTTTTGATAATTGAGGGCTATGATATGGAATCAACAATGTCCATACCACGACATTGTTATTCCAAGTCACCTCTGCACTATGTAGGTCATCTTATCCACCTAAGATGTTTGAGTTTGAGAGATTCAAAAATTTTTGAATTACCATCTTCCTTGGGTAATTTAAATTACTTGGAAAGCCTAGATTTACGCAATATTGAGTGTTCTAAAATAAGCAATGAGGTATGGAGATTGGAACATTTGAGACATCTTTATCTTCCGGAACATCTTTATCTCCCGGAACATCTTTATCTCCCAGACTCTCGCCTTAAACTACGATTAGATAGGTTGGGCAAGCAGCTTGAGATACTTGAAACAGTCATCAACACAAATTGTGATTTTAAAAGTTTATCCAAATTAACCAATGTCAGAGCATTAAAAGTGAGGGTATATTATAGTCTTGAGGATTTGGAGCAAATCATCCACTATATATCAACCTTGAACTGCATACGCTTCTCCTCACTTGAAATCAGGTATTGTGATTTTGGGATCAACTCCAATTCCAACAATAACAAAAAGGGTTTGGCTGTTCTTGGACAGATGTTATTCTGTAAGAATCTTCGTGAATTGGCCATTGGTGGTACTTTATGCAAGCAGTTACCAAATTACCAACCCCACTTGTTTGATTCCTCAGGCCTTACTGAATTAAAGCTGTGGCTGTCTGAAATTGAGGAAGACCCAATGCCAACAATTGAGAAATTTCCCAATTTGCAGAAACTTTCTTTATTGCCAAATTCTTTTGAGGGTAAAGAAATGATTTGCCATGCAAGGGGATTTCCACAACTCAAAGTTCTCCAGATTTTCGGCTTGAAAAACTTGAAAAAGTGGAAGGTGGATGAAGGGGCCATGCCTAAGCTCTCATATTTACATATTAGGGACTGTCGAAATTTGGAAATGATTCCAGATGGCTTGAGATTTGTAACTACCCTAAGAGAGATCACTCTTGACTGGATGCCTGAAAAACTCACGAACAGAGTTCAAATAGTCAATGGCATAAGAGGACCAGATTTTGATAAAATACGCCATGTGCCTTCTGTTAAGGTCTACACTCCCGTAGATGAGGTACTCTTTACTTTTACTAGTGTTGATTTTCCCTCCTCCATTTTTTCTTTTCTTAGTTTCTGTTTAATATTCTTAAGTCTCCCTTTCTTCTATCATCTAGTTTCAATCTCAATCTAAGAATGCTTCACCAACATGATGATTCCCTTTTATTTTTTAGGCTATTGCTTTTTTTTTTTTTTTTTTAATTCTCTTTCACTCCAACATGATCAATTTTTCATTTTTTAGGCTATTGCGGTTTTTTTCTTTCTACTACAAAAAAAATTGTCATTTACAGTAATTTGTATTAGTGGAAAGAAAGTTGTTAGTTAAAGTCTAATTATACTAAGGGGGTGTTTGGTTTAGGGGAATCAAGGAGGGGAATGGGTATCATAAGTAATGATACCCATTGTTGATATTTGTTAAATAACTATCACTATCATTCAATGGGAATGATAGTGATTAATTGAGGTGTTAATGATTCCCCTTGAATGATAGTGATTAATTGAGGTGTTAATGATTCCCCCCAAAATACTATTCTATCAAACACATTACCCCTTATGATTAAAGGCAAAAATACACCCACTAAAAAAATAAATATATTTTAAGTTACACACCCCTCCCAATATGCTCTCTCTCTCTCTCTCTCTCTATTTTGTCTTTTGATTTTGAATATTTTTTATTAGTACTTTATAAAATTTTTATAAAAATTATTTTAAATAATTTTTTTAAATTCAAAATTTTTTAATAAAAAATTGAAACTAAAAATCAAAGATATATAATACTCTCTATTAATACAATAAAAATGACTTTTTTTAAGGTTATCATTTGCATAAAACTCAAATTAGATTATGGTTATATTTAAAATTGAAGAAATCTTTTTAGCAATTTTCTTTAAAAAGAAACAAAATAAGAAATCTAAAAAATATTTATATCATAAATAAAGATTTAAAATTTTTAAAATTTACTTAAAAGTCATTCCAGTAAACCAAACAAGTATTTTTATAATGATACCCGTTCCATTATTAAACCAAACATGTTGGGGGGAATCATCAAAACCCATACTCATAATAGGGTTAATGATACCCATAGTGATAGTGATTGAAGAATTTGAACCAAACGCCCCCTAAGTAATTTAGGCATCCATTAGTATAAGTGTTAGTATTCACTAACAATTTATCACTATTTTTGGCAAAAATTTTTCCAACTCTAGTTTGGAAAAATAATTATTCTGGATAATTATTTTTCCAACTCTAGTTTGGATTGAGTCAATATTTTTTACACAAAGTTAAAAAGTTAAAAAAGTTTTTCAAATAATTATTCTGGATAATTCCCAAATGAAGCAACTATTCCTCCCCATCAGCAATAACTTCACACGGCCACCTCAACTAAAACTCTGGCCCCAATCTCCATTTGCAAAAGGTATTAGCCACCTCGGTTAAGGGAAAGCGCTTGGGGACTGGGCTAATGTAATTAACATATTTAATATTCGAAATTTAACATTTCATTTTCACACATTATCCAGCAGAAAAGTCCTTTTTTTTTTTTTTTTTAATTCTTGATTGCTGAAATTGGAAACCAGAAGCAGGAGTCGACACCGGAGGAAGAGAAGGAGGATGTCCTAAGAACCGGAGTGACGAAATACCGCCCCGGAAAATGGATAAATATTTCCAAGGGTCTTGAATATGATCCTTTGCTCACCAGTGCTTCCGAAACTGGCGTCGAGGTATCTTTATTTATTTATTTATTTTTCTCTGTCTTTCCATTGCTTCTGCCATACTTTCACTTACAGTTATTTATTTTTTCCCCTCCAATTTGTTTTTTTAATTGTTGTAAAAATTACCTATTTTCAACCTTAATTTTGTGGACTAGAGCAATTTATGTTTTATTAATTTAATTTACTGTATTTTCTTCCCGCTTTTATTTTTTGGATTTGCCTATCAGATTTTATTTAATTAGCGGTGCACAGAATTGGAGTCATTAGAGACTGATAGGAAGAACTAAAATCTCAATAGGATTATTTGTCTCAATTAAATTATAGTGAATAGTTACTGTAACCCTAATAAATATTTATTGTTCTGCTAGCTAAATGAAACGATTTTATTTTATTTTGTTTTTTGTCTAGAGAGATTTCATTATGTTCCACGTATCAAGACAACTTTTTTTTGTCCTTTAATTTTAGCTTTTTCACTTTTGTTTGAGTTTCTT
This sequence comes from Mitragyna speciosa, assembly GCA_024721245.1. Taxonomy (NCBI): domain Eukaryota; kingdom Viridiplantae; phylum Streptophyta; class Magnoliopsida; order Gentianales; family Rubiaceae; genus Mitragyna; species Mitragyna speciosa. The sequence continues at coordinate 4,749,293 of CM045569.1, forward strand.
TTTTAAAATTCATTAAACACGTGTTTCAATTAGTGTTTCGTCTCACAAATACATCTATCAAAAAAAAAAATCTCTAAACTATAAGAAAAATGATTATTAGTGACAACAATTTTCAATGACAAAACAAAGTTATCATAGAATATTTATTTTAGTGACAACAAATGATCTTGTCATAATCGACACATATGAAGTGTACTTGTCAGTGACAACAAGGAAATTTCGTCACTAATTACTTCCCAGCAAACTGCGTCAATTCTCATTACTGACAAGTGGTGCAAGTTGTCACTAAATCATCAAACTTTAATGACAACATTTTTTAAGTTGTCACTGAAATTTGTCTATTAAAGTAGTGATAAAGTAAGTTGTCACTGAATTAATGCTATTTTCTGACAACATTGATAAGTTATCACTTATATATATCTAATAAGGTAGTGACAATCATAGTCATCACTAAATGAATGCCATATATGTACTCATAGGTAGTGACAATATTTGTCGGCACTAAACACACAATCTATTTTGAGTATTTTCCTAATTAGTGACAACATTGTCGTCACTGAATATGCACCCATGTTTGGCAGATTAGTGATAACAATTGTTGTCATTGAATGTGCACTATTTTCTAACAGTTTTCTAATATTGCCGGTGTAGTATTTTACAATGAGATAGTGACGACACTTGTCATCAGTAAATGTTCACTATAAATGTGCAATTATACCCATCATGATAGTGACAATAGTTGCAGTCATTGAATATAAATGCTATTCTAACATAGTAGTGACAACAATTGTTGTCATTGAATATGCATGCTATGTTTGGCTAATTGGTGACAACAATTGTCGTCACTAAATGTGCAATCTTTTCTAAGTACTTTACAATATCGTAAGTGATATGTCTAAAATGAATAGTGACGACAATTGTGGTCACTGAATGTTCACTATAATTTGCAAATTATACCCATCATGATAGTGTCAACATTTATTGTCACTGAACAAAAATGCAATTCTCACAACTTGTTGTCATTGAAAGCATTTCACTAACAATATCCTCAAGTCATCGTTGATTGTATTTTAAAAAAAAAAAAAAAACCCAAGTCCATGGTGGTAGTCTTTGTTTTTGTTGTAATTGCTCCTTAAATTACATTGTCAAACTTGTGTAAGTTATAATTCTTGTGGTCTTGTGTGATTGTTTGATGTCAAATTGTCAATGTTTAAATTATTTTGTTAACTTTGGTGTATGTGTAGAGCCGTAGATGAACTGAATCGAACTGAACTTAAAATTTGAACTCAGATTCGGATTCGAGTTAGATACGAGGTTAAAATCTAGGCTCTAGCTCTATTCAATTTTGTACTCGATAGGTTCAAGTTCGATTCGAAATCTCGAGTTTTTTTTTTATTTTTTTAAATTTTTTGTATTATTTAATTAATAAAATATGTATTTTTATATAAAATATATTATTTTATGTAAAATAATTTTATATATTAAATAAAAAATTATTAAAAAATCATTGGAGCCTTATCGAGCTAAATATATATATACACTCAAATTCAGTTTGATAATATAATTAAATCTAATTTTTTTTGAGCTCGTAAAAACTCAAATTCGAATTAAACCCTTAACAAATCGTGCCCAAACTATTCGTTAAGGGCTAAATTCAGGTGATTGTTAACTCAATTTGATTTAATATTTTTAAAAATAATAAGGTTTTAAAGTCATTATTTTTATTAATTAAAAATTAATTTTATTTTGAGGTCTCAATTTTACGGCATATTTATAGAATATTAGTATGCGTTCATCAAAATTAAGCATTTTTTGTTCTTCTATCTATATATGTGAAATCCACTTATACAATAAGAATCTCATAAATACAAAACACAAATTCCAATGAAACGTTACCTTTTTAATTTACAACTAAAACAATTAAAAAAGACAGTGCAACCTAAAGTAGTTTCAAATAATTTGAAGATGTAAATTGTAACTATGTATTTTTTTTTTTTTTAACTTTTGCTCGCATTAAAAGAGGGAATGCCAAAGTTAATGTTGACTGCAATGCATATGTGATCTAAATACTAATAATGAATGTTGACCGCAATGCACATGTGATCTAGATACTAATAATGACACCGTTAACAGACTCCACCTAAAATGTTACATTTTTTGTACAAGAATAATAATTTAAATTTGTTACCCCGTAACATTAACCAAAAATCGTGCCGCAGACATAATTTTTGAGGATAAAATGTGTAAACAATGTACTTTACTTACAAATTCTTGTCTATTTCTTTTAAACCATTTGCTGCAATTACAAGGAAAAGTTAGTGCGAAGGTAGTGAGGTGAATATTTTCCCAGTTTCAGACATTACTTTGGCCTCCTCAATATGTCCGCCATCCCTCCAAAAATTTTCACCAAAAAACAAATTGCCCCCTCTCCTAACCAGATTCCCCCCTTCCTGTCGTCCTCGGCCCTCTTTCCCCTCTCTCTTCCTCTTTCTTTCTCATTCGCTTCCAAATTCCATAACCTTTACCTCCTTCCAAATTTCACAACCTGCAATTGATCTTGAGTTGTCCAGCTGTGCCCGTGAAATGGGCTGATTGATCCTTCATTGGAGTTGGCCGTGGGTGTGCCCTTGATCAGAATGGCTTAGCCCTTTGGGTGATCGGAGTTGGCCGTAGTAAGAGAAGAAATTGGAAGGGTGGGATTGGATATTCTCAAACAAAAACTTCGGAATTTGGGGGTAAGACCTCTAATCATCTCCAAATCAATTCATCTCTCAGGGCTTATAAATTGTTTTCATTTTTAGTGGGGTGTCTTTCATTTTCATAGCAATTAGATAAGAATTTCTTAAATAATTAGTATTCTTTAGTATTCCTAATAGCGATTAGTTTCTTTATCCAATACGCACGATTATGAGTAGTATTTGAAGCTTCTAAATGGTTAACTAAATAATGTTTTAGAAGGGCACAGGTAGCTCTAATTGGCTTTAATGTGCCAAGAAGGCTTTTGCCAAGTGTTCCCCGTAGGAGCAATTTGATGGGTCAAAAAAGTTTCACAAAGTACTATAACTTGTGATATTGTAGGAAACGGATTGTTGAGTTCATACATGACAGATTCATCTTTTATTATGAGTTCTGTCCTTTCATTGGATCACTAATTATGACCATGCATATGCCTGATTCTTCTTATAGTGCTTACGGAATTTGCAGAACAGAAAAAGTTAAATTGCACGGACTTTTGTCTGTCAAAACTACTCCAATGCTACTGTCGATTTACCCGACAAAACTAAAAAGTTAAAATTGTTTTTGTACCTTTGCATGATTACTATTTAATTCGTGCTTTGGCTTTACCCACAAAATTACAAAGTGTAGTCTCACATCTTAAGTGCAGAAATTTCTTAATCCAATCATGATTTAGAATGGTTGTATGCTGCAGGATGTCCATTGCAGCAACTTATTACCATATATTAACAAAACTTATCACACACACGATATAACTTATAGTTGACAAAATTTTACTGATTTTTTATAGTCACCACAACAATATTCTTGTAGTTTGCAGTGGTCTATAAAGATAATTATCTAAAGCACAATTTTCTCATCTGCACAATAACAACATTGACATTTTGACTGGTACCTGACTTCTCATCTGAGCCATCAATTCACACACGACAGTTTCTATGGTATAATCCGGAATAAATTGTTTGATAAATCATATTAGGTAATTTTATAGTTTGTTTGGAAGTCCACCCTCCACTCTCAGTATTTCCACTCAACTCCCTCTGTCCAGATGGAACCTGCAGTACTTCCTTTAAATTCATCTTTCTCTGATAATGACAAGAAGAACCTTGAGCAGTTGCTCGAAAACCTTTGGTTCTGTGGTTTCTGTTGAGGATATATCCTCTGCTTATCATAAACTGCAGGCAATATCCTCTGCAACTTACCAAAAGTCACCTCTAAATCTTCCAATCTAACATCAGAGGAATTCAAGTCCACATTGGAAGGGGTTACGTTGTGCCCAAGACTTCAACTAATGGTTCGTGCACTTTCTAAAAATTCAATTGAATTCGCTTTCTGGCATTTCATCTTTCAAATATCTTAAAGTTCTTGTGGGGAGCAATAAGGAAAATGCCAAGAATGGGCCTCGGAAGCGTTGGATCATGAAGTTTCTAGAGAGGAAGGATATAAAATGGACTGAAGAAGGGAATGGCTAGATACTGGTGATTCAATTGGACGTAATTGATCCCAAGAAATTGAGTTTTGCTAAGAAATAAGCAGTCATATATTGATGAATATGCAAGAGGAGAGTGCTTTTGTTTCGAGATTCTGCAAATGACATGTTTTGTGACGTTTAAGGATTCCAATTTGTAAAAGCACATAGCGAGGACATGTTACTAAGTACTCTATCCTTCTCGCATGCTCAAAAATTCCTCGTGGTGCTCTAAACTGCAGCAACAGTTTCGGCTACCATGTTTGGAAAATTACCACTCAAGGTTGTTGTGATTCATTCTTTCATTTTTCTTACAAAAAAAAAAAGGGAAAAAAAAAGCTTGTTTGATAAACAGTTCAGGCTCATCTCTTAGGGCTTCTCTCACCTTAGTTAGGTCTCTTTTTTTTCATCTCTTGGGGCTGTCATAACTGATAACTTCCATTCCTTTGTTTTTTTATTTTATTTAGCTGTTTTGAAGTTTTGTATGTTTGCTTCTATTTGGTGAATTGAAAAAAAGAACACTTGGGAGTATTAATGTTTGAATTGATTTCTACTTATTAGGTAAACAAAATGCTGCAATGGTAATTAATTAGATTATAAGATGTCAATGGAATCGTAAAGAAATTCAGGGCATGGATTCAAGAGTCACGAAAATCTCCTTTTGATTTCACAGGCAACAATGACATTATGGAGGCTAGTTGGCTCTTTCATTTTCACTGTATCTAGGCATAGTAGTGTGTCCAAATATTTTTTTACTCTCCTTTTTACCCCCCTTAAAACAAATAGATTGGCTTAGAAACTCAAAAATATCTTGTTAACAAATAAGACAAGAATTGTTGTTTGTTGATTGGATAAACACTAGAGCAGATTATTCACTTGATCACTAGATAATGGGCACTAATGATGTTGCTGAGTGCTTATATAAATCGCAATTGGAGGTTTAGTGGCTTGGACTTTGGATAGATTAGGAGGATTTGTTGAACAGAGATTCCTTAAACATTTATAGGATCCCCGAGTGGTAGAATAATACTACAACTAATTAGTAGCCGATATTAGAATCACGACATTGAATCGAATGAAAATTTTCTGCTAACTAGTCTTGTGGTATTTTGAACTTTAAAGTGGTTCTACAGAGAAATTCTTTTTTTCAATTGATTTCGTACTTCGAGCAAATTAAGAACGAGAATTTGTTTTCTTGCATGTACGAGCTTCCAATATGAGTTGTTACCCAGTACAAGCAGCTAATTTAGGTTGTTAAGTTCAAGGATATATAAAATTCCTTGACAAATGCTAGAACCATATAACCAATCTAATTCAAATTTTTGAACGAAGATTACAAGAATTTGATTCTCAAAGTAGGAATTCGTATTCGAATACTTTGACTGCATGTACTGCTAACAATTTGACATGGTAGCCTAAATTGTTTCTTTAAATTAATTTCTTTCTTTTGTTTATTAAGTATTGCTTTAATGAAGTTCATTGTAATCGATATGTTTTCTTTCTGAGATGGATGAAAATAGTGGTTGGAAATGGGTTAATGTATTGTCCATTGAAAGCAAAGAGACCGCTAATTGTGCTTAACCTTCAAACTATGGGTTGAAATGAATTAGTTCAATTAGTTAATGTTTTGTCAAAATAGTGGACTAGATAACGGCTTCATGGGTAGTTTCTCTTCTACTTGTTTCTAAAGTGGAAACTAATTTCTAAATTGATGTTTGATGTGCTTGTGGGTAGGTTTGAATTCCTTTTTTCTGTACTACAAAATTTATTAGCTAATTATTCAGGTTAATTTTAAATGATATTATTCACTAATTGGCTAATTAATGGTTGAATGCAAGTCAAAGCCAAAGTGCATAGGACTGAATGATGGTGAGAAAATGCCGATGGTGGAGCAATTTGCAGAGATTGAATCCCTCAAAGTACAAGCTGATAATGCTGAGAAAATAGCAGATAAGGCTGAGAAAAGATCTAAACAAGCTGAGAAAATAGCTTGTGATTTGGAAGTGCAAGTTCAAGCTCAACAAAAGTTGATAGAGAAACTTGAGAATCAACAAAGGTAGTCCAACAGCTTCCTTGAAGCAGTAAGTGCAAAGCTGGGATTGCAACTGCCGTTCAATGACAACGCATCTTCTAGCTGGTAAACATTAAGTAAAAAAGTGAAAAAAGTGGTGACTTGTGGTGGTGTCATTTCTTTTGTGAATATTGTGATTTTGTGTTTTATGTTCTTATGACACCATTTGAATCTAGTTCTTGTGGTTCCATTTTTTTAAGCATGGCGATTAGAAACTAGTTCTTGTGGTTCCATTTTGCTTTGGTTTGTGAAGTATAATCAATTAAAAGCGTTGAAGTGAAGGTGGAGGCTGTGGATGATGATGAATTTCTTGAGTCATAAGGATGGTGATGGCCTTAACTTGTTGCATTTGGTTGTTATTTTTAAGAAAATTGTGGTACAACAAACTTAGTTAATTAATTTTGATATGAAATTGACCAAAAATTTCACACCATTTTGTGTCTTTATCCCTTCTAAGAAGGGGTCGCATGAGGAAGCATGAGGTAAGTGACAATATGGTCTCCAAAGTAAAATGATAAATTAGTACTCTTGACAATTGAAGCTATAGCATCATCATGTGTTCCTTTTATACTCATTTTTAGTGTTCTATGTTTTTCATCTATGTCGCAATATTGGCTATTTTGTGTTGTTGTTAAGTGTTTGCGAACACGCGTTCGTAGTATAAATAGTTATCTAAAACCTTAAAAAGGTTATCAAATTCACCATTTTACCTTGAACTAGTACGTTTCACTTGTAATACATATGGTTAGACCATTATGACCACTAGTGGAGTAAGTCGATAAAAGCAAAATTGTAGGAAATTCAATTCCAAGAGGTACAAACATAGTTTCAATATTTCTCCATGGTTGATTAAATGAATTTTTTGTATACTAGACTTTTCAAAGTGATTTCTTGAATTTCCAGGGATTATAAGTATAAGATTTGGTATATGCATGTGGTCTTATTGGTTGGACATGAGAAGTTATCTAAAATTAATTATACCCAAATTTTCAGGATATGTTGGACTAAAGATTTTATTTACACTATCTGATCAAGGGTAGGAGCACTATGATCTTAGATATGATCCAGGAGCAAAGAATCCAAATATGAATGCAATTGAACAAATCTCACTCACAGGTGAACATCCTTTGCAATTGAACCCATATATGTGCTTTTCTTTGCTTACATCACCAAAATGAAATCCTAAACTTCTATCGAGGGAAGATATGTACAATTTTTCAAATGTGATTAGAGTTAGCTGCAATCATAATAAACTTCAGAAAAGTTTATGAAATTATACCTTGTTAAAATTTGAAGTTGGTATATGTTATATGTTTACAACTTGAATGACCTAAGCAACGTGAAACACCACCTAGAAGTTTTGTTGTCTCAACTTTGTGCAGAGTGTCAATGTATGAATTTGAGCCAGCTAGTGTGGCATCCTATGGAGACCTTGACTTGTTGTGACTTTTCCACATATTAGCCATTTAGTTGTAATATTTTTGTTGTTTACTCAAACGAATTTCTGTCCACATGTCCACAATAATGGTAGACTAGCTGTGAGATACTTCATATGGGGTTGCAGATACCATGCATTTTTCTGGATTGTGGACCAAATGACTAAATTGTTACAGCAAAACTTCATTATTATGGGGGAAAAAAGGTCTTTGACTATGAAAAATGTTAAAAGAAAATAGAAATTTGAGCACACAGATTAATATTATTAAGTCAAAAATTTTTGGATTACATTGCTGTAGGGAATTCAAGATATCTTTGACTATGATCTTATTGGTTGGATAATGAATGCTACGGATAACATTTTCTTTGATTTTTATTTTATTTATTTTTTGGCTGAAGGTATTCAGTTAAAAGAAATGAAGTTCCATCGTGCTAGCTTATAATTAATTCCAATGGAAGTCTAAGGTTACATTAAGGAAATTTCTAATATAATTAATTTCTACAAAGGTACAAAATATTTTGGGAATATTTCTTTTCAGCTGTTGAGGAAATATGCAATGACCAACAGAAAAAATTTCATGACTAACTAACTGCTAATTAGCAGATTCATTTAAACATGTTGGAGTTCTTTTATTTATTTATTTAATAGTGTTTCTTTTTCTCTTCGATTGCTGGACGGGTTTTTTTCTCAAGATGTTAATTCTCAAGGAGTAACGTCAACATTGGCCTGACATTGTTTTCAATCACTATATTTTTAATTTTTCTTATTTTAGCTTTTTTATTAGGGTTTCTTTTTCTTTTGGGTTTAGGGTCAAGTTTTTTTTTTTTTTTTCTGAAGGTGTCAATTCTCAAGGAGTAACACTAACATTGGTCTGACATTGTTTTCAATCACTATATTTCTTTTATTTTTTCTTATTTTGCCTTCTTGTCCTCTTTAAATGGTTTTGAATTTATAAGGTCTTATTTTGAATTTTGTTGTTAAGCAGTGACATAAATGCTCCATGGCTACAAGCAGTGACTTCAATACCCAATTGGAAGATGAAAAGCAGGTTGTGACAAGGTTCGTGAAGTCGATCTTTTCATTTGACAGGAAGACGGTTCAATATGTTGGTTGACAACAAGGACATCTAAGTTATCTTCTATTTCTTACTTTAGTTGCTTTTGTGAAGGCTGGGTTTTTGATATGTGTAAATTAACTTAAGGTTATTTTGTAATGCTACAGAGTATTTGGATAGATTTTTGTATGTTAAACTACTTTTGTACAGTTTCGAATGTTATTTTGGGAAATATAAACGATGACTATTTTATAAACATTGTTGTTGATTATATTGTGATTGACTTGAGATTCAATTCAATAATTGTAATAGGATTATGGGATTTGATTATATATATATGTATGTATATTGATTTTTGTCAGGTGAAAAATAATAATTACAATGATAATTAAATGTTGTCGTTGAATATATCATTGTATACAAATACAATAGATAAAGTTTTATTGACAATCAAGGTTGTCATTAAAGATTTCATCAGTGACAACAATCTTTGTCATTGAATATTAAATGGTGAATTTAATAAAAACATTAGTGACAACATAGGTTGTCATTGAACGCTTAACGTACTAGTGACGACACCAGTGACGACAGTTGTCGTCACTGATAAGGACATGTACAGTGACAACACAAGTTGTCATTGAATATTTAATCTAAAAGTGACAATCGTTATCGTCATTAATAAGGACTTATATAGTGACAACATAGGTTGTTAATAAATGCTTAATGTAATAGTGACGACGATTGTTGTCACTAATAATAACAATACAAGTTGTCATTGAATGTTTAATGTAATAGTGACGATGGTATCGTCTCTGATAAGCACTCATATAGTGGCAACATAAATTGTCATTAAATGTTTAATGTAACAGTGAAAACTAGTGTTGTCACTAATAGGTACTCATGTAGTGACAACAATGGTTGTAATTTCTTTGACAAGAAAAGAAGGCGTCACAATTGGACAGCTCATTAGTGTCGACAAATCTCGTCACTAAAATGTATAGACTCAGTGACGACTTATTTTTGATACTATTCATATTTAGTGACAAGCTTTTAGTAACGACTCAGTGACGATTTTTTTCTTGTCGATAAAAGGTATTAGTGACGATTTTGCAATTTTCAGTGACAACTTTTGTTGTCACTGTTGATGATTTTTCTTGTAGACTATAGACCCTAAAAAATAACCATTCAAACCTTGTCCTTTTGTAAATGCTTGAAGTATTAGTAAAATGTAACTCAGATGAAAAACTCTTATTTACCTATGGCAGTTGGCAATTCAACACTAAAGGAGGTTTGGCTGCAAGAACAGCCGCCACAAATGTATACCATAATCCTCTGTTTAAGAAAACAATGAAGGCTATGCAGACGCTATGTTGCGGCCCTAATGAAGGGATTGAGCAATGGATATGGGTTGATTCCAGAGCTTTTTCCAAGTACTAGGTGCATCTATGGGACAATGAGGGGTCCATGGAACCTTATTTTAAAAAATTGGGGCATTGTGCAGGGAGAGCTACCATTACTTGGTATATTCTAATGGATCAATTAGTTAACGTTATCATCAATTATATAGCTGCAAATAGTACTTGATTTTCTTATTATATATCGGATGTGTATGCATGCTTGATTTCGTAAATATTACAAGTAACGTAAGAAGGTATATATTTGATTATTGAAGAAAGTAGATAGGAGATATGTTAATATAGTAGTTGGAGAATGATTGTGTAATTGTTGAGTCTAAATTTACTGTGGGGGTCTCGGTAGTTTAGTTGGTAATTTTGTTCATCTCTTGGTTATGCATCTGTATATTAAGATTTCATTCGCAGGTTGTTCTGTTCATATTCAGCATGATAGTTTGTGGGCAGATGTGAATAAATCAGGTCAATTTTGTTGCTTTAATCGATTTAATTCACATGCATGTGTTTGTGGATGATTGTGTAACCTACTCCTATATGGTCATATTGGGAAATATCCAGATGAGAATATCCGAATCATTTATTTCTTATTTGTTTGTTGCATAATGTATCTTCGAAATAAGTTTGGTGATGTTGAATTTTGTCTAATGTGAAATTATATCTCGAACAATACAAAAACTACTATGATGTGATGTAGTTTTACATAAGACTCAATTTTAAACTAAAAAAATTAGACAGAGAATTCAAGTACCCCTTTTTATTAGACATCATTTGATGCAATTGTTTTTCTGTGGCTGATTATGGAATTTGGCATAGAGAGGAAAATGTGCTCTATATTGCATCTCGTCTTTCAATACTTTCCAGTGTGTTTAATTGATTCCTTAAAATTTAAAATTTTTTATAATTATCTCATTTTGCATAGATATGATCTTAAAAAATGCGATTCAATGGTTATATGTATGTTAATATTATCTACTATACTAATTAAGTATGTTTCTGGCATAAGAAATACATATAAATTGTTTAAATGTAGTTATTTTAAGTTACGTCACTATTCATAAAAAATTGATCCAATATCTTGGTTTGTATTTAATTTTTTTATTTTGTAAAAATTCTATGGTCTGGCTATATATTTTTTAAAATATATTCTTGAATTTTGTGAGACTAACTAATTTGGGCAGAAGAAACATATGATGATGTTCTACTGTTCTTGCTTTAGTTGCCGAAGTGCTTCTTTCGCCTTTATTTATGCATATTATTCATAGACAAAATGGATATTTCAAATGATTTCAAATGATAATCTGGTACTTGTTTAAAAGACAAATTGAGATCTATAATTGTACTAAAAAAGAATTAACTATTCAGCAAATAATCAAAGAATTCAGAAACATAGTTGGAATTGTCAAAGGGAAGCAATTGAGATCTATTTAATTGTCTTGCCAAATATTTGATAAATCCATTTTCAAAGCGTGTCGGGTGTTGTCTACTTTGAAACATACATGGTATTATTTCCTGTTGCTTTGCCAAATTTCAGCGAGTTGTTTTTGCTTATTCTCGTGTAGTATTTTGACAAAATTTGTGAGTGTTTTGTAGTGTGGTGATAATATTTTAATCAAATTTGCGATTTATTTTTGAAGAAAAATACATTATTAGTATCATGTCAAAGCCAAGAGCCTAGAGTAAGTGGGGTCAAACTTTAATATAATAAAATTTTTACCAAATAAAAATTATAAGATAAAATGAACAAGAAAACGCAAAACTATAATATCATATGCCTATTATAATTGTCTTCTACGACTACCCATATTCTGGAAATATTGCAAAATCAACTCGCTGTCAACTTTGTTAAATACATCTTTTTCAATATAAGTAACTAAACAATTGTTCATCCATTATCTCTCATGTGATTACAAAACTAGGTATTTGACAACCTTCATTGCTGAAAAGGTCCTTTCCATGGTTAATTATTTTATTATTCCTAATCATGTTCGAATTAATCAATCTCCAATTCATATTCAGTTCAGGTATACTTAATGATCCTTAATTAGAATTCAACTTAGCCATCCTTAAAATTGAGAAATGAATCCATAATTAATCATATAGTTTCATGGTATCTAATTGACAAAGTCAATAGAAAAAAAAAAGTATATAAAAAGGCCAAAAAATAACATAATCAAATAGATGAAAGTAAACAAGAGATAACTAAACCAAAACCAAAAAAAAAAAAAAAAAAGGAAAAGAAAGGGAAAAGAATAAGAATTATTACGCAGATTAGTATAATATTAATTTGCTAAGTGATACTTGACTTCAATAGTAGGAATGAAAAAGACTGATACAGAAAGTTTTAACTCTAAATCATGATAAGTTCACAAGAAAAGTTTACAAATGAAATTTCATTAAAAAGCAAAATGAAAATACAAGCTAGAATGAGACAAAAAGAAAAAAGTGAGATAGAGAAAAGTTTTTAGTGTCTCCTGGTACATCTACTTTTTGAGTTTGCTACTTTTGTATGGGACAAATCATTCACTTTGAGATTATTATTTTGACTTTTTAATTCTCAAAATTTATTAATTGATTGACCCCAAAATCTATTCTTTGTAGGGGACAAACAAGAATTCATCTGAATAATATATATGTATAATACTAGTAGAGGCGGGCCGCACTTGGCCCAACATTTTCTGCCACCAATTTTCCTCTTACTTCCACTTGAATATTATTTAGTCCAAAGTGCCGTGATACATGGCAACGCAAGCCACCTATTCAGGGGCAATATGCTGAAGCACCATTGCAAACTCGTGAACCAAACCCTGCAAGAAAATGAATCATTATGATGTAACAATTAATAACCTCGGCAAAGGAAAGGTCAGCCACACATTTTGCTCTCAAGAAGTTGAAGATTAATGATGTGAAATAGGCGTACAAGAATCAATTCACAGAATGTATAAGGAAACTTTATTCCTCTACCCAACAATCGAACCGCGAGTTTAAGAGCAGGTAGCTAAATTCAGTTAAGAGTTATCACAATTGAATCAAAGACGTAAATGGCATTACTACATGGAAACATAAAAAAAAAAAATGGTACCTCTAGAAGTTTTTATGGAACACACCATCTAACCTAGCGTCAAGAGTGTTTTCACGCACAATTTTTACATCACGAGAAGCCAAACAATAGTAGCCAAATTGTAGACATAATGTTCGCTATCATATTCCCACAAACAACATGAAATTGATATCCCAAATCTCGAAACATTAATGACCTTGACTAAGTATATGCAAGTTATATATGAAAATCTCATTTCACTTCTACAAATTTTGTTTGTCTTGTAACAGAATTGAGATTTTGATGAAGAATTCAAAAGAAAAGCAAAAATATTTTTTGTGCTGCTATTTGTGATGCCTCCTAATTTAAATCTAGAAATTCTTGGCCACTTCTCTAGGAAGCCAAAATGAAATACTCAAGAAGAAATCATGTTGTAGTTGAACAATTTGGTTTGGTACCTGAACAATGAGATTTTTCAGAAGATGCTTATAGTTATGGTGGTCAATGCTCACATGCAAAAGTTCCTTTGGTGTTGCTTCCTTGATAGAATTTACCAAATCACGTCTAGAAGCATTTAGCAGCATGGAGTACTCGCTGCAAAAAATAGAACATCAAAGACAACTTAATATTAAAATGTTACAGTTACCTGAAGTTGAAATATAATGAATTACGATGTCATGTATAACGAATCATGATGCCATAACACAAAAATGAGCAATTTGCCCACAGGCTGTAATCTTCGGCTGACAGAATCCAAAATATAGCTGATCCAAGTGTTAGAATTCAATACCAATAAAGGAAAAGGCCACCAAATTGCCAGATTGCATACAAAAATCGTTTTACCAATAGGTTCATTGTTAAAATCAAATGTAACCATCACAAGTCTACATATTTCCAAAAGGTTATATCAAGAGAGAACTAAAAGGCTATCCAAATACAACCAGTTGGAATAGTCTAATTTTTGTGATCTACAATTTTGTTCAACGATAGAGATAGCTAAAACATATAAATTCATCTCATGGGATAATAACGCAAAATCACAACCTCAGCAACTCGAAAAGCAACATTCAGATCTCTCCTCCAAACCCGAAACCTAAATGCAATATTAAATTAACAAAAAGACCCCTTTAATATCATAAAATTATTAAACAATTAACACACCAACTACAACACACATTCACTCAATAGCAAATTAACTCTATAATCAATATAACAGTAAAAAAAAAAAAAAACAGTTTCAATATGAAATATCTATTGAAGGAAACTAAAAAATTACAGTGACACATAGATGAAAAATTAAATTTTCTTGTGAACTTCAACCTGCTTCTGCTCACACTCATACTCCTGTCTAATCTTCTTCTTTTCCACTTCCACTAACTAAAACTTCTCAATGTTGGATTCCTGCAACAATTATTTCTGATCAATATCTCCAAAATTTCCAACCAAGAACAGAGAATACATTCAAGCTTAAATCCACCAATTCTTTTTCTCCTCCAAAGGATCCAAAGACTTTTGGAGGTCAAGTTTTATGCAGAAGAGACTTTGTCAACTCCATCTCTCCTTTGAGAGCAGCAAAACTTCTTTCTTTTTCAGGAAAGTGAATAAAACCTTTCTTCCAAATGTCTCTCTTTTTTTACGATTGCTTTAGCTTGAATCTCGAAATCACGCTCTTTACCTTTAAATAGCTCCTCCTTTTGCTTCATATCAATTTCCCTCAACTCCCAAGTTCTCCCCTCTTGGCTTCAATTTCTTTTTTCATTGATTTGTGTTTCATTTCCATCTCTGTCTCAAAAGTCCACAACTTCGAGTTCAATGCAGCTTCGCGATCATCTATTGCTGGCTGAATTCCATCTTACATGGTCCATCCATAAGAAAGATTAGCGAAAACTTCTCGTAATGAACAACAATCGTGCTAAGTTTTGTTTATAATCAAACTTACAAACTCATGAATGAATCACAGTCAAAATATTCCAGTGCCAAAAGCTGAAAAGCAAGTAAATCCTACACTTCTACTCACTAAAAATTCCAGAAAACTTGTATTTTAGCATATGTAAACTTATTAGGTAGCATGGAATTAACAAACACCATCTAGAGTTTCTTGCACTCTGAATTAAGCACTCTCATGTAAAAACTATATGGTGAAAAAAAAGGTAAAATAACATTAGCACATTTGGGCACAAAGAGACACAAAAAAGAGCAAAAAAAAAAATTTAGAGTCAAAGAACAAAAGATATAGCATAACTTGTTGTAAATGTAACACATGCACGACACATAGAACATTTCCATAAGCCAGTAAATGACAAATTTGCAATTGTGAGTGCTATTGAAAGCTTTTCGAACAAAAGAAGCAGGTCAAGTTTGCAAAACTGTTAAACACATCAACAGATAGCAAGAGATAAAGTAGTAAAAAACAAAGACAAAGAACAGTAGTGATATGCATGAATGGTAAAAAGTCAAAGTCACGCACTTGACATCACCAGCCATAGCATCCCACTTACAATCTGACTCAGCGCAGATAAATATGTAGAAGCTCCTCTGCTGACCTTAACAACATTAAGTTTCCTGGGTCGCAGGATGGATAACACACTCAAACCTGAGACTTGACCCTCACGAGATCAGCAATTTGGAATGACAAAATTTTAAATTTTGACTGCACATCGAACTGATAAATTGACACACATTACTAAAGTAATCCTTACCCCAAAACCCAAACGAATCTGACCATGAATATAGACAATAAGCAATCTAAGGATAAGTAAAAAGAAAGCATGAAAGGTTAACGCGTTAAAGTCCAAAATATAGCATGATACTCAGGAGAGAAAGAACTTAATCCCCAGTTAAGGTACACGCTGATAAGGAAAACAGCTTAAAAGGAGCGGAAAATTAAGAAGAAAAATTCAAGATATCACCAACCAAATACCAGACAAATAAAAAAAATTCACACAATAATTGGAAAAAAAATAAAAAACCAGGTGATGTAAAGATAAAAAAATTAAACTTCGAAAAACAGAGAAAATTTTTGAGAAAACTCAAAAATATATAGCCCACAAACCTGACAGAAGCAACAAAGAATGAAAATCTCCCAACCTGCAACAAAACAGAAAGCACAAGAAGCTAATCAGAATAAGACTATGGGAGAAGGAAAAGGTCAGCAAAGAACAAGCGAAAAAGAAAAAAGAAAAAGCGGAAAAAAGAACCGAGTGAACTAATTTTTTTTCCTCCTTTTGCCTCGCAGCCAAAGACTTATCCTAACAAACAACAAATTAGCATCCGAATTCAAGTGACACAGAAACATAAATGCAATCAAATGAAAAGAAGAGCTAATTTACCCAATAAAAAATATGGAAGAGAAAGAAGAGAAGAGAGAAGCAGACACCTACATTGGCGTGTAAAATACTGTAGGAAAAGAGGTGACCAATACAATTATGTTTCAACAACACAATCATCAGTCAAATCTTCTGGACAGAATACGTAAACATAGAGAGAAGGGATAAAGAAAAAAGGATAAGGAGAAGACATCAAACGGCCAAAATTGAGCCAAACATGGAACAATGAACAGGTTGCGGCATGGCCCACCTGACAACGCCCCAAAAAGGCCAGAAAGGCAGCAGCTTAAATTGCAAGTTTGCTAACCAGTTCATCCAATGGTCAATCACTCTTCAGTTAAGAACAAAGTAGCATCCAACGACCCGGAGCAAATAAAAATTGAAACACGGGCCACATTTAGGAAGACTGAAAAATAACTCATGAGAACTGTTGGGCTCATCTGTCAAAAATGTCCCAAAGCAGACAACCAGAATGAAAAAGGTCAATCAGCCCACTAAGTTGGAAATATTCGCAATGCAACATGTGGCAATGTACAATTCTTGACCTGGTTTTTCTATACTGGGTAGATATATGAATTTTTAGAATTTAAGTGAGGTCATTTGACCCCACTTGGAGCCACATGGCTAGTAGTATGATTCTTTCGGCCATGCACTGCAAAGCTGCTTCAATTAGTCGTGAAAATCAATGAATAGAAAATATAGCAATCAGGTTCATCAAAAATTGCGCCAAAATTAAAGAGGGGTTTCATGGATAAATGTCTTCAGTCGATAGTGAATTGGCACCAAACCCATACACCAAACACAGAATCAAACCTCCTTTTGGGAAAAATAGTTTCATTTTTTATATGAAAGAAGCCTATTTCTTTAGCAACAGAGTAAATTAAGTTTGTCCATTGTGTATGATGAAGGGTCACGCAATGAAGAAAATGAAATAAACTGGTTATCTCCTAATGACGAGGCTAAACAAGCCGACTCAAAAGAAAACAAGAAAAGTTATCATTTTAGGTAATATAATGTTGAAAGACTAATCATAATATAACGTTTAATACACTAGTTATCAGCTTTCTTCTAATCCAAATGCAATAAAAGATATAAACTTCATCTTCAGCCTACAGTGATTACTCACCAAACCCACACACCAACCGGATTGTGCAAATACTTAAGCAGATTGGCAAAAAAGAGCGTATATAGGATATATAATTGATAACCTTTAAAATAAACTTAATTTAAAATATCAAAATTTTACTTTTTAAACTCAACTCTAATGCAAATGCATTTAATGGGTATGCAATCTTGAAATTTATCTATACGCTTTGTTGACAAGAGAATACTTTTGTCACTTTGAATTTTCATGGTTTTTGATGTATTTTGGAATGGAGTTGTTTTTTCGAATTACAAGTAAAGTTGATGGTAGAAGGAGATTTGTTCTATCGGAAGTAAATATTATCTCTCCTTAATTTGGATATATCTTTTGTATTTATTTATGAATTTATTTCATGGGTAGTGGAGAAAATTGTATTTCATGTTATTTCTTTCTTTTTTTTCCTAGATATGATTACTCTTTTTTTGAGGAGTTATAATTGTATTACAAATGTATATTGTCTTACACAAGTGAATTGTACTTATAAGATCCAATTACTCTATACATCTAACCCTCCTCTTCAACCGAATATTATGTTGAGAAGATTGGATATGATTGACAATTTTATTGAATCTATGTAATAGATTAAAAGTCAACTAAAATTGCAAATTGACTGGTTAATCGATCCATATGCACCCTCACTTATCACTACATTGGATAAAAATTATTCACTTATGCACCCTCTCATCACTACATTGGATAAAAATTATTTACTGCTTCCTGTCTGCTTAGTTTGGGAGTTGAGATGGAAAAAAAAAAAAAAAAGAAGAAGAGAAAAGGAGAAGTAAGAAAAGAAAAGAAAAGTCCTTCCATTTCCTCCCAAATTTGGGAGGAAAATTTTTGAAAGGGAAAAGAAGGGATTTTCTTTCCATTTCCATTCTTTTCTTTCACCATTTTTACTCCCAAACAAGGGAAAGTATCTAAGAATCTTTTCTTTTCTTACTCCCAAACAAAGGAATTGTTTAAACTTCCTTTCTCTTCCTTTCTTTTCTCTCCATTTCCTTTGTCCCAAACTAGGCATAAATAGGTCATTTTCTAATCATGAGGCAAAACAGGCCTAAACAAAACAAAATAAGAGAAGTTATCATATCATATGTTGAATGGTCAAGCAACAAAGAATAGGAAATTAATAGTTCATTTCCTAATGACGAGACTAAATAGGTATCAAATTAAGTATGTCCATATATGGTGAATGGTCAGGCAAAAAAGGATAGGAAATGAATAAGTCATTTTCTAGTGACAAGGCTAAACAAGAGAAAACAAGAAAAGTTATCACATCACATGGTGTACAGTCAAATTTTGACCCAAAAAAAAAAAAAAAATGGTGTACAGTCAAAGCAACAAAGAATAGTAAATAAATAAGTCATTTTCTAATGGCAATCCATTCCAGTTTTTGATAACAATGAAATTATTTTATTTGCATTTTATTTTTATATGACTCATTAATATATAAAATAAAGTGATGTTTCCACACTTATCCACACACTACCTCTTATGTGGCACAACGTACTAGAGAGTGTACACACTCTCTCTCTCATGCTCACACAACTTCTGTCACGCCCCGTGTCCGAGGACGTGGCACCGCCGTGCCTAGACTATGCTAAGGCACAAGGCTCAAAAGATCCAAACATTTAACAAATATCCCAAATAACATATGAAGTTAAACATCGATCCCAATTATTACAAATCTCAAAATAATAACTTTCAACTTTCCAAGATTCTAACATTCCAGAGTTCTAAGAATCTATCTTAACTTAACATGCCATAGCTAAACAAAACGACTATGTTACTACTACTAGCCTTACTCCACATCTTCTAAGGCAATGGCTCCAATAGCTATTCCAAATCCCTTGAATCCAAAATCATCATTCTCTGCGTATAAAACAAACACTCATCCAGTAAGTAGTACAGGTATCACTTTATTGGCTTGAGTATGTTACATTTATATATACATGTTATCATTCAAATAATCATCACTTTAATCATAATTCGTTCAAATAAATGTGGCCCACATAACATTTCATATACATACTAAAGAAGGAGCTCAAGTAATAAAGCACATTGACCTTGGATATCCAGCTGTAACTACAACCCGGTTAACACGGTTCAAATCCAACTTTCACCCGGTTGGTTCGGTTCAAAACAATATGCTAACTATCCCCGGTTAGCGCGGTCAAAGATGATAACAACTTCCCCAAATTTAAGGAACTAGTCCCGTCAATAATTACCTTACACAAGAGCTCAATCACAAAATATTCATTCATTCATATTTGACCACATTTACATATTCATGACAAATCATTAACATATTCATACTCATGCCCTTTTTAACATATGCAAAATAGTTTACAAAACATCATTGTAACAAATGCATTTTCAAAAATATAAAGGATACATGTACCACTTACCTCGGTCCAAGCTACCTCAATTAATCCGAATAGAACCGATCCCAGTCTTCACCTAAATCACATAATTAAACTCTTAATCATAAATTTACACCACTAATAAATCTTAACAAAACTTAATACTAGACTCTAACGCAAAACGGAACCAAAAGAATCGAAAAAGGACAAATTGGTGCCATCCGCGGTGCTAGCCGCGGCGCGGCTGGTGCCGCGGGTCGCACCAGAAAGCTAGTTCTCACGAGCCTGCACTACACATCTCAACATCCAACCTTCCAAACCTCATCAACCACATACTAAGCATTTAATCCAACTTAAACGTGACAAAATAAGTTAGGAAATCAAAATTCTTGCTCAACATAATCATTAATCACAACCCAACCATAATTCTCCCAATTATTTACTAACCAATATTTCTCACAACACCCACAATCAACCAAGGCATAAACTTACCATTCATATGGTCTTTAGAGCATAGCAATTTCCAATGAATATTTCACTTATCCATTCCATCAAACACTTGGTAGGCATAATACCCAATCTCTAATTTTTGACAAATAACTTATGAAACCACCATTAATGACACAAAACAAAGCCATCAAAGCATAACCCATAGTCATAATTGCATTAGCAACTCTAAAACTACCTTAATCATACACTAATTACTCTAGTTACTAACATAAAGAAAAACCCATAAAGAGTAGAGTTGGAAGGAAAATACCTTGAATCAAAAGTTGGGTTGAAGCTCCAAAGTTCCCTTCTTCTTTGAGAGAGAGAGAGAGAGAGAGAGAGAGAGAGAGAGAGCAAGGAAGAGAAGATGGAAGAAGAGGGAAAACCGTGAGGGAGAAAAAGAAAAAGAAAGAAGAGGAAACTGAGATAAAATGTAGGAAAGAAAGGTTTTGACATTTTCTACCCAAAGACAAATGACTAAATGGACCCTCCAAGGTCTTGGGTATTACAACTTCTCTTTCAGGTCTCTCATTCACACAACTTCTCTCTCAGGTCTCTCATTTCTGGTGTTTCCTCTCTCCTAATATTGATTCAAAATTCTAACAATGGTATACTTAAATATAAAAATTGTAACATTGATTTTTTTCCCTTCCATTTAAGTCTTTTTATAACAATAAAATTTATTCATTTGCATTTTATTATTATATGACTCATTAATTCAAAATATTCTAATTACATGGTTATATATGCAAAACACAATAAATTAATTTTTTTAATATCAAATGTGTGGCTCTCACTAATTTTCTTTTCACTAATTTTTTATGTTTTAAGATACAATTTCATTAATACCTAATTTTGCAATTTTTTTTTATCATTTACCCGTTTGAAACTTTTAATTTTTTTAATAAGCAAACAAATATTTAGATGAAGTTATCTGGGTGAAGCATGAGAAAAATATCTAGTTAGGGTCAATAATTTGGAGAAGCTAATCATGGTTCAAATAAAATTATTATACCAGTACTCAACTTTCTTCTTGTCAAAAAGCAATGAGGGGCAGTTCATATGAGCTTCAGATCTACTCATTTCGGAAAGAAAAACTCTTAGCATTCAAAATTCCAACTAATATGACAACAAACAAACATGTAAAATCACAACAAATTTTGTAAGGTACATAAAATACTATCTCAATATTAATCCCCCAGCCTTATCCTTTACTGTCTTGTGCAAACAATTTTGTAATTAATGAGATTCCATTCCCGACATATAAAACAACTTAGCCAACGAAGCGTTGTCATCTTGCATCAATTATTCAATTATCTACATGCAAATTGGTTAGAACAAATGACATAGTATAAAACAAGTTAACTACCTAATGTCGTCGTTTTACATGTTTCATTCAATTATCTACATTCAAATGGGTTGGGACAATTATCGTTGCTTCTTTCTTTCTTTTTCTTGGGAAGGAGCCACAATTCATTAATATAAACACTCAAGATCTTTTGAAAAAAGAAGTTTAACTTCTTCTTTTCTTTATCATTTTGTATATCAACATATTATATCAAATACGTCCATAGGAAGGCGTTTTTGCCCTATTATAAATAGTAAACACACACCAAACAGGCGAACGCATTTTATCCGACAAGAATAAAGTGTAGATAGTTAGTCCAGATGTGAAATATATTTTCTTTGAGGTTCACATCTCTTCCCATCTCTAAGAAAGCTCTTAGCATCCTAACCTCCAACTGATATGACGGACGCAATTCTATCTGCTGGTATAGAATTCATTGGTCAAGCGTTGGTTGATGAAGCAAAGTTTCTAAAAGGGATGACCAAGGAAGTTGAGCAGCTTCATGAGGATCTGAAACATATGCTATGGTTCTTACAGTATGCAGATACAAAGCAAGATGTAAGGAAGAGTACCAAGCATTGGGTTTCAAAATTTAGTGATATTGCTTATGAAGCAACTAATTTGGTTGAAGATTATGCATTCAGATTTGCATCGCAAAAGAAGAAAGGTTTTACAAATACCCTTCAGAGGTATGCTTGCATCTTCAATGAATGCCATGCACTTTATAATTTGGGTGAGGAGATTCAAAGTCTCAGAAATAGAATCTCAGATCTCACAAAAAATTTTGGTAACTATGGTGTACCAACCATATTAGAAGAAGGCTCAAGTTCCATGCAACAACAATTAACGCTGACTTATTCATTTTTCTCTAAATCTGAGGAGGATTTTGTTGGGTTGGAGAGTGATGTCAATCTTCTTGTCAAATATTTGGTGAATGAAGATGGACTTGGGCACAAAAGTTTGATTTCTATTTGTGGTATGGGCGGCTTAGGCAAGAACACGCTGGCTAAAAATGTGTATCACCATTTTGAGGGTGAGACAGCAATTCCACAGATTTGCGTGGTTTTGCGTATCACAACAGAGGAGTACGAAAGACATCTTGCAAGGGATACTAGTTAAACTCGTCCCTGAGCAAGAACCACAAATTATGGCCTGTGGAGAAGAAAGGCTAGCAGAGCAACTTCGCGCAGTCTTGCAGGGTAGAAGATGCCTGATAATCCTGGATGACATCTGGTCAAACGATGCATGGGATTGCATAGAACCAGCCTTTTGCATTAGTGAGAACGGCAGCAAAATATTGCTAACAATTCGTAATAGAGATGTGGCGGAACATGTGGATCCAAATGGTTACCACCATCAGCCACGATTCTTGACTGACAAAGAAAGTTGGGAGTTGTTACAAAAGAAAAGAACAGATCTACTCAAGGTGCATATTTTCTTTTCTTACATTTAATATTTTGGGAAGAATTTTTTTTTAAAGGCTACACATACATTTCTTGAATTATGTAATTTTTTACTGCATGATTTCTGTCAACTATATTCTACATCAATATAATTAGTCTGGAACTGTTTGATTCTCATTAGATTGATCTTTCCTACAATTTGTGTGATATTATCTTTCGTTCCATATGAGCACAATGGTTTGGATAGTTTGAGGTAAGACTTAGATAGATTAAGCTGTCATTAAAATTCTAAGTATTACATTGATTATGAACAATATTTGTGGTAGTAGTAAGGCTAAGTGATATCTACAATTTTCGTGCCAAACAGTAAATAAAAACTTGTAAAGAATGATTTTGATATCATAGAAATTTTTAAGTGAACAGTTCTAGTCTCAAACTCTTTTCTCTTTTTGAATGAATGACCATTTAATTGAATATTAAATATTGTCATGATAAAATTAGTGGCAATAGGAAAGAGAAATCCTCGATTTGTTTAGAATTAGGAAACTTCTATGGGATATTTAGATGTAGAAACATTTAGTATAATCTTTTTGAATTTGACAATCACTACTGTAGTTTTGAGTGATATATTCATGCTACTCTATAATATGGCAAAATATTCCGACTCTGTTGGAAAACATTGTTAAATTTTTTATCACAAGTTCATAGTCAATTTTTCTTATAAATATATCCATAGCTGAACCACACAAATTAATTTTTACAAAAAAAAAAAAATGAAAGAAAGGAAAAATTAAATTTAGCAATAAGCTTCAAGTAAATGTCAGCCGTGAACAAATCTTAGTCACATAATTGTTGTTGTATGCGCTTCCACGTGCAACCACATACAATAACCTCCCCAAGTGTCTTTCTAACGACTTAGAAATTATTTAGAACTATACGAGTTTTAAACTATTTGAAGATATTTTCTGGAGCATAAAACTTAAGGTAAAAATTTGCAAAGTAAGGGTACAAACATGACAATAATGAAATTTGTTGTGGTTCATGTTATGGTTATGCAAAAGTTAAAACTTACATATACTCCTCCGTCCCATAAAGATATGCATATTTCTTTTTTTATATAGATTAAAAAATTTAGTTAATATAGTTACAACAATTATTTTTTGTTCATACTTTCCTCAAATACCCCTTATTAATATTAGATCATTCATTCAAATTAAAAAGCACATATTATTATATTGTTCTTGAAACTTATAGCACTTTAGTTATTCAATGTGCATTAAATATGGATATGTTAGTAAAATAACAAATTAACTACTCTTTAAAAAAGAAAATAAGCTTATAATTTAATATAGACATGAAAGAAAGTGGGCCTATCTTTATGGGACGGAAGGCGTAATTAATTTTTTTTTATAAATTTTACTTTTTCTGAACTTAATTTTAAACTCCAATAAATTTCTTTTGGTGGAATATATTGATTGTGAAGTGTGTGCTATAATCAACACTAGTTTTGATTGCAACTTTTCGTAGGTGATGAAGATTACCATAAGTTCGAAGAGTTGGGTAAAGAAATGGCAAAATATTGTGGGGGTCTTCCATTGGCAGTGGTTGTCTTGGGAGGAATCCTTGAAACCAAAAAGAGCCCAGAAGATTGGAGTATTGTGCATAATAATGTCAAATCTTATATAGGAAAGAGCAAAAACATTAGACAAGCTGAAGGAAAGGTTCCAAAGATGTTAGCTTTTAGTTACTATGACCTCCTATATCAGTTAAAACCGTGTTTTCTTTATTTGGGAAAATTCAAGGAGGATTCTGATATTGAAGTAGAAAGATTATATCAGCTATGGACAGCTGAAGGTATGGTTCTTGCAAATGACAGGATAGGGCAAGAAACTATGATGGATGTTGCTGAGCGTTACTTGGAAAAGTTAGCCAAAAGGTGCATGGTTCAGGTTGAACTACATGAAGAGGGGCAATCAACAATTACAAGGTTTAGTCATGTCGGCTTCATGATCTCGTGAGAGATCTTTGCTTGAATACAACAAAAGATGAAAATTTGTATAAGGTGATTGATATAGGGCATGAAAATATTGGTGTTCCTTCATCAAATTCTTCTCCAGCAATAGAAAGACATTATGGATTTGTCCTTCGCTCTTTTCCAATTGATTTTGATAAATATATTCCCCCGCCAAAAGAACAAACAAAGCATCTTCAGTCATTTTGGTGTGAATCATTGGCTTGGAACAACACTAATAGATGTCATGGGAGGAAAATAATTTCCGAAGTCAATGATTTCAGGATGCTTAGAGTATTGGTAATTGAACGCTACAATCTTGCCTACCACACGGCGCCATTTTAACAAGTTACCTTTAAAACGTCTTATCCACTTAAGATGTTTGAGTTTGAAAGATTCAAAAATTTTTGAGTTACCATCTTCCTTGGATAATTTAAATTACTTGGAAACACTGGATTTACATGGTATTGATTGTTTCCAAATGCTATGGAAATTGGAACGTTTGAGACATCGTTATCTTCCATATGAGGGCGTTGAATTGCAGCTAGATAGGTTGGGCCAGCAGCTAGAGATACTTGAGACAGTTGATAACAAAAGTTGTAATCTTAAAGATTTATCCAAATTTACCAATCTTAGAGCATTAAAAGTGCTGGTGTTTCAGAATCTTGAGCACTTGGAACAAATCATACACCTCATATCAAGCTTCAACTACATACGCTTCACCTCACTTAAAATTAGGAAATGTGATTTTGGGATTGACTCCAGCTCCAATAATAGCAAGGGTTTGGCTGTTCTTGAACAGTTATTCTGCAAGAAGCTTCACGAATTATTGATTGATGGTATTTTATGCAAGCAGTTACTGAATTACCTGGTTCAAAGACTCGGCCGAGTCGTCTCCGACTCGGCCGAGTCATCACCGGAACGGAGAACTCCGGTCCGATACCGTTTCCAATTCAACTCGGAGACGGGAGACTCGCCGAGAACTCGCTCGGACTCGTTCGACTCAGACCGAGTTGTCTTCGAATTGAGAAAAAACGGCCGATTTCTCGGCCAACTCGTCCGAGTCAACTCGGTAAAAAAAAAAACAAAACAAACAAGGAAACAATGAAAAAACTCTAGGGCAGAAAAACCTCTGCATCATTTCGGCGAGAAACAAGATCAGGATTATAGTTGCTGCAGCCCATTTGGAAGTTTGGAAGAGGAGATGGATGTTGACGGCGCTCTTGGAGAGGGATGGAAGTTGAGAGAAGATGTTGCGGCTTGGAAAAAGTTGGGAAGATAGTAGTAGATGTTACCACTAGGATGTCTTGAAGAGAAGATGCAGCAGTCCATTTGGCAGTTTTGGAGAGATGACGGCGTTGTTGGAGGGAGAGAGGGAAGTTGAGAGAAGATGTTAGGGGTTGGAAAAAAAGGGGAAGGTGTCATGGTTGGGAAAAAGTTAGAAGATAGGGTTTGGAAAAAATTTCTTTTACAACTATACCCTCAATTTTGTTATAAAATTCTACAAACATCCTAAACATGTAGTCAAATATAATATTCTGCCCAAAATTTTTACTTCCATTCTAGGCGTACGTAAATTAATAAAAATTATATATGTGTGTGTATATGTATATAAAATTTTTAACAGATGCCAAATTTTTATCTTTTAAAAATACAAAAATTAACTACATGCGTGTGTACGTATGCATGTATTAATTCAACTTAATTAGGATTTTTATATCTCTTTTTCTAATATACTTAACAAAATGCCAAATTGACAATCTTTTTAAATAAAATTATACACACACATAGGATTTCAGTATGAAGATAACTAATTTGGGTTGGGTTTAATGGTATATGCTTTGTATTTGTTTGAGTTTTTTTAAGTTTAGTTAAATTTCTTATTTTTTCTAATTTTTGTTTAATTTAGTTTTTATTTTAGTTAATTAGTCTAGTTTATTAAGTTAACTTATTCAATTAATTCAGTTTTAGTCTTAGTTTGATATTTACGCTTGCTTAGTTTTATCATACATTAATACTTATATTTAAAACCTTACTTTTCTTTAGTATTATTATTATTGCCTTTAAAGACTTTTTATTTTATACAATTTTTAAAATAAAAATTATTTTAAAATATGCGTCTCGCCGAAGACCGTGACCGAATATATCCGAGACCGATGTAGAACGGTACGAGCCGCGACCGCGACCGCAACTTTGAACCATGTTACCAACCCGAGTTGTTCTCTTCCTCAGGCCTTACTGAATTGACACTGGAAGATTCTAAAATTGAGATAGACCCAATGCCAACACTTGAGAAATTTCCCAACTTGCAGAAACTTGTTTCAAGGGCAAATTCTTTTGTGGGGAATAAACTGATTTGCCATGAAATGGGATTTCCACAACTCAAAGTTCTCGAATATTTTAACTTGGAAAATTTTAAAAATTGGAAGGTGCAGGAAGGGGCCATGCCTATGCTTTCATGTTTAGTGATTTGTTATTGTGAAAATTTGAAAATGATTCCAGATGGCTTGAGATATATAACTACCCTGAAAGAATTAGAACTTCGCTGGATGCCTGAAGAATTCAAAAACAGAGTTAAAATAGTCAATGGCGTAGAAGGATCAGATTTTGAAAAAATACGCCGTGTGCATTCAGTTAATGTACGCTAATGAGGGCCATCTCGCATCCTCTCAAAAACCAGGTACTCTTATTTCTACTAGCACTCATTTTCCCTCTACCAATTTTTTCTTTTCTTAGTTTCTGTTAATATTCTTAATCCCTTTTTCTTCTAGCATCTAGTTGTAATCCCAATTTAACAATGCTTCACCAACATGATTCCTTTGTTAATTTTTTGGGGTCTTGCATTTATTTATTTATTTCTCTTTTCCATTTAGAAATGAAGGGATCATAGTTGTTGCTATGTGGCTGTGTTTGTACATTCCAATTAAGTACGTTCCTTTTTCTTAGACATCATATGATGCATTTCCTTTTCTGTGACTAATTTAAGGAAATTGGAACGGAGGGCATTCGCTTCAAAAATGTGATCGAAATTACTTCTCTTGTCTTTCAATGCTTTCCAGTGTCTACTAATTTGTTCCTTAAAATTAAAGATTGTGGTTATTAACTCGTTTTGCATAAGCGTGATCTTTGAAAAGTGATTCAATGGTTAGAAATACTAATTAACTATGTTTACTGGCATAAAAATTACAAGGTAGTTATTATAAATTACATTATTGTGTACCAAAAATTGATCCAACAAATCTTGGTTTGTATTAAAACTTTTATTTTGGAAAACTCTGTGATCTGGTTATCTATTCGTTTAGCATCTATCTTGAAATATTATGAGACTAACTAATTCGGACAGAAGAAACATAAGATGTTGTTCTGTTCTTGCTTTAGTTGATGAAATACTTTTGTTTATGCGTATTGTTTTCTAGTTCTCGTCAAATTGGCTTTTTCTTAGGATAATCTGGTCCTTATTTAAAAGGCAGATTGAGATGTATCGCTATCCTAAAAAGAAATTTAACTCTTTAGCAAATAACCAACGAATTTAGAGACATAGTCAGAATGGTTACGTAGCATTTGATTTCAGTGCTAATGGCCAATCCATCTCAAAATTATTAATGTGCATACTTGTTTTGCTTGAAGTTTTCTTCTTTGTCAAAGTAGATTCCACCTGAAGCAAGGAAGACAGGTGTCCAATTGGAAATCAAACAAGGCAAGACCAGGCCGTGGGATAACTGCTCAAGCACTATTACTGCTTTCAAGTGAATTCCGAAATTGCCTCAATAAATTTATTGTTTTTTATTGTGTTTTGAAATGCATACTTTGAAACATATGTGGTGTTGTTTCCTCCTGCATCGACAAATTTCACTGAATTGTTTTTGCTTATTCTCGTGTTGTATTTTGACAGGATTTGTGAATTTTTGTACTGTGGTAATAAAATTTTAGTCAAATTTGTGATTTAGTTCTGAAGCAAAATAAATACTACTCTGATGCACTGCAAAGCTGCTTAAATTAGTCACGTAAAACAATGAGTAGAAAAAATAGCAATCAGAACTATCAACGATAGTACAAAATTAAAAAGGGTTTCAAAAATATTTTTAATAGTTTTTGCTTAATTTATCTGTGAACAATACATAGTTTCTATTCCTTAACGTAGTATCTTCGTGTTTGCTAGGCCACTTCTACCGTGACGTCTTATTACCAAAAAAATAGAAAACTAATCAAATACAAGCAAATCTTGATTAGGAGTACCGTTGGCTTTTTCAATTTTTTTTACGTGAAAATGCGAAATTTCATTGAGATATAGAAATGAATTTGTACAAGAGGCAAGCCTATATACACTATCTCTTCATATTCAACTTAGCTATTTACAAAAACAGAAAGTGAAAAACCCCATTCCACAGCTAACTTCCAATTTTCCTTTGTTCTTGGTATATTTCTCCAACCTGCTACTACTGCCCTCACATTAGTTACAATTTCATTCACTATACAAAAAAGTTAAAGGTTGTGCTGCGCTGAAAATGGCCATATTCCTTGTTTTCATATGTGATAAAATCGTCGCAGCTAGCATCAATCAATCTCCTCACTTAATTCAGGAAGCTGTTTGAGGACCAGTATAATGTTAACCACCTCATTTCATCATTCCATCCATAAGAGAGACACCCCTTTGGCTTTTCTTGATATTATAGTAGCGAAAGGGTCAACAAATATTAATTTTGGGCTATGAAGTTTTGAAAAGGATTTTCAGTAAGTTGAGTCAAATTTGCTCCTTTTTACAAACTTGGATGTCTACAACTTTTTCTTCTAGTTTTAAAGCTTTTAGACTTCTACATTTTAAACCACGCTTTTAAATGACCAGAACCACCCTCAACCAAGCTTTTAGTCTGCTTTAGGTAAATTGTAGAGCATATCAAATGCAAGACGGCGATATTTCTGAGACCAACCAGAGATGAACCCTTTTCATATTATCACTCCAAAATCAGAATTTTATACTGCACCTTGACCCATTCTAATCCAAAGGGAGCTAGTGGTTCTCCAAAGTAAAATACCTGGGACCACTCGGATCAAGGATTAAGCAACTCAACTTGGCGGCCAGTTAATACATAAATATGTGCATAAAATTAACAAAAAGAAGCTGTTTACATTTTATAGTTTCATGTGTACAACAGTATTATACTCTAAGGTGTTTATTTAACATTAAAAACAGTCCTTCACTGTTGAACAGTTGTCCTCTGTCTCTCAGCAAATTACAAGTTTTCAAGAGTGAATTTTCTGATTTTGCCTCCTTAAAACTAATAATAGTCGTAATCAGTTGAATACACTGACCAATTGCAAGTGCAGCTGCATGTCATGCTGTAGTAAATTTGACAGCTTACAATACATGACATTGTGGCATTTAACATTTAAGAACGCATGCTATTCTTTTGGTAATGTATACCTTAATCACCTATTGTGCACAACATTAGCAAAAGCACAAATTGAAGTGAAATTTACAACCCAGTACTGGTCGGTCACTATACCAACCCAACTCTTAAAGTGCGACCTTTGAATCGAGTACATCTGAAGCAAGGAACACGAATAATGTCGATTGCTGTATTGAAGAAAAATAAAGCCACACCTCTGTGATCATAATAAAACTTTTGGGATACTAACTACAGCCTAAAGCAACAGAATAAAGATAACACAAATTCAAGTGAAGAGAGCCAAGGATTAATGCGCAAAGAAGTTAGTAGTTTCTGTTTACATCAATAGATAATGATGTGGTTACGTTGGTTATCGCAGCTTATGTATCATCACTCGCAAAACAAAATTTATCGCTTAGTCTTGAAAATATTGTCACTACAATTTTCCTACATGAACGCCTACTAGTAATCAACATTTGAAGCAGTTCTACATACAAGTCTAATTAATGTACTTTAATTGGATGACAAAATAGAGAAGTTAGCTCCATAATTGAGAGTAGAACCATAAAAATTATAAGAATCGGGAGAAAAAACTTAACATGATCATAATATAGGTGAGGAGATAAATTTACATTAAAAAAACATATTCAAAAATTATAAGATGGGAGACAAAATTTAATAGAATCAAAATATGGTAGTGGGAATAAATTGTACATAAAAACCCCACCAAAAAATATGTGTGGAGGAGAGAAATATCAACAAAATATTCTTAATCAAATAAAAGAGCAACTTCTCAACCGAAAAAAATAACAAATCCTTATAAAATTTAGACACCATGAAACTCAATTGAAATAGGAAATATAATTTTAATAGAAAACTAATAAATAACACTATAACTTAAATAAATGAACTACTAAAACCCAACTAAAAAATAACTCTTTAAATAAAAAGGAAACTTGCAATTTTTCATGAGCTTGATTCAATTATGCCAACGAGAACATTTTGTGAGATTCAAATTAAAGTAAAGAAAGGAATAAAGTCCATGAGTGAAATATTTGAGGACACAAATCAAAGTAAAGAAGGGAATAAAGTCCATGAGCGACATATTTGAAGACACAAATTAAAGTAAAGAAAGGAATAAAGTTCATGAGTGAAATATTTGAAGAATAGACATCCAAGCCAAAAGGGCTGGTGGTACTTTCACAAGTAAAGAATAAAGGCATGTTTTCTGATGATCAAATGATCAAATGTATATAACCAAGGAAATCAGATTGGCTGAGCAAATTAGTGCTATATTGTACTATTTCCACGTATTCCATAAGTTCCTAAATTTCAGTTACAGATCCCAAATTTAAATGGCAGACGCAATTCTTTCGTTTGCGGTAGAAAGTGTTGGCAAACTCTTGATTGAAGAAGCAAATTTTCTTCAAGGAGTGAGTGATCAAGTCAACAACTCCGTGATGATCTGAAACGGATGGAACGGCGCTTGAAGTATGCCGATACAAAGCAGAGTGCGAGGGAGAGTGTCCAACCATGGATTTCAGAATTTAAAGCTTTAGCTTATGAAGCAAATGATTTGGTTTATGTGTTCAGAGTTGCATCCCAAAACAAAGGTGTTACAAATACTCTTAAGAGGTATGCTTGCATCTTCAGCGAATGCCATACCCGTCATAATTAGGGCAAGGAGATTCAAAGTCTTAGAAATAGAATCTCTGATCTCACCAAAAATTTTGGTGATTATGATGTACCAACCATCATTGAAGGAGAAGGCTCAAGTTCCATGCAACAACAATTAAGGTGGACTTTTTTTCCTTTTTCTCTAAATCTGAGGAGGATTTTGTTGGGCTGGAGAGTGATGTCAATCTGCTAGTCAAAAATTTGGTGAATGAAGTTGGATTTGGGCACAAAAGCTAGGTCTCTATATGTGGTATGGGCGGAATAGGAAAAACCACAATTGCTAAAAAGGTGTATCACCATCCAAGGACGAGGCCGAAATTTCAAGGATTTGCATGGTTTTGCATATCACAACACAGGAGTCCGAAGGAAATCTTGCGAGGGATTCTAGTTAAACTAGTCCCTGAGCAAGAATCACATATTATGGCTTGTGGAGAGAAGAGAGGCTAGTAAAGCAACTTTACTTCATGAAGTCTTGCAGGGTAGAAGATGCCTTATAGTCTTGCATGGGATTGCATAAAACCAGCCTTCTGCATTAGTGAGAACAACAGCAAATTATTATTGACAACCCGTAATGGACATGTGGCAGAACATGTTGATCCAAATGGTTACCACCATTCGCCACGATTCTTAACTGAAGAAGAAAGTTGAAAGTTGCTGGAAAAGAAATCATTAAAGAATAGATGTGCTCAAGGTGTTGGATCCTTAATCCAACGTTGGATTTATATGTTAATAATTATGTGTTGCAGATTGTCAAATAAAGTAAAGCTTAATTTAAAATGATCAATTGTGATTTGGACTTTAATGTATCTAATAGGATGTGGGTCTTTAATGTATAAAGACTTAAAGATTATTTCTATTTTAATGATGGGCTAAAATAGAAATACTAAAGAGATAACGAATGTGTTATCTATAATTAGGGTTATGGTCCTTATATCTCACGTATCGTTATTCAGTCGTTCCTTTCTTAATATCCCATCGTTAAGAAAGATACTAGAGAAAAAAACTAAAGAGCTCTCTAAAAGAATCAGAGAATACGTGTAGATCTGGAAGACCACCCCAAATCACAAAGGATTCAAGTAGTATATTAGTCAAACATGAATCCAGGTACGCTTTTATGTTAAAGTTGTATTCAAATATCTGATATTGGATCTTGAAAAATTTCCAACAAATGGTATCAGAGCCCCAATATCAGATTTTGAATCATTAAAAAAGATTTACAATTACATATGCATTTGACTGGCTTTAGGGATTAAATTCGGATGGTTCTCAAAACCGAAACAGTCTATACATATGTAATTGAAAGGCTTATTATTACACTGATTGTGATAGTGGCAAGAATTGACATATTCGGTTGGCTTCTGGATTTATTCAATTGTTGAGTTTTATTGAAAATATGTCATGCGCCAATTGTATTGGTATAAGAAAGTTTTTCTTTTTCGTTTCATGCCTGAAGCTTCAATGTTGAATTGCGTGTGTGACTTGTATTGCTAAATTGGTGGGCTCCAGTATTGATTATGATTCCAGTACCTGAGCCA
Source organism: Mitragyna speciosa (assembly GCA_024721245.1). Taxonomy (NCBI): domain Eukaryota; kingdom Viridiplantae; phylum Streptophyta; class Magnoliopsida; order Gentianales; family Rubiaceae; genus Mitragyna; species Mitragyna speciosa. The sequence continues at coordinate 4,783,189 of CM045569.1, forward strand.
TTCAACTATTTTAAGGTTTTGTGTTCTGATAATAGAATTTGCTTGTCTTGTTATGAATAGCATTATTATTTTATTCAATTCCATGGAAGAAGCATCTTTTACATTTCTGGAATTGAGGTTTTTGTCTGCTGGTATGAATATATTAAGGATTGAAGCAATTTCATTGATGTATTGTTTTGGCTTGTATTTTGTTAAGCAAATTAGGAATATTAATTTTGTTATTTCTATATGCTTTGACTTGTTTCTTAATTTGAGAGTCAATATGCATATATTTGTGTTAAGGAAATTAGGGTTAACTAATTTAATTGAAGCCCTAATAAAGTTGTATGAGACATTTAAGTCCAATAAAGTCCAAAAAGATGGCCCACTGAATATGTGTAATTATAAAGTATTTATGGGCTTGAATAAGATTTTGGGCCTAAATAATAAATTTTTGGGTCAAAATTATGGATATGGATCTTTGATCTAATAAGTTTTTGATCCAATTGTTTGGTTGAACCAAATTTGACTGGTTTGACTGGGTCTATCTGGTTTGATCGAGTTTGACTCGTTTTGACCTGCTTTGACCAGTTTGACCAAGTTTGACCAGAGGTGACTTTGTTCTGAAATTTTGTGTAATTTTAAATTCAAATATTGGTGTGTTTATATATATTTTGGGATAAATTAATTGAAATAATATGTCACCAAAGTGACCTTTCTTGTGGAGATTAATTTGTTCTAAAATATAAATAGTTTTTGTACTTGTAATTTTGTGAATATTAGCCTACCCAAAGGAAGGTCAATGTTCAATAAAATTGCACGTGCAGTTGTTGTGATAAACACGTGATGATTATTTGGATTTTACATGTGAATTATAAATTAGCCCAAAGAATATTTTTTGGACATGTACTTATTGTCAGTGCTTATTACTACACCAAGATATCACTTAGAAGTTAATATTTATTGTCCAAAGACAAAATATTAATGGAACATTGGTATCTTGAGATGGGGTTACCTTATTTGAATTTATTATTATTATTTTGGTTTATGTGAGCTTGTTTCTGATTATTTAATGTTTTCTGTTTAGTTATGAATGATCTTACAAATATTATTACCAGCATCAGTTCTATTCCTATGCTGAATGGCACAAACTTCAAGTCCTGGAAAGAAAATCTCTTGATAGTTCTTGGAGTCATGGATCTTCGACCTTGCGTTAAGGAATGATTCTCCTCCACCTCTTACTAGATAAGAGTACCTCTGATGAAAAGAAGGGATATGGAAAGGTGGGAGAGATCAAATCGCATGTGTATGATGATCATGAAAAAGGCCATTCCGGAAGCATTCAGAGGCACAATATCTGAAAATACAACTACAGCTAAGGTGTTCCTTCAGGACATTGAAAAGAGGTTTGTCAAAAGTGAAAAGGCCGAAATAAGTACACTTTTGATAAGCCTAATTTCAATGAGATATAGTGGTAAAGGCAATATAAGGGAGTACATTATGGAAATGTCTCATCTTGCTTCTAAGCTGGGTGCACTTGATCTATTAATTTCTGAGGAATTATTAGTGCATCTAGTTTTGATATCTCTTCCTACACAGTATAGCCAATTTAAGGTGAGCTATAATTGCCAGAAAGAGACTTGGTCTCTGAATGAGCTCATCTCACACTGTGTGCAGGAAGAGGAAAGGTTGAAGCAAGACAAGACAGAAAGTGCTCACCTGGTCTCATCCACTAATAATAAAGGTAAGAGGACATAAAAGGAAGAAGATAAGGAAGCTGTAGGTACGGCATCTCAAAAGAAACAACAAAAGAAACCGGTTGAACCGGGAAAGAATGGTTGTTTCTTCTGCGGAGTCGAAGGGCATAAAAAGAAGCATTGCACCAACTATCACGCTTAGCGTGCTAAGAAAGGTATGCTTCTTAATTTGGTTTGTTCTGAGGTTAATTTAACTTCGGTACCTAAGACACACATGGTGGATAGATTCCGGTGCAACAACTCACATCAGTGTGTCTATGCAGGGTTGCCTGAGTTGCCGAAAGCCTAATGATAATGAAAGATATATCTACGTGGGCAATGGCAAAACAGTTGAAGTTGAGGCAATAGGAGTTTTTAGATTATTGTTAAAGACTGGATTTTATTTGGATCTTAATGAAACATTTATTGTACTGTCTGTTAGACGGAATTTGATTTCTGTTCCTTTTTTGGACAAATCTGGATATTTTTGTTCATTTGGAGATGGAAAATTTAGATTGTTTCATTATTCAAAATTAGTTGGCTCTGGTTCTTTATTATATTACGATAATCTATATATGGTTGATACTATTGTTTCGTTTAATGAATCCTTGCATTTGAGTACCAGACGTGTAAAAAGAAAATTAACCAATGAGAATTCAGCTACATTATGGCACAAAAGATTGAGTCATATCTCCTAACAGAGAATAGAGAGACTTGTGTCAAATGAAATTCTCCACCCCTTAAATTTTACAGATTTTGATAATTGTATCAATTGTATAAAGGGAAACAAACCAATAAAAGGAGATTTGAAACCAATAGGGCTTTGGACGTCTTAGAACTTGTACATACAGATATTTGTGGCCATTTCCTACATCTGCTTGGAATAGTCAACAATATTTTATAACGTTCATAGAGATTTTTCAAGATATGGCTATATATATCTCATTAATGAAAAATCACAGTTACTGGACGTGTTCAAAAATTTTAAGGCTGAAGTTGAGAACCAACTAAACAAAAGAATTAAAAGCGTCAGATCTGATCGTGGTGGTGAATAATACGATAGATATGACGGTTCAGGTGAACAATGTCCAGGGCCATTTGCTAAGTACCTAGAGGAATGTGGTATCGTCCCACAGTACACCATGCATGGTTCACCAACCATGAATGGTGTTGCTGAAAGACGAAATAAAACACTTAAAGACATGGTAAGGAGTATTATTTGTCATTCTACCTTACCAGAACACATATTTTCTCTTGGTGCATCCAAGATTTTGGGGAGAATTTGTTTTTAAAGGCTACACGTATGTTTTTTGAATGCTATAATTTTTATTGCATGATTTTGTTAATCATATTCTGCATACAGATTCTACATCAATATAATTAGTCTGGAACTCTTTGTTTCTCATTATTCATCTTTAAATGAAAGACTTAAATTGATCTTTCCTATAAATTTGCGTGATATCATCCTGAGTTCCACATGAGCACATATGGCCAAGGTACGTAAGCCTTAGATAAAGTTTAATCATTAAAATTATCTATTTTACATTGATTATGAATAAGACTTTTCTTGGGAGCGAGGCTAGGTGATATCTAAAAAAAAGAGGCTAGGAGATATCTACAATTTTCGTGCCCAAAAACAAATAAAAACTTGCAAAAAATGATTTTGACATCAAACTTTTTTGTTATTGAAATTGTGTATTGAATATTGTCATAATAAAATTTGCAGCAATAGTCAAAGAGAAATCTTCAATCTGTTTGGAATTAGGAAACCCCTATGGGATATTTGGATGTGGAAGCATTTAGTGTAATCCTTTAAATATTATAAATAGTATTGCAGTTTTGAGTGATCTAGTTACGCTATTCTACGATATATCTGTTCGAAAAAAAATGTTAAACTTTTATCGCAAGCTCATAATCAATTTGTCTTTCAAATATTTTCATATCTAGACAGCATAAAAATAATTTTTTTTATCATAAATACAAAAAGAAAGAAAGAAAAAAAAAATTTAGCAATAAGCGTCAAGGAAACGTCAACCGCTACCTAATCTTAGTCACATATTTGTTGTAAGCACATGATTTTTAATGACTTCCTAATGACTTAGAAACTATTTAGAACTACATCATTTTTAAACTATTTGAAGAATTATTTTTTAGTGCATTAAGTTTAAAACAAAAAATTGCAAAGTAAAGTTAAAAAATATGAAAAAAATGAAATTTACTGTAGTTCATGTTAAAAGTTTTGCAAAAGTTAAAAGTTACCCATAATTAATTTGTTTCAATTTTATTTTTCTGAACCTAATTTTCATCCATTATGAGCTCCAAATCTTTTCTTTTGGTATAATATAATGATTGTAAAGTGCGTGCAATAATCAATACTAGTTTTGATTGCAACTTTTGTAGATGATGAAGACTACCATAAGTCGGAAAAGTTGGGTAAAGAAATGGTAAATATTGTGGGGGCCTTCCTTTGGCAGTGGTTATTTTGGGAGGAATCCTTGAAACATAAAAGAGCCCAAAAGATTGGAGTATTGTACATGATAATGTCAAATCTTATATAAAAGGAGGTGAAATATTGGACTAGCTGAAGGATAAGTTTTGAAGATTTTAGCTTTTAGTTATTATAATCTCCCATATAAGCTAAAACCATGTTTTCTTTGTTTGGGAAAATACATAGAAGATTCTGATATTAATGTAGAGGGATTATATCAGCTTTGGATAGCCGAAGGTATGGTTCTTGCAAGTGAGAGAATAGGGCAAGAAACAATGATGGATGTTGCTGAGTGTTGTTAGAAGAATTAGCAAAAAGATACATGGTTCAGGTTGAACTACAAGAGGAGGGACAGCTAGCAATTACAAGGTTTAAGTCATGTCTGCTTCATGATTTCATGAGAGACCTTTGCTTGGATAAGGCAAAAGAGGAAAATCTGTATAAGGTGATTGATTTTGAACATCAATATATTGGTGTTCCTTCAACAAATTATTCTCTAGCGGTAGAAAGACATTATGGATTTGTTATTCATCATTTTCCAGAGGATTTTGATAAATATGTTCCCCCGTCAAAAGAACAGACAAAGCATGTTCGGTCATTTTGGTGTGAACAATTGGATCGGAGCAAACAAATTTGTGATGGGAGGAGGATACTGTCCCAAGTCATTAATTTAAAGATGCTTAGAGTTTTGAAAATTGAAGGCTGCGATACGTAGTAAACAATGTCTCAACCACGACGTCGTTATTCCAAGTCACCTTTAAAATATATAGGTCGTTTTATCCATTTAAAACTTTTGAGTTTGAATTCTTCAACAATTTTTGAGTTACCATTTTTGTTGAGTAATTTAAATTACTTGGAAATGCTAGATTTACGTAATATTAAATGTTCTAGAATAACCGATGAGCTATGAAAATTGGGATATTTAAGGCACGTTTATCTTCCGTACTCTAGTTTTAAATTGCAGTTGGATAGGTTGGACAAGCAGGTAGAGATACTTGAAGGAGCCACTAACCATAATTGGGATTTTGAAGATTTATCCAAATTAACCAATATCAGAGCGTCAAAAGTGGATGTGTACAAAATTCTTGAGGATTTGGGACACATCATCCACCATATATCAAGCTTGAACTACATACGCTTCACCTCACTTGAAATCAGGGGTTGTGACTTTGGGATTTACTTCAACTCTAGCAATAACAAGGGTTTGGTTTTTCTTGAACGGGTGTTATTCTGTACGAACATTCACAAATTGGAGATTGAAGGTATTTTATGCAAGCAGTTACCGAATTACCAACCCCACTTGTTCCCTACATCAGATCTTACTGACTTAACACTGTTGTATACTAAAATTGTGGAAGACCTAATGCCAATGCTCGAGAAATTTCTCCTATTGCAAAAACTTTTTTTAGAGTATAAATTTTTTTTGGCAAAAGAAATGATTTGCCAGGCAATGGGATTTCCACTACTCAGAGTTCTCAAACTACTTGGTTTAGATAATTTAGAGAAGTGGAAGGTGGATGAAGGGGCCATGCCTAAGCTCTCAAATTTACATATTTGGCATTGTGATGAATTAGAAATGATTCCAGATGGCTTGAGACATATAACTACCCTATGCAACATCACTCTTAGAGGGACAAATTTCACGAACAGAGTAAAAAAAGTCAATAGCATAGAAGGACCAGATTTTGATAAAGTACGCCATGTGCCTTCAGTTATTGCGGTATAAGACCAATCCCAAAAATCAGGTATTTTTATTTCTACTAGTATTGATTTTCCTTCCTCCATTTTTTTTTCTTATTTTCTGTTTGATATTCTTGAATCTCTCTTTCTTCTGGCATCTAATTCCAATCTTAATTTAAGAACGCTTCACCAACATGAATACTTCTTTTTATTTTTTATTTTTTAGGCTATTGCTTTTTTTAAAATAAATTTATAGTATTATATTCAGTTGACAAATAAAAAAAATTGAACAAATTGACATATTATTTATGTACTTATTATCGGGTACATCATTTCCTTATTATAAAGGAGAGGACAGGAAGAAACAGTAGCTTTACTAGGTAGTTGTGGCATGGTATTAATTTAGTCATCTGGCATATGATTTTCACATTTAAACTGTGGATTTCTAATATATGCTTTGATGCAGTTGTGGCTAATTAAGGGGAAATTCTGTTTGAATTATATTTTTTCAAGTATTTTATTTAAAAATGCGAGATAAAAAAATGGTTTTGAAGATAAAAAACAAATTATCAAAGTTTGAGCTTATTGAATTTTTATAAAAATAATTCCAAGTTCAAGAATTTTCCAGTGTTTGGGTCTTTTCTTTTCTGAAAGGGTAAAATACCCTATACCCCTTGTGATTTTTGAATAAACCACATGACCCCCTTATGGTTCAAAAAGCTATACATCACCCTCTGTAGTTTGGGTTAAAGTGTCAAAGTGATGGAAATTAAGTTTCATGACAGAACGTGAGTAAAATGTCCAAATTATCCTGGTGATTAACTGTTTCATCTCTGTGCATACTTGTATATTTCTGTAATTTTCAAAAAGAACCATATAGCCCCTTATGGTTCTAAAAGCTATACATCACTCCATGGTAATTTATAGTACTTGTACATGATAATTGGGACATTTTTTACCCACAAACTGTTGCGGAAGGGAATTTCTGTTAGTTTGATACTTTAACCAAAACTACAAGGGGGTGATGTATAGCTTTTAAAACCATAAAGAAGTCATATGATTTATTCGAAAACTACATAGGGATAAAATGTAATTAACCCTTTCTGAAATGGAGTGGATCATGCTTGTTGCTTCGAAAATATTTTTGTACCTTGCCTTTTTCAGAGATTATTTGATGCAATTCCTTTTCTGTAACTACTTAAGCGATTCTGCATGGAAGGCATTTCTTTCGCTTTAGAAAATGCATTCTAAATTACATCTCTTATTTTTTAGTACTTTCCAGTTAAATCCTTAAAATTAAAAACTGTGCTTATTACCTCGATTTGCATAGACAAAATCTTTAAAAATATACATTGTATTTATTTTAAGTTACATCACTGTGTATCAAAAATTGATTCAATATCTTGGTTTGTACTTAAATTTTTATTTTGTAAATTCTATGATCTGGTTATCTATACAATGTAGTTACATTGTAGTTATTTTGAATTTTATGAGACTTGACTAATTTAAAAAAAAAAAACGTAGGATGTGGTTTACTATTCTTGCTTTAGTTGCTGAAGTAGTTAATTAGCCCTCTGTTTATGCACATTGTTTTCTACTTCTTGTCTAGATGGCTCTATCGTATGATAATCTATTATCATAAATGATAATCAATTTGTTTTGGAAAACAAGTTTTCATCTATTAAAGGATTACAATATGTGACTCATTTGAAAGTAGTGAAAAAAAAAGCTTAAAAAAAGAAAGAAAGGAAAAAACATGAATTTATACTTTAATTTGTGCAATTTATATAAGAAATACAAAGTAAACTGTATAGAAAGTTAGGTTCACCTATTTTAGAAACCAGGTAGTTTTATATCTAATAGTATTGATTTTTACTCCTCCATTTTTTCTTTTCTTAGTTTCTATTTAATATTCTTAAATCTCTCTTTCTTCTAGCATCTAATTCCAATCCCAATTTAAGAATGCTTCACCAACATCATTGCTTTTTAATTTTTTAGGCTATTGCAACTTATTTATTTATTTATTTCTCTTTTACTTTCTGGAATGGAGGGTGAAATACCCAAGACCTAGGGGCCACATTGCAATTTGGGAAAATTGTGATCTTCCTAAATAGATTTAAATCCATCTTCTCCCATTTGTTTTACCCATTTCATTTCCTTTTTTTCTCTTGACTGGTTCTCTCTCTCTCATTCTCTTCTTCCATCTTCTCTTCCTTGCTCTCTCTCTCTCTCTCTCTCTCTCTCTCTCTCTCTCTCTCTCTCTCTCTCTCTATAGAAGAAAAAGGGGAACTTGAAGCTCAACCCAACTTCCTACCAATTAAGGTAACTTCTTGAAAATCCCATTCTAATCTTTAAGGGTTTTTGCCTAATGATTGTATTTTGAGTTATTAGTGTGTGATTTGTAATGGAATAAGATGAGTTAAGCTTTGATGGTTTCATTTTGTAATATTAATGGTGGTTATGCTTAAGATTGGTTGTGGGTTTCCTATTTGGTATGTGTAAGCATGGGTAGTTGAAGCTTTAGGTAGATGGATGGTTGGTTTGAGAAGTTTAGGATCCTTATGCTTTTGAGTATGTGCTTGTGCTGGTGTGTGTGTGTGCGTGTGTGTGTGAATGGTGAAGGTATGAGAGTTGGGTGTTTACCTTATGATGATTTTGGGATGTGTGAATTGTGATAGTGAGTTATGATTTGTGAAGTATATTATGTATATATGATGTTTTCTTGGCTTATTGTACCATTTAGAGTTGGATTGAGTGTTTGGATTGTGAATTGTGAAGTTTGGATGGTTGAATGTGGAAAGATGGTGTTGCAAGTTCGTTTTTGGGCATTTTCGGGTGCCAGCCACGGCACCAGCCGCGTCGCGAGTGGAAACTGCGGCCGGAAGGAGTGGCTTTCTGTCCGCGGCCGCGGCCTTGTCCGCGTCATGGATGGCGAGCCGCGGGTCGCGGCCGCGGCCTTGTCCGCGTCATGGATGGCGAGCCGCGGGTCGCGGCCGCGGCTCCGTTTTCTCCACCCGCGGCTAGGCCTTTGCAGGCGAGCCGCGGGTGACTTCTTTTGATCCGCGGGCGCAGATCGGCCTTTTCTCACCGTTTCGTTTTGCTTTACGTCCTAGCTTTATAGTTAAACTTCAATTATGGTTTCTTCACAGAATTAGTGTGTAATTAAGTGTTTAATTATGTGTTTTAGGTGAAGACGGTGTTCGTTTATCTTTGGATTAATTGATTAGCTTGGATTGAGGTAAGTACTACTTGTATCCTTTATTATTTTGAAAATGTATTAGTTACAATAATGTTTTCTAACTTATTTTGCATATGTTAAAGTGGCATGAGTATGTATATATTTATGATTTCTATGGATATGTAAATATGGTCAAATATGAATGAATGAATGTTTTGTGAACGAACTCGAGTGTAGAGTAATTATTGACGGGACTAGTTCCTTAAATTGATGTTTGATGTTTGATCTTTGACCGCGCTAATCGGGGAGTGTTAGCTTATTTGTTTTGAACCGTGTTAACCGGGTTGTAGTTAACAACTGGATATCCAGGGTCAATGTGCTTTAATACTTGAGCTTTTTCTTTAGTATCTATATGAAATGTTATGTGAGCCACATTTATTTGAACGAATTATGATTAAAATGATGATTATTTGAATGATAACATGTATATGTAAATGTAACATACTCAGGCCAATAAAGTGATACCTGTACTACTTACTGGGTGAGTTTTCACTCACCCCTTGTTTTTATTCGTAGAGAAGGATGATTTTGGATTCAAAGATTTGGATTAGCTATTGGAGCCTTTGCCTTAGAAGATGTGGAGTAAGGCTAGTAGTAGTAATATAGTTGTTTTGTTTAGCTATGGCATGTTAAATTAGGATATGTTGTGGAATTCTAGAATATTAGAATCTTGGCCATGTATTAGAAAGTTGAGGGTTATTATTTTGAGAATTGCATATTTGGAATTAATGTTATCTTTCATTTGGATAATTGGGATCGATATTTATCTTTATATGTTATTTGGGATAATTTGTTTAGATGTTTGGATTTTTTGAGCCTTGTGCCTTAGCGTAGTCTAGGTACGGCGGTGCCACGTCCCGGGGCACGGGGCGTGACAGAGGGGATCATACTTGTTCGGTATGTGGATATGTTTGTACATTCCAATTAAGTACCTTCCTTTTTCTTAGACATCTTTTGATGTAATTCCTTTTCTGTGACTCATTAAGGAACTTGGCATAGAGGGCATTTCTTTAGAAAAATGTGTTCTAATTTATATCTCTTTGTCTTTCAATACTTTCTAGTGTTTTTAGCTAGCTCTTTAAAATTAAAAATTGTGCTCATTATCTCGTTTTTGCATAGACATGATTTTTAAAAATGCCATTCAATGGTTAGATGTATGCTATTATTATCTATTATATATACTAATTAAGCATGTTTTCTGGTACAAGAAATACATACCAATTGTTTAAACCATTTGTGCGTTATTTTAATTTACATCACTATGCATCAAAAATCGATTCAATATCATGGTTTGTACTTAAATTTTATTTTGTAAAAATTGTGTGATCTAGCTATCTATTCTTTTAAAATCTATCCTGATTTTAATGAGACTAACTAATTTGGGTAGAAGAAACATTGGATGTTATTCTCCTATTCTTTAGTTGGTGAAGTACTTGTTCAGCCCTTTGTTTATGCATATTGTTTTCTAGTTCTTGTCAAATGGCTTTCAATTTGGTCCTTGTTTAAAAGAGAGATTAAGATCTATAATTATCCTAGAAAGATTTAACTCTTCAGCAAATAACCCACAAATTCTGAAACATAGTCAAAATTATCAAAAGGGAGCAAGAGATTTAAATTCCTCCTGGTATATTTTTTTGTCTCACCAAATATTTGATTAGACCAGTTTCAATGCTAATGACTGTGTAGCCAATCCATCTCAAAATTAATTATGCGCAAACTTGTTTTGCTTGAAGTTTTCTGCTTTGTCAAAGCAGAATCCATTTGAAGCAAGGAAGGCAGGTGTCCAAGTGGAAATCAATGAAGGCAAAATCAGGCCGTGTGGTAACTGCTCAAGCACAATTACTACTTTCAAGTGAATTTCGAAATTGCCTAAATAAATTTAATTTTTTTTGTGTGTTTGATTGTATTGCGTAATGTATACTTAGAAACATATGTTGTATTATTTCCTACTGCGTTGCCAAATTTCAGCGAATTGTTTTTGCTTATTCTTATGTTGTATTTTAACAAGATTTGTGAGTTTTTGAACTGTGGTAATAAAATTTTTCTCAAATTTGTGATTTAGTTTTGAAGCAAAATAAATTCTGGTACGATGTATTACAAAGCTGCTTAAATTAGTCACGTAAAACAATGAATAGAAAATATATTAATCAGTACTATCAACAATAGTACAAAATTAAAAAAGGTTTCAAAAATATTTTTTACATATTTTTGCTTAATTTATTTTTGAACAATATATAGTTTCTATTCCTTGATGTAGCAGCTTCGTGTGGGCTAAGTCCTTCTACGATGACTTCTTATCACCAAAAAATTGGAAAAGTAATCGAATACATGCAAATCTTGATTAGGAACACCATTGGCTTTTTCTTGATATTATAGTAGTGAAATGTCCACAAATATTAATTTTGGGTCATGAAGTTTTGAAAAGGATTTTTAGTAAGTTGAGTCAAATTTGCTCATTTTTACAAACTTGGATAGCTAAACTTTTTCATCTAGTTTTAAAAAGCATTTGGATAAACTAGAAGAAAGGCACTCAATTCAAGGAGGTAAAAAAGGTTTTTCTCTCTCTAAAAGAAATCCCTAGGAAAGCGACCGAAAGTGACATGCGATCAACTTCGCCCTCTGGGCGACTCTACCACTCAGATCCAGATGTGAGAAACTGAAAACATAAAACCAAATGTTGGATTCGGCGAGGAGGATGAACTCATTCGAAGAAACATCAAGAAATTTAAACAGAGATCCAATGGGGACACAGTACCAAATCCAAGCCCTAGATATGAAGGATTGGATAAATCTGACAAAAATGATCCATTGCAGAGAGCCTGGGGTTCCAGATCCTTTGTTGATACTCTCAAGGGATTAAATCGGGCAAATGGCTACTATGAGGGATCTGATGAAGAAATGGATGAGGTCGAATAGACTATTGGTTTGAACAGAAACCTTGAAAAAACAAAGGAAATAGCATAATCGAAATTCCCCAATATCTCTTCCATGGAAGAGGATATGAAAGCTATATGGAAACCATGGAGAAAGAGCCTTATCGTCAAGGTCTTGGGGAGAACGATTAGTTTCCGTACTTTGGAACAAAAACTGAAGCAGTTATGGAGGCTTCAAGAGGAATTCGAGTTGACAGTCTAAAGAAAAGTTACTATGTTTGTAGATTTTGATCGAAACAGGATTACCACACCGTTCTGCATGGAGGGCCTTGGATAATCCAAGAACACTATGTGGCTGTGAGTAAGTGGTAACCAGGCTTCTGAGCAAAAAAAGAGGAAATCTCGAACACGATAGTATGGGTGCGCTTACCTAGGTTGCCTGTGGAGTAGTATGCAGAACAATTCTTGATGACGGTTGGAAGAAAACTAGGAAAAGACGTGAAAATTGACTCACAAATATCTACTGCTAGCCGTGGGAAGTATGCCAGAATCTATGTTGAGATACAGTTGAACAAGCCTCTTATTTCTTTCATATGGATTGATTAGGAATTGCAACCAATTGAGTATGAGGGCCTACATCTCATATGTTTTGAATGCGGATGTTGTGGCCATGGTTTAGAGAATTGCTCGCGGATGAAGAATGTAGAACCTGAGGAAGCAGATAATGGAGAAGCTAACATGGTAGGGGCAGGAAAAGATTCAAAAAACCACTAGTGGACGAAGAACTACCATTTGGACCGTGGATGATTGTTGAGAACCGAAGAAGAAAGAAAGGAGGAAGGCAGCAAAATAATGCAGGATGAAAGATAGAACACATGCATCAGGATGGGCCTACTTTAACGGGCCAAGGAGAAAACCAGCAAGGCAAGGAAGCTTGGGAGAAAGCTGGGCCAAGCAAACAGCCCGAACAAGCTATTACTAAACATTATGCATCTAAGGGTACAACATAGAAAAGGCAAGGCAAGAAGTATGGAGGGAAAAACAATTGGTTGGAATATTCAGGTCGAAATTTGAGGCTTTATTTAAACAGGATAAAAACTAGGTTAAGCAACAAATAGATAATAGAGAAAAACTGATAGAAAAAATTTGTGCAATTCAGGGTCCTCCCCAAGATGTTATTTTTTTGGAGCACGAAGAAGAAGCAGGAGACAAAAAAAGATGCAAATGGGAAAAGCAAGCTAATAGGCCACTCTAGTGGACCTATAAATAAATAGAAGAATATTGGGTCAAACCTGAGTAAGGAAGGGCAAAAGGGTACAGAACATCGGTCAGTAATAATCCCACAAACAGGTATAAGGGTTACGATTAAGAAGAAAGACCATAAGAGAGACAACTCAAACCTTCCAATCGACTCACCTGGGAATATGGGAGAAAGAACAGGGGAAAGAATTTTGGAACAGGTAGCCAATATTGGGGGGGAGAACTCTGCATGCAAATCTCAGGGAGATGCCAGTGTTAAAGTGATTTAGAGTTGCCACCCAGAAAAGGCTTTAACTATGGTTCAGAAAGAGGTGGGTTCACTTGGAATTAATGAGATTGTGGATGTAGAAATCGCTGAAACTTTTTCAGAGGATTCCATGGTCATGGAGATAATTAATAAGGAGGCGTCCAAGCCTATAGTTATAGGGGATTAACCTCATCAAACCTTGGTTTTGATCAATACAGATACGGATAATAAGCTGAAATTGTAAAGGAGCAACGAGTGCCAACTGCATCCGTAACCTTAGAAAAATGCTCAAAGCTTATGTCCCAAGGTTGCTTATTGAAATGGAAACTATAATAGAAAGCAGTAAAGCAAGGAAAATCCTTAAATGGTCACAGTTTACAAATTTATTCTATGAAGAAGTAATGGGCTTTTTCGGTGGAATCTGGTTATTCTAGAACTAGGTGCAAGTTGAGATTGAGATTATATCCATAAATAGCCAAATTGTGAATTCAATTGTCAAGGAGATGGGTGGAAATGAGTGAATCATGTCTGCTATTTACGCATCACCTGAAAAGAGAGCACGAGATTGCATGTGGAGGGATTTGATTACAATAGGAGATAAGATTAATTACTCTTGGTTAATTCTTGGTGATCTCAATGAAGTAATTGTATCAAATGAGAAGTTAGGGGGAAGACCCTTTAAAAGAAAAGGCATAGAAAATTTAGGCAAAATGATAGCTCATTAATATGGCAAATATTGGGCCTGCCCTCACCTGGTCTAATGGGATGAAAGGGCGAGCAAATATGAAGAAGAGGTTGGATAGGGATTTCTGTAATACTATATGGAGATTGGGACACCAAGAAGCATTGCTGATAAATCTGGTTAAAACACATTCAAACCATCACCCTATGCTTGTAGATCTAGAGGGTGGAGAAAGGAAAAAGAAAGTAGAGAGCCACTTCAAAATGGAAGCGGCTTCGTTTACACATCCAATGTTTGAAGAGACAGTGCGACAAAGCTGGCAAAGTGGGCATGTAGGATTGGCTCAGAAAGTGCACAAATTGGGAGAAGGCCTGAAAGAATGGAACACTAACACTTTTAGCAACATATTCAGGAGGAAAAGATGATGCCTAGCACGGTTGGAAGGTGTACCAAAAGCTCTAGCAGTTCAGCACAATAAGGAGCTAGAAAGTCTAGAGCTGAAACTTAGAATTAAGTACAACCAGATCATTGAACACGAGAAGATATTTTGGAGACAGAAATCCAGGATAGGATGGCTAAAGGGGTGATAGAAATACAAAATTTTGTCACACAACAACTATAATTTGAAGAAAGAAAAAACAAATCAAAAGATTGAAAGATGAGCATAGAAATTGGTAAGAGGATGACAAAATTCTAAAAGATATGTTCCTGAATCCTGAATTACTATCGCAAGCTCTACCAGGCAGAAGAAGGATACGAATTGATCCAAAATAAAAATAGTCTCTTCAAGCATGTTGATGGCAATAGATAGAGAGTGCTAGAGAGACAGGTTTCAAAGATGGAAGTTAAGGAGGTAGTTTTTAACATTAAAGTTGATAAGGCTTCAAGTCCAGATAGAGTAATTGGAGAGTTTTTTCAAAAATTTTGGAATATTGTCCAAAAGAAAATGACTCAATCAATAAAGCAGAGTTCAGTGCTAGAGCAGTTCGAGTTGAATTAAACACTACCCTCATCTCTCTTATACCAAAGATGGATCATCTACTTAATGTAAGCCAATTTAGGCCCATATCTCTATGCAATATGAACTATAAGATTGTCACTAAGATTTTGGTGCAGAGAATACGACAATTATTGAGTGAGTTGATCAATCCCCACCAATGCAGCTTTACTCCTGGAAGGTTAGCAAGTGATAGCATTGTTATTGCCTAGGAAATAATACACAGTATGAGAAAGAAGAAAGGGCAGAAAGGATATGTGGCAGTCAAGGTGGATTTAGAAAAAGCTTACGATCGAATAAGACGGAAGTTTTTAAAGTAGACTTTGGAATTAGCCCAGTTTCTCGCGGGGTTAATTGAGATTATCATGAACTGTGTGAAAACTTCTTCAATGTCATTAATATGGAATGGGAATAGCACAAAGCAGTTTAAGCCTTCAAGGGGGTTAAGGCAAGGTGATCCCCTCTCTTCTTATCTGTTTTTATTATGTATGGAAAGACTAAGTCAGAAGATTGAAGAAGCAGTAAAAGAGAAGAATGGAAACCAGTTAAAGCATCAAGAAATGGTCCTCCTATTTCGCACCTCTTTTTTGCGGATGATCTCATTTTGTTTGCCGAGGCAAGCTACTAGCAAGCAAAGGTTGCGAAGAAGATAATTTAAAAATTTCTGTGGTTCTTTAGGATAGAAAGTAAGCACTGCAAAATCTAAGATTTTCTGTTCACCAAATGTGAGTAGAAGGACTGCCAGAAAGATTAGCAGGAAAACAGGCATTCCTTATACTTCAGATTTAGGAAAGTATCTTGGGCCGCCGTTGTTGCACTTTAGATTCAGCATGCATATTTATACTGCAATATTGGACTAGGTGAGTAGTAGGTTGACTAGCTAGAAAGAAAAGTGCCTATCGTTTACTGGAAGAGTGACACTTATTAAATCAGTCATCTTTGCAATTTTGACCTATGAAATGCAGAAGACCAAGCTTCCTTATGGAAGCTTGAGAAGGAATTGAGAAGGAAGTTAAAAAATCCTTAGCTGAGCAGAGTAGCAAAAACGGGGATAGCAATCACTTCTCTGCCTATCAATGATCTCCTTTTGTCCAAAATCAATTATGATAATAGTAAGAACAACTTCATTTTTTCATTTATGGAGATGGCTTTTGTTTAAAAGACAGATTGAGATCTGTAACTATTCTAAATAGAATTAACTCTTCAGCAAATAACCTAAGAATTTGGAAACATAGTTGGAATTGTCCAATGCAAGCAAGGACTTGATTCTAATTCCTTCTCTTTCTTTTTCTTTTTCATTTTTTTGTCGCTTTGTAGGTGGGATTGGCGTGGAGGGACGGGGACCAAGGGTCCAAGTATAAAATTTATAAGTTAGAACATGAGCTCTCGGAGGCCAAGAAGTGGCTTGCGCGGGCAGAGGAAGACAGGAAGGACCTTACTCACAAATTGCATGAGATAAAGGCCGAGCTGAAGGTTATGTGAACAGAAAGAGACCGACTCATTTCTGAAAGTCATAACCAGTCATGTAGTTCATAGGTTTCTTGTTTCTTTGGCCTTGTTAAAAAAACTTTTTATTAACTACATTAATATTTTCTTGAATTCGTTGTATTTGTATGATTCTATATCGATTAGCGCTATTTTGTCCCCTTGTTCTTGCTATGTACGTTTAAAGACTTGCAAAAATGACAAGAGATAAAGCAAATAAGCAATCAAATTTAAAAGTCGAAAATACTTTGAAGGGACTTTTCTATCCCGAGCTAATTTTTGTGTGGCCCAAGGTAGGCATTTTTTTTCACTAGGGATTTCTTTTCTTTGGGATTAATATTGAGGCTCTGTTTGGCCATTTCGTGAGGCTTCAATAGCTAATATTATATGAGTTCCATACCTCAGTATGTTTTTGTACCCCATAGGACCCTTGTTCCTAGGGATAATTTTTCCATTTTGGAAGCTTGTTACGTGAGTGTTAAATAATAAGATTGCATTGATATAATGTTTACTAATATGCGACTAAGTGCCTAATAGCAAATTACATTATGCTTTTCTCCTAGGGTCATTCCTATATTCAGAGTTCCACTTTGATTGTGACTCAAGGCAACTGGCTCTTATTGCTAGGCTTAGTGACCAGAAATTGCAGCAAAATTTTCATCCTCCTAAGGGGAGTGACCTTTGGGTGTTCTAGAAGCAAGGTTGGGACGGCCAAACTTTGTACGAGGCCCCGTGAGTCGGAGTCTTGTGGAGGCTCGGATGGCCAATAAATTGTTACTGTGATTGTTTCCTTCTCGGAGGAGTAGCCCTCATTTTGGGAATGTTGTTTTCAAGGCCAGGATGGCCATAGTGATGTCTGAGGCTTGGACGACCAAAATTTTGTTGGCCACTGAGATAATTATCTCCTAAAGAGCCTCCCATCTTTGGGGCTTTGGCTTGGTTGATTGATGATAGTGTAGAGCCTGGGTAGCCTTAGTCCATATGAGGCCTAGGTGGCCTAGATAGGATCACTACCTCCTACGGGAAAGGCTCCCCGTCTTTGGAGTAAATCTTCTATTGGAACTATATATTTTTAATAAAAATGATAAATTATATTCTTACTTCAATCAATAAATTCGCATTCTAGCATACAAGAGGACGGACTTCATCTTAGTTAACCTGTGATGGGAGTGGTTACAAATAAGGGGAGTAAATTTATATGATGCAAGCCATCTACTTAAAATAAACATGTATACAAGGATGAAAGAATGATTTGATTGAGAATTTACCTTAGAAACTTGACTAGTTGGATGTTTTCCTTTTTGTGTAGCTTCTTATGCTAATAACATGTATATTCTGTATCATTAACTTCTTGTTTTCTGATTAACAAAAATTTGTGAAGATAAGTCTACTACATCAATTGTGAGAGTGCCTCAATTTCATAGCTCTACTTCAGGTGTACCTACTATTTCTGTCCGTAAAGTTCCATGCTAGTCTCAGTGCAGATTTCTCGTAGTTATTATATCAAATTTATATCCTCAGTGGTCATCAAAGACGCAATTAACAACAGGAAGCAAAAAGTCATCGATGAAAAGAGAATAAATGGCAGAGCTACTCTAGTTCCAAGACCGCGTGCAGTCTTGTCGAGTCTAGGTACTTCCTTGTTGAACTTCTCATAGAGCCAAATTATGTTTTTATGCTGGATTGTCTCCTTGGTGGAGAGCCACAGAAATATGTTTAATTTGCATCCAACCTCCCCTGTTGAATCCCTGTTGATTTGAATAATCTTGTCCACATAGGTGAATGAAACATCATCTAATGTGAAAATCTCTCTTTTCTTGGTCGTAAACACATGATATTGACTCAAGAGATAGTTGCAGCAATTAATAATTAGAAATGTAACATTTGAGGAATTCTCCTATGCTTTTGAATAATGGATGATTTCTTTATAAGGGATAGGGTTGAACGAGGCTTGTTTTAAGGCCATTAAATCTATGGCTTTTATGTTCCTCGTTCTACTTAGAGCACAAAAACAGTGTCTCATTTTTTATACTACTGCAAAATTGATATTGGTTACAATATTTCAATTTTGATTTCATGTGTCTTTGAGTTATTCAACTTACCCCAATTCTTCCTGTCACACCTCGTGCCCAGAGTATAACACCCACCATGCCTAGATTAAGCTAAGACATAAGGCTAGCAAAACAAAGAATTTCATCTTCTCAAAATAGCTATTTCATTGAATTTAACTCAATTATAAAGTCATGTGATACATTAAAAAGATACTCTTAAACAAAAATAAAGAGTTTATCTTATACATTTCTACTAAGATCACAAAAATACTTCTAAGCGGAACAATCTATACAAAAACCAATGATTTGAGTTTTTTGCTATGTATCACATTCGTATCTCCTAAGTCTAAAACCATGAATCTGTCCAATCTTCTTCTACAAAAGTATCATCCACTGCATATGACAATGAAGGGGTGAGTGAAACAAATCACCCAATAAGTGGTAAAAGTATTCCTTGTGGCTTAAGAGTATTACACTACTACATATATTTCATAAACAAAGTCATTATCAAATATGGATACAAAAAAATATGGCCAAAAGCATACTTTCGTCAAAGACATGTATTTCATTAAATGAACAAATAAGTTCTATCAAATGGTTCCAATTGACCCTGGATATCAAGTTGTTAACTATTACGGGTTAACACCGTTCCAAAACTAACTATAATCGGCTTGTACGGCCTTAAAACTAACTTTAACCGGTTAGTACGGTCCCAAAGTCATCAATCGCACAATTAAGGAACTAATCCTGTCAAAGGGGTACCACATTCGAGAACTCAATTAATTCATTCATCAAATCATTCATTCATGCAGGCCACATTATCACTTTTATAAGCAAATGCAAATAACCACACTTAAGCCAATCAAGTATATAACAAATAATCATTTCAAAATATTTATATTCTTAAAACTCATTTTCAAAGGGATCAAAAAGTACAATCTCCACTTATCTCGATCCAAACTAACTAAGATAATCGGAGTAGGTTTGGCCGACGTCTTCACCTAAAATACAAAGCAAACACACAATCAATCGCTATTTCTATAAAGGAGTCAAAAATGAGACTTACATCTAACTTAACAAGCAAAACGGAGTAAAAAGAGGTAAAAACTATCGTGATCTACAGCGTCAGCCACATCGCAACTCACAAACAGTGACCAGCCGTGGTCCCAGTCGCGGCGCGGCTAGTACTGCAGCTCTGGGCAGAGACTGGAGGCATCCTATTCATGGTGTCATCCGTGGCGCGGCTGACGCGGAGGATGGCTCCAGAGAAATACCCGCAACGAGCCACGGCCTCATTCGCGGCGCACGTGGCACCTCGGATGAGCCCAAAAAATGCGATCTGCAACCTTGCAACACTTCAAAACCAAATCTAACATTTCCAACTCCATCCAACACAAACCCATCACCAAAACAACTTCAAAATGGCACAAGAAGCCAAAGAAACATCACATTTCTACCATCCAAACATAGATTCCTTCAATGACTCATCGAGTATCAATCATTAAAGCACAACCGTCTAACACTTACACATTCACACACCATAATCACCATCTAATACACAATCATTAGAGCATACCAACACCAAATCTTCTTAACTAAGGAATTAAAGCATATCCACTACTTGTAATCCAAAAATCTAAGTGGGGATGGAAGAAATATCTTGAATTGGAGGTAGAGCAACACCTTCTACTTCTCCACTTCTTACTTGTCCTTGCAAGTCCAACCCTCCTCCTTCTTCAAGAAAAGAGATCAATTAAGAAGATGGAAAGGGTGGAAATTAGGATAGAGAGGGAGAGAGATGGAAATGAGAATGAAAAGGAAGAAAGGAAAAGCCTTAATTCAACTAGGTTACAAAACTTTCAAATTGCATAAAAGTCCCTCATCTTTCTACTAATCACTACTCCTCCCTTCTACTTTGACAAATTACAAAAATGCCCCTCAAGGAGGGCCTTGGTGTTACACTTTCTCTTGAAATCTTAACATGTCAACCTTGGCTTAATTGAAAAGAGGGGAGAAAGGAATGATGAAATACTAATATTACAATGTTCTTTAAATCTCTAAGCATGACTGTTATTAGAGTATAAGGTTTTTAATCACAACATATACATGTGAAGTTGTTTGGAAAATTTGTTACCGCAAAAGCTTAAGCGAAACTGTATGAGTTAGAGATGTCATAACTGACAAGAGATGAAAAGTGTATTTTCAAGAAGAATATGCTGGCGCTGTCTTTAGTGTTGGTTTTGGACTCTCTGAATTGATAGGTCTTATATATTAGTTTTGAAAATTAGTGAATGAGTATGATCTTTTAATTGCCTGTGTGTCTATGATTTGTTTTCACCCTGGAAACTTGAAAGCAGGCTGCTCTTGTTTTCACATAGCTGCATACTATGATACTATTAACTGGTCAAGCATAAGTGTCGTGATGGCTTATACTATGATACTATTAGCGGGGTTCATGACTCATTTCAGCTCTAAGAAAGGAAGGTATCTAATAGTTGTTTAAATTTTGGAAGACAGAAAATGGACTAAGAGTAATAATTTTTCATGGAATGCCATATGCTTTTTCCAACCACTATGTCTCAAAGAAATGAGACATCTTTCTATCTGAGTTGTTCCAGTATAAGAGTTCGATTGTCTACAACTTCCATTCATTATTCCCATTTTTCTAGAAGTACATTCTACCTTTAAAATGTTCTTATGGAATCTGTAAATCTCTCAAACGACACAAAAAAAAGACCTTTACGTTGTCCTGCTCAAGTTGGACATATGAAATTCCAGACCTTAAAAGGTTCACTTCCTGAAAAGAGCCCCTACCTTGGGATGTTAGGAGTAGATGTTTTACACTTATAGCTGTTTACATCTGACTGTCAACTTGCTGCCAACTTGCTGTCCAACCGTCTTTTTGGCTAAGGCTACCAGTTGAATACCAATGTTTATTCTATTTAATTGTTATATATTTGGGTTCAGATAATGATCAAATGATTGGAAGTAAAAAAAAGACAAAAGAAGAATCGCTTTTTAGTATGATAAAGCAAAGTCCATGTCATAATAGACATGCTCGATGTAAGGTTATTCCAAGACCTGTTACTGTTGATGGTTCCATAAACACAAGAAGACGGCTCAAGGAAGTGGTTGACAGTGAAAGTGGTATTCGAACTAGACAAATAAGAGTCATTACTAATCCAAATTTGAGAGCAAACCTCCAGAAGGGAAGGAAGACCAAAAGCAGTAAAGGAAAGAGCACTCAGTAGTTCATCAACAAACGAGTGACAACTTCTTCGAGTCACTCATCTTTACCAATGGTGTTTCATTTGCTCAAATGCCAAATGTACTGCCAACCCACATTAAAGTGCATGAAGAGTTAATATTTTAGGTTGTGCCTAAAATCTCTCAATGTTAATGCTTGTTTCGACTGTATCCTCATTAGAAAGTGCTGCAGGATGAGACGCTATGCACCATTGGTTTTTTGTAGTTTTAAGGTCAGGGTTGGGACTTGCTGTCTTGTGCAATTGTAGAGCACCAAGTGGTATCGTTTGTCTCTTTCTATTAAACAAAAACAAAAGAACACAATTTGCAATTTAATATCTTGAGTGTTGTAACTGCAAAACCGCAGGTATGAAACTTTTTTGGTCTTTTAGTATTGAGTCTTTTCTAGTTGCACTTGATACAACAATTTAATTCCTTTTACTACTGGTATCAGTGGAATAATCATAGTATTATACATCTATAATTTTCCCACTTGAATACTCCTTGTTTGAATTTTTGGATTGCAAAACTTATGTTTTTTAGTACCATTTGACCACTTTTGCTTTGGGACTTGGTGCACTGACATACTTTCTTCTTGAATAAAGCAGTGTTCTTAGGTGGCTACTACTGTTAACACTTTTTCAATTTGGAGAAGTAAAACGGTTCATAAAATCCTTTTAGGCTTATGATATTGGGTACCTGGGAGGACATATAGAACACTATTATTGTTTTGTAATTTTGGTTAGTGACCAATTCTGTAGTAGTGTTCATTGAACTTCTCCTACAAGTTTTGATTCATATCATAATTGTGAATTTTAAGCTTGTAAAAGGATGATAGAAAAAAAAAGCTTGTGAAAGGAAAACCATATTCTTTCCCCATATTATTTGTCCTGGTTATTTGCATTGGATTTTGTGCAAAATCTTTTATGTTAATTTAGTTTTGACTTGAGTAATGATTGCCAGTTTCAGAGATTCAATATTGAGTTAAATTGGATACGTATAATCTTTTCGATTCATTCAATAAATGGAAAGATTATCAATGTCGTATTTCTAAAAAATGAGCAAGATGGATTTTAAGAAATGTGCACTTTACAAGCTTATAGGAGCAAAAGGTTCCCACAAGAAAGTACCAAATTGTCATCATCTAGTCTCATTTTTTCTCTTTTATTTTTACCACCTTCTGCCTTTGAGTTCCAATTCCAGTCTACATTTATTTAACATGAAAAAAGGGTCCTCCAACATTGACCATTATCCTCTGTCACTTAGCAAATTACTAGTTTTCAAGAATAAGTTTGTTGGATACTGATAATGGTCGAAGTGACTAGATTTTTAGGCGTGTTTAAGCTAGGATTTACGCGTTGTTCGTTACAAGTTTTACTTAATAATTGTGGTTTTTCTTTCTTTTGGATTCTTAAGTAAGTTTGACAAGAGAGCTACTCATTTGGCTTGTTTTCCATGCTTTTATAGGATTTTCACCTTCTTCTGCCGAATACCAAAGGATGGTTGAGTGTACGTTGAAATGGGGAAGAGAGCTCATGAGTACAAAACACAGGCTGAAGGGAATCGAGGATTCTGTTCCCATCCGCGCCGCGGATGAGCGGATGAAAGTCGCGGGTGGGGACAGTGGCATGACCGGTGGAGATTGTTGGTTCTGTCGGCATCCACGGTGTCACTCGCGCCGCGGATGACATCGCGAGTGATATCGCTCCGCAGATGAGGCCGCGAATGAGTGACGTATCCCTACAATTTCAGTATGTTTTCAAAGCGAAATTTGGAGGAATGAACCTAAGTTTGGGGGAGAACAAACTAGGGAATAAAAAGGGCTCTTTTAGGGCAAAAAGGGGGAGAATGGACGAGGAATGCAAGGGAAGAAAACTCAAGAATTAGATAGGGAAGAAAACTCAAGAATTAGATAGGGAAGAAAAAGTACAGCAGCACAAGGGAAATTTCTGCAACAAAGAAGAGTGAAGAAACACTACATGAGAATAAGTTTTTCATTATTTTCTTTAATGCTTGTTGAACTTTCTCCTTTGATTATGGAGTAGACTTGTTTAAGACTTGGAAGGGTTGAACCCTAACCTCTGTTTATGATGTTTTGATTCATTGTTTTAATGGAAAAAAAATCTTTTCTTTAATTGATTTACTTGGGAGTTTATTGACAAACTGGATTGGATTTTTGTGCACGAATTCAATCTTGACGATTATATTGGTTGGGTAATTGAGAAATCACTCAATTGATATAGAACAACTCTCGAGTGAAAGAACTTGCATGAATTGCTAGAAATAAAATTTCATAAATTCTCCTATTTAGGTGTGAATCCATTCGTGTGATAAAATCTATTGATTCTATTGCATCTTTTAGGAGTTTTGAGTTGGGAAGAGATTCCAATCAATCAACCTAGGGATAAGAGTTGTAAGCTTGAGAAAGATTGCAACTTAATAAAGGGATTTTAGGGTCAATTAAGATTGAATAATCCATTGGGCACGAATTGAAGCTAATAATCAAGGTTAGAGGGATTCCAATTCCAAGTCTTACGTTAGAAACTACTGCATTCTCTTCTTTTTCAATTATCTGCGTTTGATTTGTTAACATTCTCGTTCATTAATTTACTTATATTAGTTTGTTATTGTTCCGATCTATCGTATCAATTAGACTAGATAATAAATTGTGGGTAATTACTAGTACTTGCTAAGTCCCTGTGGGTACAACACTCAGTACTCCTTACACGCTATACTACGAAATGATAGGTACACTTGCCTATAGTATCCACAGTGTTGCCAAAGGATACTAAGTTTTTGGCGCCGTTGCCGGGAATTAAAATATTAGGAACGTTGTATTTTTATTACTCTAACCATTTATTGTGTCCTTTTATGTTCATTCTTGTTATTTTGTTTCTAAATTTTTCTTTGATTTTTGCTTTTGTAGTTGGTATTTTTTAGGATCTCAACTTTACAACTGTCATTAAGGATAGCGGAGTATTTTTACAAGTGGCCTAATGAACAAGGTAACAACGCGGAGCTTACAGGTACGGATAAACTATATACTCTTGAGAGGCTAATGGATGATATTGTTCATAAAAATAATAAGTAATTTGGAAGCGGTTTTTCTTTTTTTCCAATCTAGTGTTATTATTTGTATTTGTTGTGGAAGAATCCATAGCTCTTATGTGTGCTCTTATAGGAGACAGGTACATTATGATAACACTAACGACTGTCCACTTTCTTATGACCCTTACCGCAATACCTATAACTCGGGGTAGCGGGATCATCTATCTTATGGATGGAGGGAGCATGAGAGCTAACCACAACATACTTGGGAGTTAGCCCATGATAGAGTAGAAGGGAATCGTATCCTCCCCCTACAGAGTCTAATCTTGAGCTAGAATTGGCCATTGTGAATTTTGTGAAAGCATCAAATGATAAGATGGATAAAATAGAAGCTGAAATTGAGAAATCGAGAGAGCAACTAATTGCTATCACCAAAACTGTTCAGAGTCTCATAGGACAAATCACTGCTACTATGAATACTAAGAATCCATATGAGCTATCGAGTGACAATGAGTTTAATCCTAGTGGACAAGTAGAAGTGATTCATAATGATTGCGGTGATCAATTAAGTGAACCTCTAATGGTGATTAGAAGGGAAGAACATGAGTGGGCTAAAGAAGAACAAGTGAATGAGGTACGAGTTGTAGATGAAGATGAGTTACCTAGTGAACCAATAGAATTAGGAGAGTCATCACTTCCAATTACTATTTCCATTCTACAGGAGGCACCTCATGTCTATAATTTTAAGCCTTTATACATAAATATTCTTTGTGGTACTAATATTTTGCAAGTTCCTTCTTACTATGGAGTTGTTAATGATATCATAACATGTAAGAAGAGACTAAAGGAATATGAGATGAAGACCACAATGAAAAAATGCCACCCTATCATGGTTCTACCACTGTCAGAGCTAAAAAGTGATAAGTTGCGGAGGGCTGAATATAATAGACATCCGATGATTGAAATCCAATGGCCTAAAAAGAAGAAAGAATGGGCTGGAGACATTTTTCATCAAAGGGTTACGTGATATCACTTGATGGTGTAGAACTAATGACGTTAAATAAGTGCTTGTTGGGAGGCAACTCAACGTTTATTTCATTATTTTATCATTTTTTAGTTATTTTTATGTTTATATAGGATACTTTGACATTTATAAATAACTTGAATGATATAGTATTTTTATGTTTATAGTGCAGCTACAGCAGTTTGTTCAATTCTGAATCTCTTGCCTGGAGCTGAATCGTACTATGAATGGCTACCATTACGTAAGGGGAGTATTGGTTCTTATTCTTCTATTTTTATTTTTCCTTCTTTTTCATTTCTTTCTCACACATTGAGGACAATGTGTGGATTAAGTATGGGGGAGAAGGTTAAATTGTATCGTGGTGTGTGCTACTTGTTGGATAATATTGGAAAAAATTTGTTGTTAGATTCGTTGGTATTGCTGAATTTTGTGTTAATAGGGGGTTGGCCCTATTTTAGGGGAAACTCTGTCAAAATTTTTTTTAGAAATTGTCCACCTTATTTGAGTTGTTAATATTTTATCTTAAGTTTTATGAGTACTACTATATCCAAGTTGTTAGTTTTTAATTTTCCTTGCCCAAGTAAAGTAATTATATACATTTTTTACGATTGTCTTCTTAATTAACTGGGGATGTAATTATGTGAGTATGAAGTTTTATTTGAAGAAAGTATATTATGTAAAGTAGATTGGATTATGCTTAAATTTTTTGTGAGTTTAGTGAATTTTTTTTTTGCTTTATTTGTTTTTCTTTATGAGTTAAGTAGTGAATTAGCTTTTTGGTATAACTTATGCTTATAATTGGTAATGTGTTAGAGAAAAGGGACTAAATAAGTTGAAGAAAATTTTGAAAAAAAAAGAAGAAGAAAAAAAAGAAAAAAAAGAAAGAGAATAATTAGGTTTAGATTCTACTCCGTTAATTTTAGTACTGAGTAATTGGGGGTCTTCATCTAGTCAATGTCGACTTTCGTGTCAAAAGGTGCCAAAATTATGAGTATGCGTAGCAACTTGGGCAGATAAAATACTGAGTAACTGAGGATCTTCATCTGGCCAATGTCGATCCTCGTTTAAAAATGCAACTTTATGTCTCAAGGAAAGGCTAAGCCTAATATGTAAAAGTCTCCAGTTGTGAAAAGTGAATTAATCACGGGCATATAGTTGTACTTGTTTGCTATAGGATCTATTTACTTATGAATTTCAAATAAAGTAGAGAAATGGAACTAAATTTGTTTAATTGACGTATAATTCTTTCTCCTTTGCTTAATGTGATGGGTATTTAAAATAAGATGGACGATTGTATAATTGTGTTCCACGGTTGTTGAGAAGTTATTCTTGAAGATGTATGTTTTGCTTTTACCTTGGTTAAGGTATTGTTTTGAGTTTTGTATAGTTCATTGCTTGAGGACAAGCAATGGCTTAAGTGTGGGGGAATTGATAAGTGCTAAAATATACTAGATTTTAGTAGACTTTTAGGTTAGGTTTATAGGGTTTTCCATGAGTTTTCCTCTACTTACTTGCTATTTCTTCTTATTTTTTAGTTTAATAGCTAAATCGTGTGTTAAAGATAATTATTTGCATTATTCTTGTGTTTTCATAGGGTTTGCACATTGCGTCACCAATTTGGATGATAATTGGATGATATTTTAAGATGATTTAAAGTTGGTGATGAATTGAAGTCAAGAAACCCTCAAATTGGTGCAAAGAATCAATGGTGGAACAAAAATGGGAAAGAAATGAATTTGAAGCTTGGACATATTTCAGTATTTTGCCAATAACTCTAGTTAGAGATATTGGATTGAGATGTTTCTTGAGCCATTTTAAAGCTAAGACGATGGTTTACAATTCATATGAGACATCCAAGTTCAGTTCTCGCATTTTGATGGTCCAATTTCCAAGTTACTGAAGCAAATCTGTACTGTGAAGCAGTTCCGATCAGTTCCTAGCATTTTAACTATATCTTGAGCTACAGAGCTTCAAATGACTTGATGTTTATTGTGTTGGAAATCTATCGCAAGGGGCTACAACTTTCAAGTTTTGAGAAAAAGCTGTTTCCACCGTCTTTGAGATCAAATCTGACATTGAAGTGAAAATTGAGCTTTGGTCCGCATCTACGACTCCACCCGCAGCGCGGATGACGCCGCGAATGGGACCAGAAAGTCACGTATTCCATCTGTGGACGTGGTCGTGCCATGGATGGTGCCCCAACTCAGTCACGAAAACTTACGATTTTCTTTGTTTTGGGTAGAATCTTTTAAAAGAAGGACCTTACCTCTTAGGGAGGCATTACACACGCACCAAAGACATCAAAAACACTCTTTTGCACATATCTAAAGAAATGTAGAGAGGAAAAAGCAAGAGTAGGGGGACAACTCAAGGGCTTGAAAGGTGCAAAGCAAGAAGATTTTATCAAGATGTAAAGAAGGATTCAAGAGGGTTGCAGGAGAATGAGCTTTCTCTTTCTTTCTTGTCTTTTGTTAATTAATTCTTGTAATTATGAATTGAGTTGTTTATGATTTAGATAGAATGAACCCTAAATTCTTATGTCTATGATTTTATTCTTTGTTTAATAAAAGACCGATTTTGTTTTAGATTTATTCTTGAGTTTATTAGTTATTGAATTGGGATTTGCATGCATCCTTTGATTCAATAGTGATTTCATATAGGTAAATTGAGAAATCACCTATTTGACTAGATCATCTCTTGAATAAAGAGGCTTTCATGGATTGTTAGAGATAGAATCACATAAGTCTCCCCAGTTAGATTAAAATATAACCAAAACCATAGAATTCATAGAACCTTAATACTTCTCTTTGGGGTTTTGATTGAGAAGAGATTCTAATCAATCAACCAAGGGGATAGGGGGTTAATACTTGAGAAAGATTGAACCTAATTAAGGGATTCTAAAGTCTAAGTGATTGAGTTATTCATTAATCAAGATAAAGTCCTAACATATTTGATTTAGGATATTTTTTATCTAGATTTACCTCTACTTTTGTCCATTCTCTCTACTGACTTCTAGATTGTAGTTTAATTAGGTAATTCGTTTAGTTAATTTGCATCTCCAATTAATTTGTCATTCGCTTTGTGAGGTTAAATAATAGAAACAAGGTTAGTACTAGTACTTACATAGTGCCTGTGGGATTGATACTCGGTACTCCTATACATTGTACTACTGAAAACGATAGGTGCACTTGTCTAAATATTCATAGTAAAGCGAAACAGATACCAACTTTTTGGCGCCGTTGCCGGAGACTAGGCAATATTGGGAAAGCCTTAGTTTTATTAATCTAGTCATTACATTTTTTCATTTCTTATTATTTTTTATTATTTCATTTTTCTTCTTAATCCGTTAAATTCTTTATTAATTTGGTTGGTTTGTACTGCTACTACAGGATTTAAACTAGTGCATGACCTGGAGTAGCAGTTCAACTCTATTAGCCTTTGATTTTGAGATTGAAAGGACATTCCGTCGAGCTCTCAGAGAGAGACTTTTGCAAAGAGTAGAGGAGATTGACCAAGAATGTCGAGAGCAAGTGGTAATGGCTGAAGAAAATAATCCCCAAGCTCACATCTAAAATCCTTTGTTCGATGAGAATCCGCTCAACCCAATCAATGAACCACCACCACCACAGCAGCAGGAAAGACAAAGAACAATGTCAGACTTTGCTAGACCCCTCCTCATGGGCACGGAGTCTAGTATAGTTAGGCCAAGAGTTGCTGCTAACAATTTCAAGATCAAGCCGAATATTATCCAAATGGTCCAATAGCTCATTCCATTCGAACGGCTTACCTGATAAAAATCTGAATGCCCACATGGCAAATTTCTTGGAGATTTGTGACACCTTCAAGATAAATGGAGTTTCGAATGATGCTATTTGCTTGAGGTTATTTCCCTTTTCACTTAGAAATCGGGCGAAGCAGTGGTTGAGCTCCCTTCCAAGAGGGTCCATGATGACACGGGACCAAATGGCGGAGAAATTTCTGGCAAAGTACTTTTCACCTGCCAAAACTGCAAAAATGAGGAATGACATATCCTCATTTGCCCAGATGGAGTCAGAGACACTTTATGACACTTGGGAGCGATTTAAGGAGCTCTTGCTGAAGTGTCTACATCACGGGTTGCCCACTTAGCTTCAAGTTTAGACATTTTACAAAGGGTTCAACCCAGCCACTAGGCAGATAATTGACGCAGCTGCAGGAGGGACACTGAATAGCAAGACGCCAGAGCAAGCCCAAGAACTGTTCAAAGAGATAGTCATGAACAGTTATCAATGGCAATTCGCTCAATCCTGACGCAATAAAGTAGCTGGTCTTTGTAATGTAGATCCAATTACAACTCTAGCAGCCTAGGTGGAGGCATTGAGTAAGAAGATAGATGGGATAACAGTTGCATAAAGACAATCCCAATTAATGCAGTATGGCTTGTGTGGAAGAGGTCATAACAATCAAGAGTGCAAAGTGATCGGTGCCACGGATTCATGTATCGAGGCAACAGAACAATCCTTACAGCACTACATACAACCTAGGGTGGAGGAATCATCCCAATTTCTCTTGGTAAAATCAAGGACAGCAAAGACAGCAGCCCCCACTTGGGTACCAGCAGCAACCTCCACACGAGAAGAAATCAAATTTGGAGGAATTGATGACAAAATATATCAATTCCTCAGAGAGTCGTATGTAAAGAATGGAGATATCTCTATGCAATCAGCAAGTCTCAATTCATAAACTTGAAAATCAAATTGGCCAGATAGCCAAGAACATCTCAGAGAGACAGCAAGGTGCACTCCCAAGCAATACAGAAAATAATCCAAGGGAACAAGCCAAGGCATTTATACTGAGGAGTGATAAAGAGCTAAAGGGTTCCGAGGTAGAGCTGAGTAAGGAGGAAGGTGTTGTTGACAAACAGACCAAAGACGGGGTGAGGCCTGAAGAGGAATTCAATGAGGATCAAAGGCCGAAGAAGAAGGAGGTCAGAGAGTACAAGCCTACCATATCGTATCTTGGCAGACTCCAAAAAGATCGTCAAGATGCACAATTCGGTAAGTTCCTAGAGCTATTTAAGCAATTACATATTAACTTATCTTTTGTTGAGGCTCTTGCGCAGATACCCAAGTATGCCAAATTCTTGAAGGACCTTTTAACGAATAAGAGGAAGCTTGAAGAGTTGTCCATCGTGACATTGAACGAGGAATGCTCTGCCGTCCTACGGAATAAACTACCCTAGAAAGTTAAGAATCCAGGGAATTTTACTATCCCTTGTAATATTGGTGCTTTATTTGTTGATAAGGCTTTAGCTGACTTAGGTGCTAGTACCAATTTAATGCCTTATGAAATGTTTATGAAATTGGGATTGGGTGAACCAAAAACCACTAGGATGAGCATACAATTGGCTGATAGATTAAGTAAGTATCTTAGGGGAATCATAGAGGATGTGTTAGTAAAAATTGATAAATTCATCTTCCCAGTTGATTTTGTTATATTAGATATGGAAGGCGACATAGAGATTCTTTTGATCCTAGGATGCCCTTTCCTAGCAACTGCTAAAGTTTTAATTGATGTACATGTTGGAAAATTAACTCTAAGGGTTGAGGATGAAGAAGTGGTATTTAGAATCCCTGACACCATGAAGCATTCTCTAGATAGGGAAGATAGCTGTTATTTCATGGATATAATTGATGATGAGTCGTTCCTTTTTGTGCAGGAAATTTCACTGGATGATCCATTGGAAGCTTGCATCATTCAAGGAGAAGGGAACAGTGCAACCAACCCTGAAATTGTCTATCAGATAATGCATTTGGATGCTAGACAGACTGTGAGAAGGAGGAAGGTTTATGAGGAACTTGGAGCTTCAAAGGGTGGTAACCTCAAGCCTTCAATCGAAGAGCCACCTGAGTTGGAATTGAAACAATTACCCAAGCACCTTGAATATGCATTCTTAGCTGAGAACTCCAAATTGCCTAATTCAAGACTAACAGAGGTTTGGCTGCAAGAACTGCTGCCACAAATGTATACCATAATCCTCTATTTAAGAAAACAATGAAGGCTATGCAGACGCCATGTTGTGGCCCTGATGAAAGGATTGAGCAATTGATATGGGTTGATTCCAGAGCTTTTTCCAAATACCAGGTACATATATGGGATAATGAGGGGTCCATGGAACCTTATTTGAAAATTTTGAGGCATTGTGTAGAAGAGCTACCATTACTTGGTTGATTCTAATAGATCAATTAGTTAAATCAATTATATAGCCGCAAATAGTACTTAATTTTGTTATTATATGTCGGATGTTTATGCATGCTTGATTTCGTAAATATTACCGGTGATGTAAGAAGGTGTATATTTGATAATTGAAGAAAGTAGATAGGAGATATGTTAATATCGAAA
The DNA here is from genome assembly GCA_024721245.1 of Mitragyna speciosa. NCBI lineage: Eukaryota > Viridiplantae > Streptophyta > Magnoliopsida > Gentianales > Rubiaceae > Mitragyna > Mitragyna speciosa. The sequence continues at coordinate 4,815,604 of CM045569.1, forward strand.
TTGGAGAATGCTTGCATAGTTGTTGAGACTAAATTTACTTTATATATTCTGCATTTTCATTACACTTCAATCTTTATTGTGAGGTTAAAAACCCCTTTTTTATTTGGGTTTACTTTTTTTGTACAACTTCCTTCGTACAAATACTTGAAATGTAATAATTCAATAGTATATTAGCAAAGTAGAGCATATAAAATCGAAATGTAAGGTGTATAGATCATTACTGTATATCTTTTTGAGCGTTAGTTTATTATACCCTTGTGTTTTGCTATCAAATTTTTAATAAATTTGACATTTAGATAGAAGAAATGGGATAACTTTAAGAAATTTAAATAACAATAAAGCCTTACAATGAAACTGTTCAAAAGCAAGCAAAGAGAGGACCAACAAATGTCTAATCTCAATAATTTGGTCAATCTAATGACTTGTTCTTAAGATAAATTACTGATGCATTGAATAGAATGAATCTTTCCATTTGTTAGCTTTGTTATGTCATTACATTTTGCTCAATTGCATGGACAAATATTAAAATTGTGTATAATACCAAAAATTCAAAGACAATACCGTTGATATAATTATAATAGTGTACGCAGAGATGTAATTACAGAGCCTTTACTCAGATAAATTAAAGCTCCACGAACTTTGGAGCTTCCAAGTAGAAGTTCAGTATAACGATCGCTTAAAGAGGCTACTACATTTTTGTAGGGACAAATCATATGCTTTTTCGCAGACAATATATGCCTGTATGAAAATTAACCTAACATAGCACTCCAAAAACTATGTTGTGCATTTATAAAATAATAAATAACAAAAATGTAGTATTTCTTCTATTCATTAGTTGTCTATGTCCTAATACACGAGAAAACTGTGAGTTTTTCCTTTATTTTATTTGTGAGTAAATATTTTCAACTTTCAAGTAAATTATCATTTCCACTCTTATTTAGTTTAAGGAACCCTAAATTTTTTTTATTCTATTCCTGTTTAATTTCTAAAACCTATTCCTAAAATCTATCCAAATTTTGTGCAGAATGTGTTATACCAACTTATGGTCCTGACGCGAGTTACGATTTTTGAAAGTTTCAGAGGTTCAATACTGACTTGAATTGCAAGGCTACAATCTTTTCAATTCATTCTGTATCTAGGAAAGATTATCGTTATCGTATTTCCGAGAGATGAATAAGATGAATTTTAAGAAATAGGCAAGATAATATCATCCTTATGAAAAGCAAACTTGTAGGAGCAAACTGCTCACATAAGAAAGTACAAAAATCCCATGATCTAATCTCATCTTTTTCTCTTTCACTTTTACCTGCTCTTTACTCCTGCAAGTAGGAGATCAAAGCATGGATCTCTTGTTCCCATTGGTTGCCTTTGAGTTCGAATTCCAGTCTACATTTATCCAACCTGAAAATAAGTTCCTTCATTGTTGATCAGCTGTCCTCTGTCTCTCGGCATATTGCTAGTTTTCAAGAGTAAATTTGCTGGTTTTGCCACCTTATACATGGATCCAAACAAATAATAATTGTCATCAGTTGAACACAGTGACCAATTGCTAGTGCAGCTGGATGTCATGCTGTAGTGAATTTGAGGGTTCACGACACGACATTATGGCATTTAACATTTAAGTGCTCGTGCTATTCTTTTAGTACTCCTTACCTTAATCACCTAGCATGCCCCAACGCTAGTAAAAGCACATATCTGAAGTGAAATTTACAACCTAGTACTTGTAGGTCACTAAACCAACCCAACGCTTAAAGTACACCTTTGGATTGGAGTAAACCAGATGTAAGGCACACGAATATTGTTGGTTGCTTTAATAAAGAAACCTAAAGCCACACTTCTGAGATTATAAAGCAACCAGTGGGAAACTAACTAAAGCCCAAAGCAATAGATTAAAGAAAACACAAATTCTCTGAAGGGAGCAAAGAATCAACGCGCAACGAAGTTAGCATCTATTTACAATGTGTGACGTTCGTGATAAAAAACATGTAGAAAAATTATAAGAGAGAGAAGATAACATTTAACGCAATAAAAATATAAGGGAGGAGATAAATTGTACATAAAAGACACGCATAAAAAATGTGTGTGGAAAAATAGGCACAAATTAACAATATATTATTAATCAAATAATAAAAACAAGATTCTCAATATTTTATTTTTCCATAATAAAAAATTCTTATAAAATTTAGACACAAAAAACTCAATTGAACTAAGAATTAATTGTCACCTGTAAACTAACAAATAACACTATACTTTAAATAAATAAACTACTAAAATCCAACTAAAACATAACCCTTTAAACTAAAAAGGAAACATGTAATTATTTTGAGCTTGATACAATTATCCCAACAACAATGTTTTCCGAGATTCATATTAAAGTAAAAGGAAGGAATAAAGTCCATGAGTTAAATATTTGAGGGCACAAATTGAAGTAAAGAAAGGAATAAAGTTCACGAGTGAAATATTTGAAGAATAGACATCCAAGCTAAAAGGGCTGGTGGTATTTTCTCAAGTAAAGAATAAAGGCATGTTTTCTGATGATCGAATGTATATAACCAAGGAAATCAGATTGGCTGAGCAAAATTAGTGCCATATTGTACTATTTCCACGTATTCCATTAGTTCCTGAATTTCTATTACCGATCTCAAATTTAAATGGCAGACGCAATTCTTTCCTTTGCGGTAGAAAGTATTGGCAAACTCTTGATTGAAGAAGCAAATTTTCTTCAAGGAGTGAGTGATCAAGTCAACCAACTCCATGATGATCTGAAGCGAATGGAACGGTTCATGAAGTATGCCGACGCAAAGCAGAGTGCAAGGGAGAGCGTCCGACCATGGATTTCAGAATTTAAAGCTTTAGCTTATGAAGCAAATGATTTGGTTGAAGATTATGTGTTCAGAATTGCATCTCAAAACAAAGAAGGTGTTACAAACACCCTTAAGAGGTATGCTTGCATCTTCAGTGAATGCCATACCCGTAATAATTTGGGAAAGGAGATTCAAAGTCTCAGAAATAGAATCTCTGATCTCACCAAAAATTTGGGTGATTTTGGTGTACCAACCATAATTGAAGGAGAAGGCTCAAGTTCCATGCAACAACAATTAAGGCGGACTTATTCCTTTTTCTCTAAATCTGAGGAGGATTTTGTTGGGCTGGAGAGTGACGTCGATCTACTAGTCAAATATTTGGTGAATGAAGATGGATTTGAGCACAAAAGCGTGGTTTCTATCTGTGGTATGGGCGGAATAGGAAAGACCACGCTTGCTAAGAGGGCGTATCATCATCTAAGGGTGAGGAAGGAATTTCAAGGATTTGCATGGTTTTGCATATCACAACACAGAAGCATGAAAGAAATCTTGCAAGGGATCCTAGTTAAACTCGTTCCTGAGCAAAAATCACAAATTATGGAGAGTGGAGATGAGATGCTAGTAGAGCAACTTCGCGAAGTCTTGCAGAGTAGAAGATGCTTGATAGTTTTGGATGACATTTGGTCAAATGATGCATGGGATTGCATAAAACCAGCCTTCTGCATTAGTGAGAACAGCAGCAAATTATTGTTGACAACTCGTAATATACATGTGGCAGAACATGTCGATCCAAATGGTTACCACCATTCGCCACGATTCTTAACTGAAGAAGAAAGTTGGAAGTTGCTAGAAAAGAAATCATTAAAGAACAGATCTGCTCAAGGTACATATTTTCTCTTGTTGCATTCAAGATTTTGGGAAGAATCTATTTTTAAAGGCTACACGTCTACTTCTTGAATGCTGCAATTTTTACTGCATGATTTTTATTAACCATATTCTGCATACAGATTCTACATCAATATAATTAGTCTGGAACTCTTTGTTTCCCATTATTTATTTTTTAATGAAAGACTTAAATTGATCTTTCCTAGAATTTGCGTGATATCATCCACAGTTCCATATGAGCACAATGGCCAAGGTAGGTAAGACTTGGATAGATTAAACTATCATTAAAATTCTCTATATTACATTGATTATTTATAAGACTTGTCTTAGGAGCGAGACTAGGTGATATCTACAATTTTCTAGCCAAACAATACATGAAAACTTGCGAAAAATGATTTTTATAGCAAACATTTTTTTTTATTGAAATTGCGTATTGAATATTGTCATAATAAAATTTGCAGCAATAGTAAAAGAGAAATCTTCAATCCGTTTGGAATTAGGAAACCTCTATGGGATATTTGGATGTGGAAACATTTATTGTAATCTTTTGAATATTAGAAATATTATTGCAGTTTTGAGTGACCTAGTTATGCTATTCTACGATATAGCAAAATATGCAGACTGTTAGAAAAAATAAATGTGAGATTCTTGTTGGGTGCTCATAGTCAATTTGTCTTTCAAACATATCCATATCTAGATAGCATAAAATAATTTTTACTATAAATAAAAAATAAAGAAAGAAAAAATAAATAAATTTAGCAAATAAGCGACAAGGAAATGTCAACCGCTACCTGATCTTAGTCACATAGGTGTTGTAAGCACGTGATTTTTAATGACTTCCTAATGACTTAGAAAATATTTAGAACTACACAATTTTTAAACTATTTGAAGAATTATTTTCTAGTGCATAAAGTCTAAAACAAAAAATTGCAAAGTAAAGTTAAAATCATGAAAATATGAAACTTGTTGTAGTTCATGTTAAAAGTTTTGCAAAAGTTAAAACTTACCCATAATTAATTTATTTCAATTTTACTTCTCTGAACCGAATTTTCAACCATTGTGAGCTCCAAATAATTTCTTTTGGTAGGATATAATGATTGTAAAGTTTGTGCAATAATCAATGCTGGTTTTGATTGCAACTTTTGTAGATGATGAAGACTACCATAAGTTGGAAAAGTTGGGTAAAGAAATAGTAAAGTATTGTGGGGGCCTTCCATTGGCAGTGGTTGTTTTGGGAGGAATCCTTGAAATGAAAAAGAGCCTAAAAGATTGGAGTATTGTGCATGATAATGTCAAATCTTATATAAGAAAAGGTGAAAACATTGGACAAACTGAAGGAGGAGTTCCAAAAATTTTAGCTTTCAGTTACTATGATCTCCCATATCAACTAAAACCATGTTTTCTTTATTTGGGAAAATTTAGGGAAGATTGTGATATTAATGTAGAGGAATTATATCAGCTCTGGATAGCCGAAGGTATGGTTCTTACAAGTGATAGGATAGGGCAAGAAACAATGATGGATGTTGCTGAGCGTTACGTAGAAGAATTAGCAAAAAGGTGCATGATTCAGGTTGAACTACATGAGGAGGGACAGCCAGCAATTACAAAGTTTAAGTCATGCAAGCTTCATGATCTCATGAGAGACTTTTCCTTGGATAAGGCAAAAGAGGAAAATCTGTACAAGGTGATTGATTTTGGCTATCAAAATATTGGTGTTTCTCTAGCAGATTCTTCTTTTCCAATAGAAAGACATTACGGATTTGTGATTCGTTGTTTGCCAGGGGATTTTGATAAATATGTTCCTCCGCCAAAAGGACAGACAAAGCATCTTCGATCATTTTGGTATGAATCATTGGATAGGACCGATGAAGATAGATTTGACGGGAGGAGACTTATGTCCCTAATCAATAATTTCAAGATGCTTAGAGTTTTGATAATTGAAGGATGTGATATGGAATCAACAATGTCTCAAATACAATGTCGTTATTCCAAGTCACCTTTAAAATGTATAGGTCATCTTATCCACTTAAGATTTTTGAGTTTGAATTCTTCAAGAATTTTTGAGTTACCATCTTCCTTGGGTAATTTAAATTACTTGGAAACCTTGGATTTAAGTGATATTGCATGTTATAGAATAACCGATGAGCTATGGAAATTGGAATATTTGAGACACATTTATCTTCCGGACTCTGACCGTAAATTGCGGTTAGATAGATTGAACAAGCAGGTGGAGATACTCGAAGGAGTCACTAACCAAAATTGTGATTTTAAAGATTTATCCAAATTAAATAATCTCATAGCATTAAAAGTGGAAGTGTATTATAATCTTGATGATGTGGAACAAATCCTTCACCATATATCAAGCTTGAACTACATACGCTTCACCTCACTTGAAATCAAGGGTTGTGATTTTGGAATTGACTCCAAGTCCAACAATAACAAGGGTTTGGCTATTCTTGAACAAGTGTTATTCTGTAAGAACCTTCATGAATTGAGGATTGAAGATACTTTATGCAAGCAGTTACCGGATTACCAACCCCACTTGTTCCCTTCCTCATGCCTTACTGAATTAACGCTACTGGATACTAAAATTGAGGAAGACCCAATGCCAACGCTTGAGAAATTTCCCAAATTGCAGATGCTTTACTTAGTAACTAATTCTTTTGTGGGGAAAGAAATGATTTGCCATACAACGGGATTTCCACAACTCAAAGTTCTCTGGCTTTGGGGCTTGAAAAACTTAGAAAAATGGGAGGTGGGTGAAGGGGCCATGCCTAAGCTCTCAAGTTTTCATATTTGGAATTGTAAAAAATTGGGAATGATTCCAGGCGGATTGAGATATATAACTACCCTCAGCGAGATCACTATTTCCGGGATGCCTGAAGAATTTAGAAACAGAGTTCGAATAGTCAACGGCATGGAAGGACCAGATTTTGATAAAATACGCCACGTGCCTTCAGTTATTATTGTGGACTAAGAGCCATCCCAAAAATCAGGTACATTTATTTCTACTAATATTGATTTTCCTTCCTCCATTTTTTCTTTTCTTACTTTCTGTTTGATATTTTTTTTATATCTAACATCTAATTCCAATCTCAATTTAAGAACGCTTCACCAACATGAATCTTTTTTTATTATTTTTTTAGGCTATTGCTTTTTTTTTTTAATTTCTGGTATTATATTCAGTTAATAAAGAAAAGAAAACTTGAACAAGTTGGCATATTATTTATGTACTCATTATCGGGTACATCATTTCCTCATTTTAAACTGGGGATTTCTAATTTATGGTTTGATGAGTATTTTATTTAAAGGGAAATTCTGTTTGATAGTTCATGCATCCGTTATTTTAATAATATTACGTTATATAACGAGGTAATTTGATGTATTCAGTTATATACATGCATCAAGGACAAAATTCATATATTATTTGTGTATGGATTAATCATGTCAAATAGCTAATCAGCTGATTAAGAGAAAAGGGAAAAGATTAACCAGGGGAAGGAAAGGAAAGTACTAATCACTTATTACTCGAATCAAGAATAATCAACCCAAGCCAAAAATCCAATCCCCACAAAAAAATAAACCCCCTCCCTCCCCCCCCCCCCCCGGCCGGCCCCAAAACAAAAAAATAAAAAAAGAAGAAGAGGATCACATTAACCCAAGGCAAAAGGAGCACATCCGTTAAAGTATAATATTCTAAATTCACTCATTGATAATTGATTTTGAAATAGAAGTTCGAGTTTCTTAACATTATTAAACTTAACTAAAATTTTTATAAACAAAAGAAGCTTTAACAGAAATTTGCAGCTTTGAAGATGTGAGAAACTAGATTAAAAATAGTGATATTACTTATTAACTAGAAAATTGAGAGCCCAAAAACATAAAAGAGAATAAAAGGAAAAGAGAAGCACGAAAACAAAAAAGAAGAGAAAAGAAGAAAGAATTTGCAGAGGACAAGATTTGTATTCTGTAGTACTTTGTTGATCATGGACCGACCATCCAAAGTGGTGGGTCCAATGGGCATGGTTTTCCAAAAATCTGACCTTCTGGTCGGCCAAAAAGAGGCATATGTGGTAATCATTATGTTTTAAACTAAGTGATGAAGTTCTTGGGATGAAAGCAAGAGTGTTTTTTTTTTTTTTTAAATCAAGTTTGCAGCACCCAATTCCTCACCATGGGTTCTCCACTACATCACTTCTCCTGAAACATTTTTAGCTATGGAAAATCAACGTCTTAGATTTGCTCATAGCACAAACGAATTGTGCTCTTTGCTTCCTTATTTTTGTTCCCCACACGTGGCCCCATAAATGTTATTTCTTTTCCTAATACGGTCCAAATTCTCCCCAGAAAAATTCATTTCCACGTGCTAACGATTCCCTCCTAATCCTCAATGTATTCATAGTTTATTTCTGATTCATTTGCCAAAGAGAAAGGTATCACAATCCCAAAAATTTTCATATTAGTAGAAAAAGAATGTGACCTTATTTTTGAGTTTTTTATTTGGAAATATGAGATAAAAAAATGGTTTTGAATTTATATAAAAGAAGTTATCAGAGTTCGCACATGCTTATTAAATATTTATGGATATTATATTGAAATAATTCCAGTATAAGAATTTTTCGGACTTTTCCTTTCTGAAATGGAGTGGATCATACATGTTGCTACGAGAATATTTTTGTACCTTCCTCTTTTTTTTTTTTAGATATGATTTGATGCAATTCCTTTTCTTTAATTAATTAAGGAATTTTGAATAGAGGGCATTTGCTTTAGAAAATGCATTCTAAATTACATCTATTTTAATACTTTCCAGTTAAATCCTTAATATTAAAAATTGTACTTATTACCTCATTTTTGCATAGACATGATTTTAAAAAATATACAATATAGTTATTTTAAGTTACATGACTGTGTCAAAAACTGATTCCATATCTTGGTTTGTACTTGAATTTTTAATTTGTAATTTCTATGATCTGGTTATCTATCCTTTTAACATTTATTCTTGAACCTTATGGACTTGACTAATTAGGGCACATAGATGTAGTTTTACTATTCTTTCTTTTATTGCTGGAGTGCTTGTTTAGCCCTTTGTCTATGCATATTGTTTTCTACTTCTTGTCAAAATGGCTCTTTCGCATGATAATCTATATATTATCATAAGTGTTAATGAGTTTATTTTGGAAAACAAGCTTTAATCTAGTTAAAGGATTTTAATATATGACTCAGTTGAAAGGAGTGAAAAAAAAAAAACTTACAAGAAAGAAGGAAAGGGAAAAGACATGAAATTTATACTTTAATTTGTTCAATTTATGCAAGAAATACAAAGTAATCTGAATAAAAAATTAAGTTCACTTAGTTTAAAAAAGGTATAAAGCTTCGAGACAAGGTTAATTCAAACTTGGACTTTAACCGAATGGGCTAAAAGTTTTGGGCTGAACGTGGTTACGGGCTAAAGCCTTAAATAAAAACTAGGATCTATATTTGTGTTAGGACCTATCTTTCATCTCCAGCCAACCTTGGTTGATACAAGTGTTAAAAAACTCTAAACTCTTGCTTAAGGCCTTCCTTAAAATAAAAATAAAAATAAAAGAAAAAAAGAAGAATAATAATTATAATAAGAAACCGTATACGCTCCCAAGAGGTTAAGGATTTGCTTATGCTTATCATGGATTATGGTTGAAGGTATAATTGTCACCTTAGAATTCGTTGTAACTATTTTAGGAACATGGGTCCTTTTCAGATATTGAATTTTTATAGTGTTTTATGATGGCAACATGTTTCTTATTTATTCAGTTATGTAAGCTTGAGAATATATTTACATAGGTGCTTCCTAAATATACAATGGCTCAAACGAGTGCAATATTTTCAGTTGAAATATTATAAGATACCTTACTTCTCTTCTTATCTTATCATAATTCTTGAATGGATTGGGTCTCTTACCCTATCCATATACCGATTCATTGCTCTACTTATAAAATTTGTAATCCAAATGAAAACTATATGGGAGTTATTACATTGCCAACTATTACTAAGTGACCCTTATTTAGATCACAAGTTCCGCTATCATGTACATCCTAAAAAATTTTTTTAAACACGCTGGGGATGGGAGTGGGAGGGCAGACACTTTTTTAAGCAATTTTAGGAAAACAGAGAAATAAAAACAAGAAGAAGCTGCGAATAAATCCCAGCCTCTACAATTCTTGTAAGCAACGAACCAATTTCCAAATTTTCAATCACAGCCTCTCACTTTCATCTCTCCCAATTCAGTTGGCACTCCTCTTTCTAAGTCTTCATGCAACACCATTTGTGAGGGGGGCTTGAGGGAGTGAATGCCGAGCAAAGTTGCAAAAATGGGGATGGCAATCACTTCTCTGCCAACCGATGATCTCCTTTTGTCCAAAACCAATTATGATAATAGTAAGAACAGCTTCAGTTTTTCATATATGGAGATGGCTTTTGTTCGAAAGACAGATTAGGTCTATAACTATTCTGAATAGAAGTAACTCTCTAGCAAATAGCTGAAGAATTCGAAAACATAGTCAGAATTGTCAAAGGGAAGCAAGGACTCGATTCTAATTCCTCCTAGCATATTTATTTGTCTTGCCACATATTTGATTAGTCCAGTTTCAGTGCTAATGACTATGTAGCCAATCCATCTCAAAATTATTAATGTGCAGACTTGTTTTGCTTGGAAATTTTCTGCTTTGTCAAACTAGAATCCATCAGAAACAAGGGAGGTAGGTGTCCAAATGGAAATAAAGAAGGCGAAATCAGGCTGTGCGATAACTACTCAAGCACAATTACTACTTCCAAGTGAATTCCGATATTGCCTATATAAATTTGTGGCTTTTGATTGTATTTTGTAATGTATACATTATAACATATATGCTATTGTTTCCTTCCTGCATTGTCAAATTTCAGCGAATTGTTTTTGCTCAGTATTTTTGAAATGTTTTGTGAGTTCTTGTACTGTGGTAATAGAATCTTAATTAAATTTGTGATATAATATTGAAGCAAAATACATTTCTTGATGATATAACCTGAACAAAGTTACTTAAATGTTGTTTTTAATCTTTTCTTTTTTAAAAAAATTTTAAAAAAAATTGTATAAGAACGTGACCAGAGAATAATGATATATTTTCTTAACCGAATAATGATATAACTGTTTATATATATATATATATATATATATATATATATATATATATATATGAGGATTTTTTTTATATGATATCTAAGAATGATACACATTTTATATGTTTATAATGAAGTTCTCTTTAATATATGATTTCGTTAAATTTGACTCATTTTGTGATTTTAAACAATTTATAGATAGATTTTACAAAATTCTTGTTTCATAAGTTAATATTATTGAATAGTTGACTTTTTCTTCGATATTGGCTTAATCGATCATTCGGTAGAATCAATTAGAGTTATTCATCAAACTTATAAATTTAGAAAATAAGTATATGTAACTTTTCGATGTTGATTAAGACATCATATTTTATGAGAATGCTGAGTCTTGAAATTTGTTGATGACTATAACTTCATTAGACTTGTAAAATCCTTAAATTTTGTATTTATTGTAACAATTAATGCATTTACATGTGTTGAGCTTCTCATCTTCACTTTCTATCGATCTGTTTTTTTCTTTTTTCTTTTTCTCTGTCTATTATAGGAGTCTACAAAATAAAATATCTCTCAATTTTGTGTTATATGGAATTTTAAACTGCACACTTTTTTGTTTATAACGTATGCTTTCATGTTTATTGCACTCTTATATTTAGACACTTTTTTGAATTAACTTTACTTTTTGAATAAGTAACACTTGAGGGCTCACTTAACTAGTAGCTTAAATCACTCATTAGTTAAACCCATACAGTTTTTTTCGTCAAATAGGAATTCTTGTCATTAAGGGACAATTTTTGAATTATTTGTCATTAACTTCACCATTGCTGTAACAAAATCTAAATAAACCAATTACCGCTGCTAGCAACCACATCTTTGTACTAGTGTTCTTATTACAACCACATCTTTTAGCATTAATTAGGACCTTTTGTCTTCTACAGGAATTACATTGGCAACGAAAGCCATTTTATGACCTCAAATTGAAAGTGTAGAATTACAGTTTTTTTTCCCTACAGTTTCATAATATTGAAGAGCTACAAAGGCTGATAAAAGTTCTTATAACAACTTGTGGTTCATCAAATGACTACACTAACTACAATAGCTAATCAATTTTAATCGATATGTGAATATAATAGACAGTGTTAATGAAGTCCCATAGAGCTATACAAATGCTCGGTGAACGATCATTAACTCCCAAAGAGCTATACAAATGCTTAGTGAAAGATCATTAACTAAGTTATAATAATTGAATGAAGATAATTAACATTTTGTCCATCTTGAGCTGCGCCAATAACTTCATTTGGCTGCGACCCTCGAAAGGACTAACGAGATAGTAGAGAACACCAATAATTCAAATGATGCCGAAATAAAGCAAAAACGACTAGTAATAATTCAATATATGCGACACGTGAACTGGCCCCAAATTAGACTAAGCAATAATTCAAAGTATGTGACACGCGAACTGGTCTACAAATTATTTCTCAAATGATGACTTGAGTCAATGAAGTCATGTGATGATCATATGAACAAGTGTATACGTAATCAGGGGGTTTTGGGCCTAACAAGTACTATTTGACACAAATTAATGGTCAAAATTTAAAGAGTAAAAAATGAATAGACAAATTTAAACCAACGAGACTAAATTTAAAATGACAAAAGGACGTCGTTTTTAGTAGTAAGTGGTTACATCATACTTCAGTAGAGTTACACTATCATTTCGGTATGATTATATCTTTTAATTAATATGTTATGCATACCTCAACTTATGTGAAATGAAAGAGCCCAACTTGCGGTCCTTGGTCATAATAAGGAAAAACAGATGCGCAGAGAAAAATAATGCTATATCGCGAGTACTACTTTCGCAAATTCTCTTACTTCTTAAATTCCAAATTCCAAATATCTATAATTTAAATGGCCAATGCAATTCTATCTTTGCGCTAGAAAGTATTGGCAAATTATTGAATGAAGAGGCAACTTTTCTTCAAGAAGTGACTGGTCAAATTCAGCAACTCACGATGGTCCAGAACGGATGAAACATTTCTTGAAGTATCCTGACACAAAGCAGAGCCCAAGAATTTCTTTTTTCTCTTATTTTTTAAAAATATTTTTAATTGGTTGATATAAAACTTTAAATTTCATACTCAACAAAAAAAACTCAAGGCCAACAAAAATAATTAGCGACAAAAATGAAAGAAAAATGACCAAAACATTAATATAGCATAAGCGTATTGTTTAGGTGACAGATAATTATTTTTTGGACATTGAATTTGTACCTAATACAGAGGAAAATTTGATTACTATTTGAGCGTTGATCTCTGCCATAAGTGAGCCGTCAAGGGTCCCATTCTTTTGAATTTTTGGTTTTTTATAATGCCACCTATGGCAATTAGCCGTCACGGGTCCCATTCGTTTGAATTTTTGGTCTTCTCTAATGCCACTTATGGCAATTATTGCCGAAATAAAACAAAAAGGACTAGGAACAATTCAAAATAGGCAACATGTGAACGGGCCCAAAAAGAACTATTAATTCAAGAGATGCGACAATTGAACTGGCCTCAACGAGCCGATGACGTTTTGTGATGGTCACATGACAAAAGAGAAGATAATAACCCAGCAGACGAGAACTGTATAACCACAAAAATTATAAGAGTGGGGGGGACAAAATTTAGCACAATCATAATATAAGGGAGGTAATAAATTACACACTAAAAAAATACATGCAAAAATTATAGGAGAGGGCAGACAAAATTTCAGTTACAGATATTAAATTTCAATGGCCGAGGCAATTCTATCTGCTGGTATAGAATTCATTGGTCAATTGTTAGTTGATGAAGCAAAGTTTCTAAAAGATGTGAGGGAGGAAGTTGAGCTGCTTCAGCGTAATCTGAAACACATTGCTATGGTTCTTACAGTATGCAGATACAAAGCAAGATGTAAGGGAGAGTATCAAGCACTGGGTTTCAGAATTTAGTGGAATTGCTTACTGAAGCAGCCAATTTGGTTGAAGATTATGCGTTCAGATTTGGATCAACACAAAGGAATTCAGCCTGGTGGCTGTACATATAAGCTTCAGAGATATGCTCGCATCTTCACCCAAGGCCACACTCTTCATGATTTGGGCAAAGAGATTCAAAGTCTAAATAATAGATCTCTGATCTCACCCAAAAGTTCCAAGAGTATGGTGTACCAGAAATAATGGAAGCAGAAGGCTCTGCGCAACAGCAGTTAAGACGAACGTATTCCTTTAAGGCTGAAGAGGATCTGACTGTTGGAACACTGGAGAGCGATGTAGATCTGCTAGTAGGCCATTTGCAGAATAAACGTGTTGTTTCAATATCCGGTATGGGAGGTATAGGCAAGACCACTCTTGCCAGAAAGTTATATCATGATCCAAGGTTGAAACAATGTTTTGAGGCCTTTGCGTGGTGTTGCATTTCTCAAAAGTGGGAAACGGAGGATATTTTGCAAAGGATTCTAGTTAAACTCAACCCTCAGCTGGAATCAACAATTAAGAGTATTGGAAAAGATGGATTGGTAGGAAAACTTCGCCAAGATATGCAGGATAGAAGATGCATTAATAGTACTAGATGACATATGGTCAACTGATGCCTGGGATTGCATAAAAGATGCCTTCTGCATCAGCAACCAAGGAAGCAAAGTATTGCTTACAACTCGTAATAGAGATGTAGCAGATCATGTTGATAGAGATGGTTACCACCATCAACCAAAATTGTTGACCGAGGAAGAAAGTTGGGAGTTGCTCAAAATAAAGTGCTTGAAGGATATAAATTGTGAAGGTACACACCCTCTTTACTATGTTTCTAAATTCCCATTATACATTAAACTCATGCATAAAATTTTCTTATTGAATAAAAGTAGAAATTAATTATATATGCGATTCGAATCATAAAAAATCCTTTAATGAACTCGCAGATTTTTCTTGCATAGACTGACTTCATGTGTAATTAGTTGTAGAACTGTGCTGATGAACTTGCTTCTTTAGAATGAAATGTTTTACGGGTAAACTTTGTTTACAAACATTAGTCATTTCATCTTTTGCACTACACCTAGAGGCTCAACTAACTGCAATTAATTGTTCTGCAGCATAAATATATTTAATGGCCAGATGAACTAATTAATGACAATATAATGGAGTTTAAAACCTTCTAATTTTTTATATTTAAGTGTTTTAGAACTAATCTAAGTAAAACAACTAACTTCTTAATTCTGGAAGTGGGACTTGGATACTGGAGGCAACATGTTTATTTAAAAGAATGTCTACTTGGGAGCAAACAGACGTGCAAACTTGTTATCAAAAATAGGGGACATCTTTGGAGTGGCCTTATAAATTGTTTAAATTGGGAACGGACCGATTGTGTGAAGTGAATAGCAAACCATAAGCGGTATAATTGCACATTCGAGTTAATAGCTCATTAGACCTAGATCCAACATCCTTGGCCTTATTGTGAGGTCTATGACTTGTGTCCTCTTAAAATCTTCTCTCCCCTTTTCATTGAGGACGTGTTGAGAATTTTCTTTTCCTGTAGTATAACAGTATTATCGTTTGAATAGTAAGCTTTTGGTCATTAAATTATTGTAAGATTAAAATCAACCACTCAATTTCTAAATGGTAAGCTTTTAACCAATCCGTTTAATTTTGTAATTAAAATCTAAAAGAATGGCCAAAAGTATACTATGTTAGAAGTTTTGTTTGTGATTTGAAGATGAAAATAGTTTAGTATTCAGTATATCAGTAATTTTAGAAGGTACACGTTTTTCTTCTCCCATTCAAAATTTTGGGCAGAATCTGTTTTCAAAGGTTACACATACACTTCTTGAATGATGTAATTTTTACTGCATGATTTTCATTAACTATACTTCTTATACAAATACTACATCAATATAATTAGTTTGGAACAGTTTGTTTCACATTAATCATCTTTAAATGAAAGATTTAGATTGATCTTTCCTATAATTTGTGTGACATTAATCTGAGTTCCATAAGAGCATGATAGCATGGGTAGGTCGAGGTGAGACTTAGATAGATTAAGCTATCATTAAAATTCTCTATGTTACATTGATTATAAACAATACTTGTGTTTAAGCTGTGAGGCAAGGTGATATCTGCAATTTTTTGTGCCAAACAATAAATACAAACCTTGTAACGGGATAATTTTGACTATAAACATATTTTTTTATTGAAATTTTGAATTAAACTATTCCAGTGCCAAAATCTTTTCTCTTTTTGACAAAAGGACCACTTAATTGAATATTGAACTATTATCATAACAAAATTTGCTACAATAATAAAGAGATATCTTCAATCTATTTAGAAATACGAAACCTCTGTAGGGATATTTGGATGTGGAAACATTTAGTGTAATCTTTTGAATTTGAGAAACACTATTGCAGTTTTTGAGTGATCTAGTTATGATATTCCACAATATGACAAGATATTCAGACTCTGTTGCAAAAAAATGCTAAATTTTTGTCGCAAGCTTATAGTACATTTGTCTTTCAAATATTTTTATATCTAGACAACATTAATTATAAACGTGCAACCATCATACAATCACCTCTCCAAGTGACTTTTAATGACTTAGAAACTATTTAGAACTACATAATTTTTAAACTATTTGAAGAATTAATTTCTAGTGCATAAAGGTGGACGCAAAAAAAATTGTAAAGTGATGTTACAAACATGAAAAACGGTGAAATTTGCTGTAATTCACTGTTATAAGTTTTGCAAAAGTTAAAAGTTCAGTAATTTATTTATTTATTTATTTTTACTTTTGCTTTTCCATCCAGTCGTGAGCTCCAAATCATTTCTTTGGTAGGATATAATGATTGTAAAGTGCGTGCAATAATCAACGCTAGTTTTGATTGCAACTTTTGTAGATGATGAGGACTACCATAAGTTCAAAGATTTGGGTATAAAAATGGTAAGATATTGTCAGGGCCTTCCATTGGCAGTGGTTGCTTTGGGAGGAATCCTTAAAACGAAAAAAAGCCCAAAAGATTGGAGTATTGTACATGATAATGTCGAATCTTATATAGGAAGAGGTGAAAGCATTGGACAAACTGAAGGAGAAAGTTCAGAAGATTTTAGCTTTCAGTTACTATGATCTCCCATATCAGTTAAAACCGTGTTTTCTTTATTTGGGAAAATTCAAGGAAGATTCTGACATTGAAGTAGATGGAATTATACCAATTGTGGATAGCTGAAGGTATGGTTCTTACAAGTGGATAGGATAGGGCAAGAAACAATGATGGATGTTGCTGATCGTTACTTGGAAGAGTTAGCAAAAAGGTGCATGGTTCAAGTTGAACTATATGAGGAAGGGAGAGCCATCAATTACAAGGTTTAAGTCATGTCAGGCTTCATGATCTCATGAGAGGACCTTTGCTTGGATAAGGCAAAAGAGGAAATTTGGCATGAGGTGATTGAGGGCCATCAAAATATTGGCGTTCCTTCAGCAAATTCTTCTCCACCAATCGAGAGACTGTACGGATTTGTGACTCGTTGTTTGCCAGAGGATTTTGATAAATATGTTGCTCGACCAAAAGAACAAACAAAACATCTTCGGTCATTTTGGTGTGAACCATTGGATGATGGATGTGATGGGAGGCAAATACTATCCCAAGTCAATAATTTCAAAATGCTTAGAGTTTTGAAAATTGAAGGCTGGGATATGAAGTTGACAATGTGTCAAACAGGATGTTGTTATTTCAAGTCATCTTTAAGATGTATAGGTCATCTTATCCACTTAAGACTTTTGAGTTTGAATTCTTCAAGAAGTTTTGAGTTACCATCTTCCTTGGGTAATTTAAATTACTTGGAAACCTTGGACTTACGTAATACTGAATGTTCTAGAATAACCGATGAGTTTTGGAAATTGGGACATTTGAGATATATTTATCTTCCGAACTCTTATCATAAATTGCGGTTGGATAGGTTGGACAAGCAAGTGGAAATACTCGAAGGAGTTCACTAACAAAAATTGTGATTTTAAATATTTATCCAAATTAATCAATCTCAGAGCATTAGGAGTGACGGTATATAAAAAACTTGAGGACGTGGAACAAATCATCCACCACATATCAAGCTTGAATTACATACGCTTCACCTCACTTGAAATCAGGAGGTGTGTATTTTGTGATCGACTCCAACTCCAACAATAACAAGGGTTTGGTTGTTCTTGAACAGGTGTTATTCTGTAAGAACCTTAATAAATTGGTGCTTACTTTTACTATATGCAAACGGTTACCGGATTACCAACCCCACTTGTTACCTTTCTCAAGCCTTATTAGCTTAGAGCTAGAGTTTACTCTTATTGAGGAAGACCCAATGCCAACGCTTGAGAAATTTCCCAAATTGCGGAAACTTCATTTAAGCTTGAATTCTTTTGAGGGGAAAGAAATGATTTGCCGTGCAATGGGATTTCCACAACTCAATATTTCTCAGTCTTTTGGGCTTGGAAAACTTAGAAAAGTGGAAGGTGGAAGAAGGGGCCATGCCTAAGCTCTCAAGTTTAGAGATTCGTACATGTAAAAAATTGGAAATGATTCCAGATGGCTTGAGATCTATAACTACCCTAAGCGAGATCAGTATTTCCTTGATGCCTGAAGAATTCCTAAACAGAGTTCGAATAGTCAATGGCACAGAAGGAGCAGATTTTGATAAAATACGCCATGTCCCTTCAGTATCGCTTAGCTTGGACTAATAAGATCCATCATGCAGCCTCCCAAAAATCTGGTAATCTTATTTCTTTAATATTGACTTTCTTTCCTCCATCTTTTCTTCACTTAATTATTGTGTTTTAAAACCCATCCCAAAGATCAGGTACATTTATTTCTAGTAGTATTGATTTTCTTTCCTCCATTTTTCCTTTTCTTATTTTCTGTTTGATGTTCTCAAATCTCAATTTAAGAACCTTCACCAACATGAATAAAATTTTTTTTCTTTTAAATTCTAGCATTTTATTAAACTGGGGATTTCTAATGTATGTTTGCTGCAGTTGTGGCTAATTAAATATTTATAGATATTATATTAAAAGAATTCCAGTACCAGAATTTTCCGGTGCTTGGGTCTTTTCCTCTTGGAAATGGAGTGGATTATACTTGTTGCTACGAGAATACTTTTGTACATTCCAATTAAGTACCTTCCTTTTTTAAGATATCATTTGATGCAATTCCTTTTCTGTAACTAATTAAGGAATTTGGCATAGAGCGCATTCGCTTCAGAAAATGCATTCTAAATTACATCTCTTATTTTTTTAATACTTTCCAGTTAAAACCTTAAAATTAAAATTGTAATTATTACCTCGTTTTTGCATAGACATGAGCTTTTAAAATATACAATTTAGTCATTTTAAGTTACATCAATATGTATAAAAATTGATTTATACTTAAATTTTTATTTTGTAAAAATTCTATGATCTGGTTATCTATACTTTTAAAATTTATTCTTGAATTTTTTGAGAGTTGAATAATTTGGGCTGACAAAACTTTGGATGTAGTTTTACTCTTCTTGCTTTAGTTGCTGGAGTACTTGTTTAGCCGTTTGTTTGTGCATATTGTTTTCTAGTTCCTGTCAAGATGGCTCTTTCGTATGATAATCTATTATCACAAGTGTTAATCAATCTGTTTTGGAAACAAAGCTTTAATCTATTAAAGGATTACAATATATGACTCAATTGAAAGTAGTGGAAAAAAAAAGGCTTAAAAGAAGAAAGGAAAAAAAATGAAGTTTATACTTTGGTTTGTTCAATTTTTGTAAGAAATACAAAGTAATCTGTATTGAAAGTTAGGTTCACTTGGTTCAAAAACTG
Source organism: Mitragyna speciosa (assembly GCA_024721245.1). Taxonomy (NCBI): domain Eukaryota; kingdom Viridiplantae; phylum Streptophyta; class Magnoliopsida; order Gentianales; family Rubiaceae; genus Mitragyna; species Mitragyna speciosa. The sequence goes on from CM045569.1 coordinate 4,835,249, forward strand.
GGCAAAGTTAGGTTCACTTGGTTCAAACACTGGGTACTTTTATTTCTACTAGTATTGAGTTTCCCTTCTCTATTTTTTTCTTTTGTTGGTTTCTGTTTATTGTTCTCAAATCTCTCTTTCTTCTAGCATCTAATTTCAATTTCAATTTAAGAATGCTTCACCAACATTATTCCTTTATTATTTTTTAGGCTATTGCAACTTATTTATTTATTTATTTATTTCTCTTTTCCTTTCTGGAATGGAGGGGATCATACTTGTTCGTATGTGGATATGTTTGTGCATGTCAATTAAGTACCTTCCTTTTCCTTAGACATCATTTGATGTAATTCCTTTTCTGTGATAAATTAAGGAACTTGGCATAGAGGACATTTGCTTTAGAAAAATGTGTTCTAAATTATATATCTTTGTCTTTCAACACTTTCAAGTGTTTTTGCATAGACATGATTTTTAAAAATGCCATTCAATGGTTAGATGTATGCTATTATTATGTATTATATATACTAATTGAGCATGTTTCCTGGCATAAGAAATACATATTAATTGTTTGAACCATCAGTGTGTTATTTTAAGTTATACCACTATGTATCAAAATTGATTCAATATATATCTTGATTTGTACTTAAATTTTTATTTTCTTCATTGTTTGTAAAAATTCTATGATTTGGCTATCTATTCATTCAAAATCTGTCCTGATTTTTATGATACTAACTAATTTGGGCTGAAGAAACATAGCATGTTGTTATTCTCATGTTCTTGTTTAGTTGATGAAATACTTGTTTGGCCTTTTGTTTATGCGTATTGTTTTCTAGTTCTTGTCAAAATGGCTTTTAATTTGGTCCCTGTTTAAAGGACAAATTAAGATCTATAACTGTCATAAAAGGACAAATTAACTCGTCAGTAAATTACCGAAGAATTCAGAAACATAGTCAGAATTAGCCCTACTGTTTTTGCTTTAGTTGCCGAAGCACTTGTTTAGCCCTTTATTTATGTATATTGTTTTCTAGTTCTTGTCAAAATGGTTTTTGATCTGCTTCGTGTTTAAAAGAGAGATTAAGATCTATAATTATCCTAAAGAGATTTTACTCTTTAGAAAATAACCGACGAACTCAGAAACATAGTCAGAAGGATCAAAAGGAAGCAAGAAATGGATCTTAATTCCTCCTGGTATATTTATTTGTCTCACCAAATATTTGATTAATCCAGTTTCAATGCTAATGACTATGTAGCCAATCCATCTTAAAATTATTAATGTGCATACTTGTTATGCTTGAAGTTGTCTACTTTGGCCAAGTAGAATCCATCTGAAGCAAGGAAGGCAGGTGTCCAACTGGAAATCAATCGAGGTAAAATCAGGCCGTGCGGTAACTGCTCAAGCACAATTACTACTTTCAAGTGAATTCCGAAATTGTCTAAATAAATTTGTTTTTCTGTTTGTTTGATTGTATTGTGTAATGTATACCATGAAACATATGTTGCATTGTTTCCTCTTGCGTTGCCAAACTTCAGCGAATTGTTTTTGCTTATGCTTGTGTTGTATTTTGACAGGATTTGTGAGTTTTTGTATTGTGGTAATAAAATCTTAATCAAATTTGTGATTTATTTTTGAAGCAAAACATGTTACTAGTATGATTCTTTCAGTCACCTACTGCAAAGCTGCTTAAATTAGTCATGAAAAGCAATGAATAGAAAATATAGCAATCAGGACTATCAACAATAGTGCAAAACTAAAATGGGATTCAAAGATATAGTGACAGATTTTTGCTTATTTAGTGCATAGTCTTGCTTAGACAAGTCTTACTTTTAGAATGTCTGCTTTTTTCAATTACTAGAGAAAATTAAAATTCGTTATCCTTTTGTATCTTTCAGGAATTGGAAGGAAGACCTATGCATGTTATTTTAGCACAAAGAAAGAAATGTCAAAAAAAGGTTAAAAGTTGTTTTTTTTTTTTTTTTGTTGAAAGGAATGTCAAAAAAAGAAAAGAACTCCAACATGTTTAAATGAATATGCTAATTATCAGTCAGTTAGTCATAAAAAATTTTCTGTTGATCTTTGCATATTTCCTCAACGGCTAAAAAGAAATTTTCCCAAAATATGTAGTACCTTTTGTAGCAACTAATTATATTAGAAACTTCTTCAATGTAACCTTAGACTTCCATTGGAATTAATTATAAGCCAGCATGAGGGAGCTTTATTTACTTTAACTGATTGCCTTCAGCCAAGAAAAGCAAAGACAATATTATCCATAGCATACATTCCACAAGTCCATGTTCCTGAACCTAATATAGTGGTTGCCCGGTGGCTTTTCTTCTCATAGCGACTTCTTGGTTCTTTGAAGTCTTAATGCACTTCCTGTTTATCAATTGTGTACATCACTTTGATAATCTTGAGACTCACAATTCGATTTCCTGACATGTGATGGAAAGCTTATGATCCAATCACTATTGTCAGAGTTACTGGCTTCGGAACATCTCCCTGAAGTTGCAACATCCAAATTTTCAGGAAGGCCTTTGTTATGTCCCAATAGTTTCATTTTATGTACTCTTTGACATGCAAAGGTTCCTGTTGCACTTGTGTGTACCTTGTGCCAAATTTAGTAGATTTAATAAACACTGACACCCTAACAAGAAACCACAGGCCAAACAAGATCAGCATTTTCAAGCACTTTATATATGATAGAGCAGTTTTCATAGTTCCGAAAATACAGTAAGATGTAGGCATGCAATACATTTGGCTCACGAAAATCTTTTACCGTCTCTTAATCACAAAATTAAATGGACTCAATTATGAGTATAATGAAGTCATTAAGAAGAAACTACTTATCCTTCAAATTAGCGAACTGAAACAGCAATTGAATTGGAAACTTCTAAACCTCTCTGTACTGAGGTGACCACTTTATGGAAAGTGTGGAAACAGACTAAGTTTGTGAATTTATCTTCAAATCGAAATTTAGACATTATCGGTCAATATGAGCCAAGTTGCCAACATGGTATTACAAATAAGCAAGACAAAAATAAGAATCTAATATAGGTTACATGAATGCTTTAAAGCGAACAACAAAGTAAAATCATTTAGCTTCTAAGTTTCATTTGTGTGTGCTACAAACCAAAGGTGAAGAGCAGACGGCTTAAACATAGATTAGCAATTATCATCGCCGTAGAACGGTTGCAATAAAAGACAATCAACAAACAAATATACAGAGAAAGTTAAAAGGCATGATGAAAAAGACAATGATGTACTTAAATCTCCAGATTTCCGTTGAAAATAACAAACATTTAGGGTACAATGACAGGGAAATTAAACAACTTAATAAGCTGAAACTAAAGAAAAGCTAATTAGGTAGGATCAATACCCGTAGCTTATATAGAAACGACACAAGCAAACAGCATAAAAGGAAAACTTTAAGGTTTTACTGCTGTAAGTCAATGAAGAAACAATACAAAAGTTCATGAACTTTATACACACAATGAAGTTTAGATAGATCACATTTAATTTATTGCCAGGAGAGAAGGATCTACATCAAAAAATAAGATGGGGTTTGAGTATAACTCTTCCCAAAAATCCTCCAGATCATCATCATCAGGGGAGTCAAGCTGATATCATGAGCTAATACAAGATTCAGATTGAAACTATATAATCATCTCCATCTCCAATGGCATTATCATCAGCACCTTGATGGTTAGTGGTTACAGTGTTTGCCCCTAGATAATTCATTGCAGGGCACTGATCAGTTTTATTGCCAGACTTACCTTCTTCCTGCCTAATTTATGCTCCATCTCCGACAGATCTATCTCCTTATTCCATGCCACTGCTTTGTATTCCATCCAATACAGAACTATTCCGTATTTCTATTCGTATTCTTACCAATTAGTTCCCTCATGCCCCCCTTCTTCTTGATAGGCAATTGTAATGTCTTGTTATGCTATTGGCCACAACCAGCCATTCTGTTCTTATTCTTGTCTCTAGTCTTTCCAACATTGGACAGCCTCGTAAACGCATAGATCACCTTTTGACCACTGAGGACCTTACCAAGAAGATCTACCACGGATGTCTACCATGGATCGTCGCCGCGAAACAAAATCCAAGCGTAGCTCCCTCATTTGCATATAGATATCTATCATTATCATTGCTCTGTCCCATCCAAAGGGACTGGCTGATTCTTTATCATGTTCTAGAGATAGCATGTAATCAGCTCTTCATCGGTGAGACAAAATCGAACTTCAAACGTAAGATTAATACTCATCTCTGATATTATTATTAGTAGTTGAATTTATCATATTATTTCTTAATTGCTTCACGGATTCTTCCTATAATACCCGGTCTCACATTGGAAAAGTTAAGTAACATGGACCAATATATAAGTTGAGTCTAAGCACTTAAATTCAACTTAAAATATTCATTTTAAATTAGTGAGAACGGAGCCCAAATAATTGGACTTGACTGTTGAAACTTTCATCGTGTTGGACCGGGGCATGACACTCTCAATTATGTCTATATGTTGCATATGCAGTCGTATATACAGATTGAAGAAGCTGAAAAACCCAAAATCAAATTTATAACTATAGGGACCTAATAGGCATCCTAAAATCTGAGAAAGTAAATAGAATTATAAATAAAAGTTCAAGATCTGTTGGCATATCTACAAACCTGTAAAGGCTCTACCTGTTGAACAATAAACAATATATTCCAGCCGACATATTCTAGTATAGCGCATCTATACCTCCAGTAATATTTCAAATAAAATATATTCTACAATATTTATCAACCAAATAGAATATATTATACAAAAACTATCAATCATCCTTAAATAAAATATATTCTACGGTATGTATCAACCAAATAAAATGTACTATATAAAAACAATCAACCATCCTTTTGTATAGAAGTGTCAAAGATTCCTCACAACAAATTATGAATAACTAACTCCCAGTGATGAAAAATTCATAACTCAACATTATTACATAGTTCAACAATAACACGAGTAGCACCTACTATAACAGTTTTAAATTTGAGTAACGCTATCCAATCGATTAATGTTCCTAAATATGGGTTTTATTCTTAACAATTTAACTAAAAATAATAATTAATCCTTCTCACCAAAGCTTGCAAGTCTTGGCCCATACCATGATCAATTCTCAAAATCGGAAATAAAAAAAAAATTAATGGGGTGAGCTCGGTAAGCAATGGTTCACCTACTAGTTCTCAAAATCTAAAATAAGAAAAATTAATGGGGTGAGCTCGGTAAGCAACAGTTCACTTACTAGCCAAATCAAGCATACTATATATGCATATAAAACAAGTGACATAGAACAGAAATTTGGTAGGCCAGACAGATTTGTAGAACATGAATCACTCCTAGAATTCTTTAGGCATCACACCCAAAGTTAGAACCAAGGAGAAGACTTTGAGTCTACAGAAAAATTTTATTAATGACCCTTGACAAAGAAGTATGATATTTGTAGGCACCTAGGTCACAATTTGAGAGTCTACAGAAAAATTTTATTAATGACACTTGACAGAGAAGTATGATATTTGTAGGCACCTAGGTCACAATTTGACTCTAACTCTAATGAAGACTTTTTAACTAAAATAGAATTCTAGTAGAAAGCTAAGATTCCTTATTCCAGATGACTAAATACTAATTATTAAAATAATTACCAAACAGAAAATTATTTATAAACATAAAATCCCTGCGAACTCCTAAGTTACTAAAATACCCCTAACGAAGAAAATCAAAAGATTGATACTTTAGACTTATTAACTCCTAAATAGGTTCTTGTCATCGAGGGTATCAAAGCTTGGTATTAGAAGCATCCTTGCCACGCATCTTATAAACCTTAACTAATTGTTGCCATCCGTCTCTCTCACCAAGTCATATGTCAAAACTATACAATAAACTAAATAACTACATTTTTATTTTCAAATCCAACAAATTCAATCATCAGTCACAACAATTGGGCACAATAGTTAAACGAACCCAATGACCAAAACACTTAGTAACCTAGGTTGCTGGGCCAAACATAACCCCTCTAACTTGGGTATCGAACCAAACTTCACGCCTCTGACCTGTGATGTCCTACACTTAACCCGGTGGGCATGATTACTTTCGTAGTTTATCAATTTCAGAATGGCACCAAATCACATACACACATATACAAATAAGGGAGACAAAATTCTCCATACCACCATTATGCAACACTTTCATATGCACCATACCAAATAACCAATTATGTGCTTGACCTGCAGTTATAGTTGAAAACATATGTCATATTACGAATAGGAGGGTGGAAAGACATTGAAAATTGATCCATTAGGGTATGAAAATATTTATACAAAAATAAATTTTTTAACCCTTTGATTATAAAAATTACTAATTAGGTTACTAATTAGGTAAATAGTCACTCACTTGTAAATGATGTTACCACCTACGGGTAGTTTCCCAAAATATTTCGCATCAAGTACCTTCAATAAGATTTAACAAAAGCCCAATCAATTTCATTGACTCACAATTTTTCCCAGAATATTCCTATCAATTGCATTCAGTTAAATATAACAAATCTTAATTCGGTTTTTTTAGAAATCTATGCCGAAGAATTGATAATCCCGCATAATCAATTCTTATTATCTTGGCTAAACCTTTCAAGAAAAACTCCCTAAATTAATTCGTATGGTTCAGAATACCCATGTCTGTTGACAAGATTCAGGCTAGTTTCACCATTATTATTTTTTCTTCAATCTTATGAAAATATAATTCATGTACGAACTATTAGAACTTACCCGAATTATTCTGAATCGTGTTCTCTTCTTATTGTCCCGTTTCTCTTCTTCTAATAACGTTACATAGCAAAAAAAGGAATTAACTCTTTTAATAACTCTAAAATTGCATAAAGTATCCCCTCTTATTAAATAATTATATTTATTAATAAAGACCCTATTTCCTAATACTATAAATATATTTATTTTATCAAAACAATCTTTTTTTTTAACGGATACTACATTTACCTAAACCCACTGGAGGAATATTGTAACTATTTTTGTATTCGTATCTCTTTGAACATAGTTTCCCACTATTTGGCTCGTATTTATCAATTCGTTCCACTGTTGTCCATTAATGGTCTTAACAATATGTATCACAAGTCCATTAATGGTCTTAACAATATGTATCACAAGTAAAACGTGCAAATTTAATAAAAAGGTTAATTTGACGACAGTTTGAAGCTCTTAGATAACACAATTAAATTGACAGTCACAAAAGTAAAAGTAAATAAGCCTCAAATTTAATAAACGATCTTAAATTTTACAATAAAATGACATGATCATCAATCTTAGCCTACATAAGCTTTCCGCCAAAGAGAAATTTGCTAAACTTTTTTCCATTCTATAGGATTTTACAACTTTTGAGTCGATGAGTATTAATATATGATATTAACAAGACCTAAACAATTTACATGGAGCCCATGTTATATGATTCTTTCTTTTTTTTTTTTTTAATAGTTCCATATTAAAATTTACTTTTAAAACAAATTTTCCACTTAAAAGAACAGTTATCAAGCTATGTGTCTGGTGCTAATTCAACAGTTAAATAAAAAAAGAAACTATTTAAAATCCAAGCACATATAATACATAATAAAAACTCATCATGCCACAAACATTAAGCGCTACAAAACACAACTAAGATACCCTGTTCCTTTTCTTTAAAATTATGTTTAATATGAAATTTACGTCATATTAATATAAAACTACATTATCTCATTAGTGAAACAATGTTATCTTTCATTAGGCACAACTGAAGATCAAAAAAAATTAGACAGGGGATATGAATTGCATAAAACACCTCATCCTCAATTTAAGGGATAAAAGCCCATGTAGAACGTTTGACAAAAAATCTAAAATTAAAAATTGTACGGAAACACGAAAATAAGAAAATATGAAACCCATCAATTATGGTCCATACACGAATCAAAGACTGCTAAATAGTCAATATTTTTCGCTTATATAAGTAAGAGTTAATGAAGACAAGTTAAATCAATAAATAGTTCATTAACTTTCAAAACTCGCCCTATTTAACAAATGACGCAATTAAAAACTGTTTAAGCCTAGATTAGAACAAAAAAATAATTATGTCAAATAAAACACAAGTTTAACCGGTAACAATCCAATTAATTTTGAACACTAATAATCTTAACGCAACTCAATACTCCCAATTATTTATACTTCGAACACACACGCACATATAACACAAGAAGCCAATTGTATGTGGCTGTTGTTTTAACTTCACGCAGCACAAACACAACCCAAAAAGGGCACCTCCTCCCTCAAATCGGTAGACAATGCTGGCAATCGGTCCCAAGACCCATTGGGATCCCATGCCCATATTTAATTTGGGCGGGATGGGTTTCAATAATATGGGATTGGGCTTATTTGGAGATTATACTCATTAATACCCATTTAAATATGGGTATGGTTGAGAAATGATTGGGATTCCCATACCCAAATACAAACAAACCTTGAAATAATTTGTATTTGATCAAATCCACCTCTTTCATAATCTCTTTTGAAAGAATCCTTCATTTTAAGCTGCATTAACATAACATCTTTCATCCTTTGTTTGTTTTATTAGTTTTTAACATTTTTTTTCAATAACAATGGAATACCCATTTTTTCAATGATGGACAAGTTGTAAATTTATTTTTGCATTCTTAGCTTCTTCATTTTGCCCTCTTCAATTCATCTATTTCTACTATGAATATTATGTTAAAATTTATCTCTTGACATCAATTTTGTGTGGTTAAACTGATATTTGTACTAAAAAAAATTCATATGAATTTTATATGTTGAGTGCCTTAATTTCAGTTTAACCTTATTCTCGGAGAAATTAGTCTTTATATTCTGAGTTTCATCAAAGTTTGTAATGTCCATGAACGAATGAGATGTTGATTTATTATAATTTTTAATTTGCTTCATTACTTTAGTAATGGATTTTAGTATCAGGAGTTTGAATAAGATAATATCTAAATTGATTTTTTTAGGGAGTAGATAAATTAAATCTCTGCACATCTTCAATCTATCCTCTTTACATGTAATAATTGGAAAACTACAGTTTATAATTAAAAGATTAAAGAGCGTTAAAAAATGAGATCTAAGAAATAATAATATAAAAATAAAAAAGTTAAAAATTTATTGAGGTTAATAAATTAAAAAATAAATGATATAAAAAAGAAATATTCATGTTAAACTAAAAAAAAAGTAATCTAAAAAAATAACAATTGATTAAATAAGGAAAAGATAATTTAGAAAAATAATAAAATGGGATAAATTGGGTTTTTGGGCGGTATCAAATGGGACTAACCCATTTTAATCCCACCCATATTGATCCCATGACAAATATGGGACTGTTTGGGCATGACCCATATTTCACAGTCCCAATTAAGTCCCGCCAATCCGCCCATCCCGCCCATTTGCCATCTCTAGGTAGACTCTATGGTGGCAAAATTGATCTGGGTTGAAAATGGTTTTGGGTTTTGGAAAAACCGTGCACATGTGAAAAAATTGAATTTTTTGTAAAAAAAAAATGTAGTTTTGAAAAAAATGATATTTAAGAAAAGCAAAACTAGGCCCGCACTACAAATGTGACAGTTTTAGTCAAATAGTTTGAAAAAGGGTTTTGTTTAAAATGGAATCGCCACTTGGTATTGAGTTAGAGTATACCAAATCACCCAAAAAAATTTTTAACAAAACACAAAATTTTAGAAAAATATTTGAAAACCTTTTTTATGACTCTGGGTCTTAGAAACGAGAGAAAAAGATTCGAAAGTCACATTTAAAAGGAGGAAAGGCAAAAGCTCGCTCCTAAGGCATCCTTTTTTTAGCCAAAGATAATTGCAAGGTTTAATCAAAATTTTCTAAAATAACCCTAAATTCTACCGCATTTGGATGACTCTAAATGAATGCAAATCCTAAGTCTATTGAGGTATCAGAAGGGTCGAAAATGTCTTGTCGAGACTTGATAGGGATTATAGCATTAACTGCGAAACTCAAAAATGAGGCTTCGAGGGAGTTACAAGTGTAGATACGATAATGGAATGCAAAAAATAAAAAATAAAAATAGTAATACAAATAGTATATGTGATCGAAGAAAGTAGGGATGTAACATAACGGGTACAAGGACTAAAAAAAACCGTGATTGATCCTACTCATAGAGGAGGAAACGACATGTTAAGTCACCATTTTCCATGTAAGTTGGCAATTATTTTAGTCGAAGCACACAAATATCCTAAGAATTCTTATGTGAAATACAGCCTAAATGTCATGCACCGAACGTATACTCAAAATAGATGATGATGATGATCATAATAAAAGTCATACAAAGATGGAAAAAACTAAAAATAGAGAAATAGCGTGTGAAATGATATGAAATGCATACAATGAGTGAAACTAATGCTAAAATGACCTAAGAGTCTAGCATTAGATTAACCCATTTTCTAAAGATTCCCCACTAGCACTGGACTAACCAAAAAGTGAAAAAAAAAAAACCACACCTAGCATTGTACTAGTGTGGTGACATAACAAATTGGATGTGAATAAAAACATAATATAAATAAATAAACATATAAGGGGATGTAATCACATAGGAGGACTTAACACATAAATATGATATTTATATGCAAAATCCTAAGGAAAGAGGTAAAACAAATAAGCACATAAGCATGAAAAAAGCACATAAGCCCTAACTATTACACCAGGGAGATTTAGTTACAATTTAGGGAGAAAAGGTAAAATTGACTTATCTATTACACTTACCTATCTAAAATGCAAAGTTTTGCTAATTAATAAAAATATAAGAAATGGAACCTGACTATTACATTAACTGTCTAAATACAAAAATAGGTTACAAATAAAAGAGATTGTGGTCTACCTATTATATTTTTGTGAATAATGAACATCAAACTCAATACATGGCTTAATGTATATAAGCACCCCACAAATATATAAACAAGAAACAAATAAAGCAATATATAGGAGCATATTGGAACACATAGAGAACTTAACGGTTAATCGGGATACTTTTCTCTTGAAGATGGGGTACAAATGCTAAAATCACAAACAAATACATTAAGGTACTATCATTTAAATAAAATAAAAATATAAAAATGAGTTCTAGCATTTTGAAAGCCAAAATTAGGGGGGGGGGGAGTATAAATTCCAGCAACTATAAGTACTAAAATACAAATTACAGCAATGTGCAAGGATTAAAACACAAATTCCAGCAATATGTAGAGACTAAAACACAATTACAGCAAGTCATACAAACTAAAAGTGCAAATTCCAGCAACACACAAGCTAAAAATGAATTTCCAGCAACTTAAAAGAAACCGCAAATGAATTCTCAGCAATTTAAAGGGGCTAAAAGTGAAGTTATTGGGGATAAAATATAAATTACAGTGAACTTTTGGATTAGTATTGCAGATCCTGCAAACCTATGGTGTCAAAATTGAAAGATTAGCAACTTTATGGGGTCAAAATTAAAAATCCAGCAATTTGAAAGACTAAAACTTTAGGAAAAGGGTCAATCCCACAAGATTGAGAATAAAAATGCAAAAATTAGTCACGCCACCCTCACTCAGCCAAAGCGCCACCCACCAGCAAGCTAGCCCATCTCATCTCTACCCAAAATCACCACGAATCACCAAGCCTACTAGTCATTGGAAGCTGAACCAAGTGCCACCCACCACATAGCCAGCTTAAGTAAACATCAATCATACCTGAATCCGACCTGTCAATCCAAAACATGTTAACATATCTGATTTGAACACGATCCCTTACGGGTTGGCGGGTTGGCAGGTCGATCCGTTGACCAAAAAAAAAAAATTTATATGTGAAGATGAGAAGTATGGTTGTAATCAATTATTGACGGAGAATTTAAGAGAATTGTACTACTCCTTGCCATGGGCAAAAGAAAACATGTTGTGTATATATGGCCATGTTTGCATGTGCATATGGTTTAATTCATTAAAGATGTAGAGAAAAATAAAACTACATTAGATTACTATCATGCATATAATCAACCATTAATTAAGATGGGAACAAGAATAATAATTACACTTATTTTGATTTAAACATCTCTTTTTTTTGGATCAAATAAGTCGATCCGAACCTACCAAGTCTTAATCCAAACTCATTATTTTCGTATTAAGTTTATATCGTGTTTTCGAATTGTGTCGAAAATTGTCACTTCAAGTCTCGGCACACAAATATACAAATATTTTGCATACTTATATTCAAATGGCTTATTTGAGATATGAAAATTTTATGATCATTCCTCACTATATAAATAAGACCATAGACATCTGTGTAAGAGTTACTGTTTTGAGATTTACATACATTCATAATTGTTGTCATGATTGAAATTGAGAGGGGCTTCTTAACTCAATATATATTGATGTATCAATTTTTATTTTCTTATGTCATTAGAAAAGAAAATCAAATTTCATTCCACGATCAACGGTTAATGATTCAAATTGGTGCCCGATTATTAATTTTTAAAAAAATAAGGCCAAATATAAAAAACTAACCAAAATGAGTATGATACATTGTGTGCGCTTGTATAGTGATTCATATAGCTTCCTCAAATCACCCGTTCACCCGTTAGAAAAAATTTATTTAAAATATACACATCGCCACACCGTCCACAATCTCACACACTAAAACACCATCACAAACACACACTAATACAATACTACAGTCCTACTACAGTGACCTATTAATTTTATTTTTGTTATTAGTGGGAGAAGGGAATTTGGAATGTGGGAAATTGTTTTTATTAGCTAGGGTTTTTGGATTGGGATTTTCACCAGACCTTGTGTTCATTTATTATTCCCCAATTTGCAGATCTAGGGTTTCTTTTCCCAATTCGATTTTGGGATTGGATTGTTTCAATCCCGAGGTAGTAATGGCTAATCCTTTTCACTTGCCCGTCACTGCTGCTCAGGTATTAAGAACCAAAAACCCACCTTTCCGCCTCCACTGTGTGCGTTTGTGTGTGTAAAAATATGTACCTTTTTTTTTGTTGGTGTTTTTATGATATGCATACAAGCTAGATTTCGTTTGCATGTGAAGTTTTTCAGATGGATGGGCTTCACACAGTAGTGTGTGAGAGAGTGTATGAGGGTGAATGTGTAGATGTGAATATTGAGATATTTTGTATCTATTGGTTTTTGGGTTAATTTGTTTGATGAGCATTGTACAATATAATATGCATTGGGTACAAGTTTTGGTTGCTTGGGGACTATTTTGATGTGGGTTTTAAGGTAGGCATCTGTTGTGGTTAATCTGCATTTGAGGGGGGTTTTGTGTTGATCAATGAGCACTCGAGCGTTGTAGACAACATCTTATTGATTTCTGATGTTTGTGGATATGTTTTTGTAGTATTAAGTAAAAATGGTTGTCGTTACTTTGCATGTGAATGGGGTTTATTGTCAGGAGTGTTTCAGCCATTTTTTGTTGAACTTGTTGATTTTTTTGGATTCATTGGTACATCCTCTGGTTGGTTAGGAACTTATCTGATGGGTGTTATGTATAGAGTACAACTTTTTTTTGTATTAATTGGCATTTGAAGATTTCTTTTTCTCTTTTTCTGTTTTTAGGTTTGATTTTATTTTGGTTGCAATATTTAGGTTGGGACGTACTTTGTTGGGAAATACTATCAGGTATTACAGCAGCAGCCAGAATTTGTTCACCAGTTCTACAGTGATGCTAGCACTGTGCTTCGGATCGATGGAAACTCCAGGGAGACTGCAACATCAATGCTGGTATCCTCTGCTTTGTGTTTGTCTCTCTACTGAAGAATATACCAGTAGATATAATAGTGCTTGCGTGTATATAGGACGGGGTATGCTTAGGAGTTTTCTTGTGGAGTCTTGCTTGTCATAAATGTCTCCGAGTTATTGTAGTGTTGAAGGAGGGCTGGAATTGCATTTTGTAGGGCTGGCTAACTCTTGAGTGGCATGTTGATTGTGTTCTACTTCCACTTGATCCAAAACAGTTTATCATAATGCGTATTGCTTTTGATAAATACATCTTCAATTATGGGTCTTACGTGTTATAGGAAGTTTCTCTTTTTGCATTAACATCTACAACTAGCTTTGCATAGCAGTCATATTTTTTGTATTAAAAAACAGATTAAAACAATCAGGCATTGCCCCATGACTTGCTGCCCTCTGAAAGCTTGTTTTGACATGGGGATACAACAATTAGCACAGATTTCTATTTTCTCGTTTTTGCATTGCTCTGCTTTTCCTTTTTGTTCCCCTTCGTGTATTTAGTTCAAATTCAAAATCTGGTTCTTTTCTCGTCACATCAATATTGTCTTTTTTGCAGCATATACACACGCTTATTTTGTCATTAAATTATACTGCAATAGAAATCAAGACGGCTCATTCCTTGGAATCTTGGAACGGTGGAGTTTTGGTGATGATTACAGGTTCTTTGCACACAAAAAATTTCAACGGGAGGAGGAAGTTTGTGCAAACTTTTTTTCTTGCCCCTCAGGAGAAAGGTTATTTTGTCCTTAATGATATATTCCATTTTGTGGATGATGAAAACATTGTCCAGCATTCAGTGGCCTACGTACCACAGAGCAATCTTGACTCCAACCTAAATGCGCCAACTGCTATTCGAGAACAAGGTATCATCATTTTTGCCAAATCTCTTCTTAGTTTTATTTCAAGCAGGATCTAGAATATAGATCCTCTTATTTTGCGTAAATTCATAAATCAATATCATTAAAAATTTTGCTAGTTACGAAGTGACCTTCATTTAACCGAAAATGTGCAAAATAAGTTATCCAACATGAGATGTGCAGTGGCTGTTCAGCTTGGCTATGTGTTAACTGACTCTGGAATCAGAGCGGTGAACATAAAGTTTTTTGTTTATTTTTAATCTGGATTATGGCTTGTGCAGCTTCCAATTCTGTGCTGGGTGGAGATATTCAGGAAAGGGAATTTGTTGCTGCTTCAAAAATTGAAGAAAGTGGTCCTGTTGATAACTATAATTTTCCAGAGGAAAGGATGCAAAATTTCCCTGAATCTGACAAGATTCTGGAAGACAATTTTGCAGCACAATCAAATGGTTCACTTCAGAGTGCAATGAACTCGGTGCAAGACCATTTATCTGTTCCCATCGAGGAACCAATTGGGGAGCCCCAGAGGCACACCTATGCTTCTATTGTATGCAACTGTCTTTATTTTTTAGTGTTACAAGTTGTTTAATATGTTCATTTCTCTAACCACGTATGATATGTGCTTCAACTTATTGTAATTAATAGGTTGCAAAAGGACAAACTGGTCAGACGATTCCCCCTCAGTCTTCCTCTAACAAGACTGCAGCGGCTTCTACAGAGTGGCTCCATGTATCGGAGCCCCATAGTCAGCCATCAATTGAGTCATCAAATAGTGTTGAAAGGACTGGAATGGAGCACAGTTGAAGAAGCCTCAGCTGTTGAAGATGAAGGTGACTACTACTATAATGAAAATTTTAGTTCATAACAATGATTGATGCCTGTATCATTTACTAGAAATATGAGTTAGTTGTTAAAGTCATCAATGACTTAACTCTTTTTTAGGGGGGAAGAAAAAAGACTTGTACCATTTTATGATTTTCTCTATTGACTGCAGTTGAAGTTAAATCCGTATATGTTAGGAATGTTCCATCTACCATGGACCCTTCTGAAATTGAAGAGGAATTCAAGAAATTTGGTAGACTTAAGCCTGATGGCGTGGCTATCAGAACGCGAAAGGTTCGTAGTTTTGAATTACTGTTTATTGACATCATCAAACCCTCAGTCTAGAATGCAGCAAAACTGACTTTCAAGTTTATGTATAACTATTGTCCAGGATGTTGATATCTGCTATGCATTTGTTGAATATGAAGATATTGCTGGTGTCCAGAATGCAATAAAGGTTGATATCTGTCCAAGAATTGTAAATTTAGAAGTATCTTATGCATAATTTAGGTGCATATTGTATTTTAATCAAATACCCAAGGAAGCTTGTTCTTTTTTTCTTTTTTGGGTAAATATTAGTTTATTCAAGTAATTTATCATCTCTCTCTCTCTCTCTCTCTCACACACACACACACACACTCACTCACTCTCTCACTCTTACTAATCCTTTTTATCTTTTAGCTGTCCATCTCTTACTAATTCACCTATTTATGTTGTCAGAGGAACTTTCTTGACAGAACTTTTCTGGTTTGGTTCTCTGGGCTTCTTGCGTCTGGTGAAAAAGAAAATTCAATCCTCAAGTTGCATGTTAAAAATATCATGTAACAATTTTTTCAGTTAGATCTACTGTTCATCTTTCGTATACTTGAATGATTTACTTTTTTTCCCAAAAGCTTCTACATCTGGAATTTAATATGCATTAGGATTTATTGGAACATATCAACAGCATGGATTTTGCATGTAATATAGACTTTTGATTCTGCTGATTTCTTTGCAGGCATCTACAGTGGAGATTGCTGGACACCCACTATACATTGAAGGCCGGAGACCGAACAGAGGCATCCCTTTTCGAGGAAGTATGTACCTGGAATCTCTCCTTGCCACAAAACAAAAAATGTATCTTTAGGTTTTGTTCGAAACTATATGGCTGCAGCACAAACCACGTCATCATCATAAACTTTTATCTGTCATTGGTTAATCATTAAAATATCTTCATTGTGTCGAAGTTATGTAGGTTTGAACTTGTTACCTCACAAACATTTGCATGTGTGATTTTCAGTTCAATCGTAAATTTCAGGGAGTTAGTTCTGGAGTACAAGTGTCAGACTAATCTATTTTTAATCTATCTAAATGTGTGTGTGTGTGTGTGAGAGAGAGAGAGAGAGAGAGACACACACACACACACAGAGCCTCCCTAGAGAGAGAGACACACACACAAAGCCTCTATGTGGTTAAGTTTGAAGTTTTCCGTGACCGTCTGCGTTATAGTGTTTTCACGTGGCATACTTATCATCACTGTCCTATTTATTTGTGCATGAAGCCTGTTTAAAAATATATGGGGCGACAGCAATTAAATTGGGAAACGTTACTCTGCCATAATGTGATGTGCTTCCAATGCCAATAATTTGAATTTCATTTATTTTTTTCTGGTTTTGGCAATCATTTCCCCGACAATAGAGTTTTGCTTTTAGTGAATTTGCTGGACTAAACTCTCGTATAAATTGTTATTTTCAGGAGGAAGGGGTAGAGGCAGGATCAGCTACCAGATGGATGGAATGAGGGGACGCTTTGGTGGTCGTGGTTTTGGTCGGGGAAACAGTCAAGATGGAAATGACCGGGATTACATTAGACCAAGGGCAAATGGCTTCTACCGACAAGGTCCACGTCAAGAAAGAGTATTTTCTGGCGGTCAACAAGGATTAAGAAATGGGCAGAATTCTTCAGAATGAATATAAGTTTTTGTTTCTAAGGGTGAAAACTTTTGAGCCTATTTTGGATTTGCAATTTCACCTTCATAGCTCCTGATATCAATTATATTTATACTTAGTGTTTCAATTAGATGCGCTAAAAGGGATCATCGCATTTTTTTTTTTTTTGGGGCAGGTAATTAGTTAAATATCTTTCTTGATATAGGTGCACAAATGGCAATGCTTTACTAAATTTTTTACCCCTTACTTTTGTGTTTTCTCTTCCCTTCTCATACTTCATTTACTTTGTTAAGGGCCCGCAAATAGGATCTTGTCACAAGCCGATTAACGGGAAAATCTTCTTGATTTCCGAGGTGACTCCATTTCTTTGATATAAACTTATTTTTAAGAAAAATCTAAATGGTGATTTATAGGAGATCATTAACTCCCTCATTCCACTCTTGACTGAAATTATTGATGGTTTTATTGAATACGATGATTCCTTTAAATAGGTAAAGATTGCAGAAAGGATTGCAACTACAAGAGGATAAGAATCTTTTTTTTTTTTAAAAAAAAGACCTACAACAATGATAATGTTCATCCTTATATAAGAAGTGATAATGTTCCTAAATGATAAGGATATGGGGTGATAATGCTACTTTTAAAATGATAACGATAAGACATGATAATAACAAATTAAAAAAAATAGAAGTGCTAAGAGATAAAGATGCATGATTGGTTCCCGGTGTACTGCCGTTTACGGTTGTAAAAAGCAGCCACAACACAGATCAGTATTGCAGTTGCTGCTCATGTATACGGTTTGATTGCATTTATCACGAGTTATTCTACACTATAACGTTTGGTATTTGTCAAATGTCAATTTAATTGGAAAATAAAGAAGCTACCATTTTTCTATTCTTCCAAAGAATCAAACACACTCCCACACCCAGGGAAGCCACCATGATTGCTGTAAATTTAAAGACAGCAGTGCTGCTGTGTGGGACCTGATAATAAATGTTTACTATGAGGAATCCTGAACTAGGGTAGTACAGAAATTCTTTCTAATGCACAAATAAGATGTAAACATCTCAAATACTTTCAGTTTGAAATCATAGCAAGTCCTCAAAAAACTATTTGGAAAATACAATAAAGCCACTCTAAGAACAGCGTTCCACCACCTGCAGATTTTTATCATTTCTTGGTTAGATTGCCCGGTTAACAATTCATAGAGCCAGTAGAGGAAATCAAGGACATCACTACTAGCAAAATGCTTGTTAAGTTGGCATAGGTATGGATTTACTGTATATGAAGAATTTTTAGCTTGTTATGATCTAGGAGTTATGGAAAGAAGAGTGCTTATGTAGAGAACTTCAACTGATTACAGCACATCATCAAGCCACAATGCGATTTTATTGTCTCTTTTGTTACAAGTGCCATTCACGTTCTGCCCATCAATGTCCACCATTTTCCTACCATTGATTTTCATGTATTACATGAGCCATAGTAAGAAGAAGATCTTTGTGGCATGTGCACAATTTCTCCTTTTGGTTAAATTCTGATGACTAGGAAAGCATCATTAGCAAAGGTATTCTCCCAATTGGCGATAATCAAGTACAAGGACTTCAGAAACATGAGTAACCCCTGTTCCGATTTGTTTAAGGTTTAAGCATTTGCATTGGTACCTATTCAGTGGAGCACATGATCTTTTTCCTCCCACCCCACGCTATCCTCTTCTTCATCCTCTTCTATTTCCCAGAGAAATCTGGCATATGCTGCAAGCACATTGCTGAAAGCAGAACAACAAACAAGGGGAGGGGGGGCAAAACAAAAAAAACAAACAAACAGTGTTCAGCACCAAACATCACAAACAAAAAGGGGGAAGCCACAAAAAAAAAATATAAAAAAAATAAAAAATACAGACAGTTTTAGGCACCAAAACATCACAAAAAAATAGCCGCATCCAAAAGAAACAACTGTCTGAAATTCCACATGCAGGTGCTATGCTTTATTTCCTGACTACAAGACCTTATCCCCACGTTTGTATTTGTAGAAACCAGAATCATCTTTACCTATTATCTGGTGCAGCTTGAACCGCTTGCTTGAAGTGGGATAATGCTTCGTGTCTGTCATGACGAAGTTCCCAAATTAATTTAGCATACTGTGCTATTATTTCTCCATCTCTGGGATCTAAATGTATTGCCCGCAAGTAGTATTCTGCAGCTGCTAGAAGGTCTCCCCTGGTCTGCAAGTAAAACATAAATTATTCAAATAAACATTGGGTTCCTGGGTGCTTTGAAAGAGAGAGAATTTCAAGAAAACAGGTATTCCACGTTACCCTAGGAATACCTAAGAGTTATTGATCCAGAAAACAAAAGGCCTAACGTGTTTGACGCTGCAGGCTAATGCATCATATGTCATGCAATGCAACATCTAGACAACTTGTTCTTTTATTCAATGAATGGAAGAAAATCAAATCTCAACTACATATATGTTAAGATTCCATTGGATGGTACACTAGGCCATGAACTGGTTTGGCTATATAAATCATACCAGAAATTGAAAGGTAACCTCAAAGCTCGTTAATTTGATTTCTCAAGTCTGATGACAATAAAATTGAGGCCCAAAGATCTATGAACTAGTCTTTCAAAAGAAGGACAATAATCTGGATCTTTACTTTACAGTGTCTAGATCAATTATAAATGCATTGATTCCCACCTTCCATTGCATTGACTAAAATGTGTAGCCTTAAAGGGATAAGAAAAGAAAAAAGAAAGGAGAGGAAATCCGGATACAACCTCATATAAGTATTGCGCATAATTCCTCAGAAACAAAGGGTTGGAAGAGTTCTCCTCAATCATCCTTCTATAGTACTCTTCCACATTGGTACTGTCACTAGAATCCACTGTCATACAATCAGTATGCCTAATGGTACCACCAAAACCAACCATGTCAATTCCAAGCCCTGTAGCCAGATGTAAGGGGGGGCTAGCTGGTCTTTTGTCTTCTGCAAATTCTGAGTGACAGTCATCCATGTTATGACCGAATTCTTCAACCTACATATCCCAAAGATGATGAATTTACTCCAAAGACACAATTGAGCATTTTGAAGGGCAAGACTGTTGCATAATGAGGAAACCTGTCTGTTCTCATTTGATGGGCCGCTTTCTTCTTCATCTTCATCTAATTCCCAAAGGAAACTAGCATATGCTGCCAGAATATGGCTGCCAAAATAAATGAAAAGTTAGCAATCAAACACATCAATGAGCTGATTTGGACACGGAAACTACAAAGAATTCCAGAAAGTAACTGATGGTGACAACGATAATCAATCACAAAGGACAAAACCTTTAGGTCAATATTGGAAGCGTGCTTTTTGTCATTTAGACAGTGAGAATGCAACATAAGCTTAGTACTCCGTAAAGCTTGATTAGGGAAAAAAGAAGAAGTCAACAAAATGAGAATCCTGCTCTTGCATTTAAGAAAGAAGACTGCAAATCCCCACACACAATGTGCGCTCTGCCAGTAGGAGGGGACTATTTATATAATCTTTGCACAGCTTATGCTTTATTAAAGCATATACCTATCTTCAGGAGCAGCAAGAACTGCCTTTTCAAAGTATTTCAAGGCTTTATCTTTGTCATTATGGAGCTCCCACACCAGTTTAGCATACTGAAGCAGGATTTCCCCATCTTTAGGATCTGCAAGTGTAGCACGAAAGTAACAGTCCTCTGCTCCAGAAAATTCCCCCTTGGACTGAAAAATAGCATTTTATGTGTAAGGCAATAACAACAATATTCAACATACACGAGCAAAATAAAATGAAACAAATGAAGTTCACAATAGTAACAATAACTAGTAATACGAAACTCGTGTGATATTTCCTAAGTTCCTTCACCCACTGGTTTCCTGATAATAGCTTCATTCGTGTTGCAATGGGAAAGAGGAGAAACCAGCAGACTAAGATGCAATCAGCTGCACCTGAATCTCCCTATTCCCGTACATTCTTGGCCTAATAAGGTTCAGTTTTCAAGCAAAAATTATTGTCGACATCAGGATTGCCTGGGAGCTTGAGATATAATAAACATCCTGTATGAGAGAAAAATCAAGAAAATGATTGCATAGCATCAAGCCACCAATTTAACTTAATTTCCTTCTTATAAATTTGGTATATCTACTCAAATCCAAACCAACTTCTTGAAGAATCCGACCCCTTTGCCGATGGTATGCTAGAGCCTAGGCCTAAAATTCTCTCAACGTTTCTAGGCAGAATGGATGGTTTATTTCCAGCCTCAAATATGTAAACAAATGATTTTCTCGCAAACCAAGAAAAGAAGCAGCATGCAAACCATACCAAGAGAATCTCATATAATCAATGAGTTTGGAACATTCATTTAATAAATTAAGTCATGCCCACGTATTGATTGGGAATTATATTCTAAGATCTGAAACATTAATCAGTTCGGAAACAAAAATAAACTAATTAGTGGGACTTGTACATCCAAAAGTATTGGAAATTATTTATAACTGCCTCCTCATTATTGCAGCAAGAGTTGTATTTTGTTCAAGCAGCTAGGAGAATCCTTCTAACCAAACTCTTTTCACAAATTAATATGAGAATGATCAATTATAGAAGCTGAGGTCCAAAAGCATATCACAAACACAACTCAGTTAGAACTAACCTGCAGAAATTGAGCATAATTCCTCAAGAACAGAGGGTTCGAAGGATTTTCTTTGATCATCCTCTTATAATACTCCTCAAGATCGTCATGCTCATCAAATCTCGATGATCCAGAGTCCAAACCACCACCATCACCATCGCTTCCAATTCCTCCAGCAAGAGGCCAGGGGCTCCTAGCAGCTTCACCTTCAATTCCCAGATCTTTGATCTCTGTCAAAGCCTTTTCTTTTCCTTCTTCCTCCTCACCATCTTCCTCGATTAGGACCATTGCATTATTTCCAAAGCTGAATTTAGGGCTTCCCAAACCAGCAATTCCATCTCCCTCCACCAACTTTTGTCCTTCCAAATCCTCATTCCCAATCACTTCTTCCACCCCATCATCCGTACTATATATACAAAAAGATGGTTCTGTATGCAACATTGGATTATGCTGCTTATCTGAAGATCCCCTGATCAATATTCTTGAAAAAAACAACTCTTCAAGATCAAGTGAACTTGAGGCCAACCCTTCAAAGCTGCTATCAGACTTAGCTCTGCGCAAGACTTTTCGCCCAGAATTTAGACTGAATCTAGATACACTTGAAAGGTAGGCTGGTGATGAATTGCAAGAAACTGAGCTCAAGATGAATGGAACTTTTGTGGCCAAGTGACCATGAAGATCTATCTTACTGTTGTTTTTTATGTTGAATTCCCTAAGGGGAATATCCGAGAAGGTCCAAGTCTGACTAACAGGAGCAGATGAGGTTCTCAGTAGCATCTATGAATGTTTAATCAATATTATATACTCGCTTGAGATTATAAAAGATGCGATCTGTCACCAGAAAATGAGATCCAAGTATTAGAATAATAATTATTAATTAATGATTAAAAAGATAAAATATTCATATGGTAGTTAATTAACTGTCTGTCATGCTTACTATTAACATTCTGAATTCAAGAGCGCCATCAACTTGCAATGGGAAAATGTTCCCAATATTATAGTCAATATAGACAGAAGCCTCTATGACCATCAAATCAAATGCAATGATGCAATGTATATCCATGCAAACTGATTGTACACCATTGTACAATCTCTGTACAGAAAGGAAAAGAAAAAGGATATTATCAATTTATATATCGTGAGAAAGGGAAATCAAAAAATTAAATTTGAATATTAAAAAATACATTAGAACTCATCTGTTTGTTTGGACTTGTTTTAAAAACATATTTTTTATAAAACTTGGGAGTTTTTATCTATTCTTTTATTTTGCATACACATTTACCAAAACAATTTCAAAACTGCCATAGTAATAATTTAAAAAAGCACATAAAAAAATAATCATCCACATGACGGGATTTGACATTGAATAACCAATGTATCTAGGATCAAAACAATTATGGATCAAACTGTTTCAAGTATGTGTGTATATATGTAGTTAACGAATTATGACTCACGTGTAACATAAACGCCAGTCTAGATTCTCTGTTTAATTTTTTTATGATATTTAATTGTATTCAATATAAAATTATGTTCTCCTTAATATGAAACCATATAAAATTACGTCGTAGTCATATCATTTGGTCATACGATATAATTTTGTATCGTCCAACTAAAAAAGCAAAAAATCAGAAAGAGGATTTGAATCGGATAGTCAACATTTTAAGTCTTGATACTCACGTGCAATATAAGGTACACAACGGATAACAACTAGAAATTGCAAGATGCACGTGAATTCGTTCAAGATTAAGCTAAAAAAAAGCAACAACTGACCTATGCACGTGAATACAAATCTTTGCAGCAATTTCAAACTTGTTCTTCTCTTCAGATTATTAAGTAACCTGAAAAAGCCGATTAGCAATTCTAATATTATGTACGTGATCTGTTGACTTTCTACTAAAAATTATCAACATGTCATTTTTCTTCCTCTCATCCAGGAGGATTTTGTGATTCAAGATTTGATGCTGGGACGTTCATTTTACAAGGCGTTATAAGTTTATTGCAAACTATACAAATACAAATCGAGTATATATAATGATTCTTGAAAGGCAGAGATCTCTGATTGTGAAACTCAACAAAAAGATGTACATAAGTGCATACCTTGTGTATTTGGAGTTTGGGATTTGGAGGATGATCAAACAGCACAACTAATAAAAAATGTGGAGTTTAGACTTTGGACCATTTGCCAATGGGAGAATGAATTGCGAGAGAAATTATTGTTGCAAAGTTTCTTAAGATAAAGAGATGTATACTTTATTGGATGAATATTCTTGCCTTGGAAAATGAGAAAATAATCTATTGGGTTGGCCACGTGTAGACAATTTGGAAACGTGTAACGATTTTGAGCACCTATATTGACCAATAAGCCTCTCTCTCTCTCTCTCTCTCTCTCTCTCTCTCTCTGTGGCTTCCACCGTCCAATGAATGATGTTTGAGGTTAATAGTTAATAATTTTTACATTTATGGTATGTGAATTAAATATATTTTTATGTTTTATTTTTGAGCTATTTGGACGTTTTGAGAAGTCTTGATTAACATTTTTTATACTTTTAACATTATAAGTTGTATAACTTATTTTACAAGGATTCCATGTCCACCAAAAGTTTCTTTGATATTAATCTTTGATTTTCTTTTTAAAATTCTAGTGACCAACCAAAATGAATCTTCAAATATATATTCCAAATATCTTTGATGCCCCCTGGAAATTAAAAAAAGAATTTCTTGAATTTCTTGAGTCTAGATGATATTCAATTTCCTCGTCTGGACAATACAAAGGAAAAAAATAAAATTTTCTTTTTACTTTCATTGCATTTAGTTTTTTCTTTATTCTCTTTTATTTTCATTGTTCAGCAAAATCTTTTTTAAAAGAAGAAGCAACTGTGAACACACACTTAATCCAGAAAGGCCCCTTAGCATTTTGGGCCTACTGATTAAAAATGGCTCCAACAAGGAGGTATCCCTGTCCATTTTTGCTGTATTTTCTGTCAGTCCAAGTCCAATCCTTTCAGTATCCTATAAAAGGGGTCTAGCCCAATTACAGCTATAATTGGGCTGAGACTGAAGTTTCTGTCATCATATTTTTAGGGTTAATTGCAGAAACCGGCCGTCAACTTGAGTTGATTTATACATGACCTCCTTATTCTTTCAATTTTGCCCTTCCATCTTTTAATATTGCAATCTAACACTATTTAATCCCAGACATATTTGAAAGATTTATTAACCTGTGTAAAGATGATGGTTAGTCTAATTCCTAAAATGTCCTGCCTCTCTCCCTATGAAATATTTCTTGTGTAAATAGTGTCTGTATGAGTTCCTAAAATGAGAGAAGATTGGAAAATTTATGTACAATATTGATGCATGTTTCAATGGGTTAATGTTTTACTGATATAAATTTGACAAAAATTATTTAATTTTTGTTTCTTTATGGTTGAAAAGATTATTTTCAAAATGATAATTAATATAGGTTGAGAGGTTGTACTCAATTGTTAAATATCCAAGGATGGAAGGGGTATATTGATTCCACTAATTAAAAGAACAAGCAGCTCTGTGCAAATCTATTAAAGTTGGAGGGTCCTTTTAGAATTAACCTTCTTATATCACAATTTTTTTTCTCATCATTTTCCACTAAAATAAAGCATCATGGATGTCTTCATATTGTAATACAAATAGATATCCTTATCCAGGTGCTTTTAGACAATATTCCTCGGCCATTTCTAGGCTTTGGTTAAAATAGAAAGCTTTTAATTGAACTAACTGCCTCAAGAAATTTTGAGCACTCATTAAACACCTCATGTATATTGATACATTTTCATCATCTCAAAAATTGACAAGTTTCTTATCAAAACTCTAAGAATATTGAGCTTGTGATTGTTTGCCTTCCTAGCCGGCTGAATTGTAATAGGTGTTTGTAAGTTATATTATCTTTGAATCTACTAGCTCAAATTTGTGATAGATAACCTAACATTAAATCTTAGACATGAGAATGCGATGTAGTTTTCCTTTCAAAACCGAACAGCCTATTAAGAATCTTGTCAAATTAGCCTTAAAAAGGATAAATGTCAATAATTAGTCCAAAGATAAAAAATAGTGACAAGTAAAATAATTACAGAAAACGGAATTAATCTAGAAAAACTAAAAATGGGCTCGGCAAGGCGTCAAGACATAGACAACCATAGTTCAAAGTCAAACATAAAAAGTAGGTTTGTTTTTTAACCATTATCCTTTAATTGACTACTATATGAAAATGCCAAAAATTAGGACATGTATTTTATTCAAGGCATGACAAAAATGTCACAGTTGATGATGAGAACATTGGTCAAAAATAGAGATTGAGTTTTCCTCCTTCGTATCCGCTGGTTTTAATGTTCTCTAGAGAGGCCATCCTCTCCTTCCCCTCTCCGCCCGCTATCTCCTTCGCATTCATGCCTGCCTTTCCCTCGTCGTCCCATTCTCGGACGGCGAGTGGGACCTCTTCTTCTTCTCTCCTCCTCTTAGAACAAAAATTTGTTATACCATAATATAAATTGTATTATTATTCTTCTTGGGGGTAAATAAAAAAATTAAACCTCAATATTTTTATCCTAGCTTTTTATATAATTAATCATGGCACCAATCTTGAAACCTTTCCAACTTTTGGAAATCAATGTGATTTCAGCCCAAGATTTGGAGCCTGTCTCGAGGAAAATGAAAACCTATGCAACTGCATGGGTGCATACTTCGCGAAAACTTTCTAGCCGTGTGGATTCAGGTGGCCATGTTAATCCTACATGGAATGACAAATTTGTTTTCAGGGTTGATGAAGATTTTCTTCGCCAAGATACCTCCGCTGTCCAAATTGAAATCCATGCAGGGCATTGGTTCAAAGACACCCTTGTTGGCACCGTTCGCGTTCTCATTAGCAACCTCATTCCCCCTCTCCTCCGATCACGCCACCACAATCATATTGGCATGCGATTCGTCGCTCTTCAGGTACATATTCTTTCCCTTGTTAATTGATTACGTTCATTTCTATGTACACTTTCTTGTCAATTGCTTTTTGTGAATTAAACGGTTCATACGAATTTTTTTAGAATTTTCATGCAATATGCATCACGACAAGGTATGTAACTTGTCTCACATTTTCGAACACGAAAAATTATGATTGTAGCACATAAGTTGACACACATTTTCCGCACCGATGTATCGTGGCTAAATCAATGAATTCGACAGTATTGTTAGTTTTATAGTTACTGGGGAATAGATACTACTAGACAATATTTTGTGATGCTTGAAACTGTTGCATGCATGGATCAGGTACGTCGTCCATCAGGACGTCCACAGGGAATATTGAACATTGGTGTGACATTACTTGATAGCTCTATGCGTAGCATGCCTTTGTACACTCAACTCAGCACCTCAGCTGTTGGATATCGTGACCTAATGGGGGAAGATGATTCTCATCTTCATAACAATCTGAATAAAGTTGAAAATCAGAACCCAAATAAAATAATACTACTACTACTAATGCATCAAATGTTAAGCCTATTTTGAGACGTACTAAAAGTGAACGTAGCGAACGTGTGACATTCGATAATGCTTCTACAAATGGCACTTCAATAGTGGCAATCCCACTTAATAAGAAGGGTGCTTTGGAGAAGGAAAGTTCCATAATCAGTATTTCTAATGAACCATTTAAAGGATTTCCAAAGAAAGGAAAGGCAAGTTCAGTAATCAGTGGTGCAGAATTGAGGGAGAAGCCCAAAAGTAAAGGCAAAAGAGGTGGAAAATCAGGTTCAATTCTTAGTGATTCAATTGTTAGCAAAGAGTCATCCTTCATAAGGCCCAAAACTGAAAAGCCCATGAAAGAAAAGTCCAAGGACCCAAAGCTTGCGGATAAGAACAAGAAGCCCAATGACAGTACTAATGATCCTCCAACAACTAAAACCATTGATGACAAATATGTTACAATCTCTAAAGCACTTCCCCCACTAAAGGATCCACCAAAGATGGCAATAGGAAAGCCCATTCCTAAGATGAACCGATATGACTATGG
Source organism: Mitragyna speciosa (assembly GCA_024721245.1). Classification (NCBI taxonomy): domain Eukaryota; kingdom Viridiplantae; phylum Streptophyta; class Magnoliopsida; order Gentianales; family Rubiaceae; genus Mitragyna; species Mitragyna speciosa. The sequence goes on from CM045569.1 coordinate 4,863,339, forward strand.
TGGCCCAAGAGCAAATGGTAAGTACCCATTTGGGGGCCCAATGAAGGCAAATTCTCTCTGGTCAGACTCCGAAGTGGGGCCCTCGCCGTCCGAGGTGGCAGCAGCCGTGGCCGAAAGGAAGTACCCGCTGGACGAGGACCGGAGCTCGGTGCTGGATGGGTGGAGCTTGGATGAAAGCGTCGAAGGACTCAAATCAAAGCTGGAGAGGTGGCGAACGGAGCTTCCACCGCTGTATGATCGCGGCTACGCCTCGAGCAGTTTCCGGTCTACCGGTCAACACAAGAGAAGGCACACCACTGACGGTGGCACTGGGATGTTTTCGTGTTTTGGTAATATTTATGGCTATGAGTGCCAATGCATTTGTGGTAAGCCTCCAGGAATGAAGAACATGAGCGCAAGGTATCAGAGTTCTTCAGTTGGCAGTCGATCATTCTTTTGAAGAGCCCAGTAAAAAAGAAACATGTTTGCTTTGTTCTCTTTTTATGGGCTCTAGCTTGTGATCAAGGTGTTGAAGAGAAAACATTGTGTCCAATTTCCTGAACTCAGATGCAGCCTCAGTGCCTAAATTGAATCAAAAGAAGTTCTGAGAGACATGGCTGATATTAGCCACGTTTGTTGAGGTAGGGTGGTGGACTTGACAGGGAATGCTGTTGTTGCTACTAGGTCACTCTTCTCTTCTTCAATTCTTCTTCTTCTTCTTCTTCTTCTTCTTTTAACTTTTCTCTTTTGGGTTGTATTGATATACAAACGAAACTATATCTATCAGCATTTCCTTCTTGTTTCATTCTGGATTTCAATATTCAATGTTGGTTCATGTATATTGCTGAATATATGTTAAATTTCATCATGACTATTAGTTTATTAGATGTTAAAGATGAGTACTTCAATTCATTGTCGCCATCCTTCTTTATGTCCAAATGATTTTGTTGTACCTGCATAGTATGGTAGTTGTGTAGATGGTTTTTATCACAAGACATTGGTAAAAATTGCTAATTTTGCACTGTTAATTGAAGCTAGCTGCATCTGAAACTTGACAGATGCACTATGTGATATTTACCGGAGAAGGTTTAGGACCACTTAGTATTTTGAGTTCTTGTTACATGCGTACAGGCCCCTTTAGGACAGTCAAGTTGAGCCCGACAATTAAGCTACTCAAATTCAAGCTCGAAAAATTTTGTGAAACTCAAGCTCCATCCAGTATTAAAACTAGAGCTCAATTTTGGCTCATTAAAGACTTAGACAAACTCGAACTCAATTTGGATTTGTTCGAAAGTCAATGTTCAAGTCGAGCTCAAACTCAAGCATCAATAAAAATATGTAACTTTTTCAAAATGTACAAGTATTTTAATAATATTACATATCTATAAAAAATAATATTTATTTATTTATCGAACTCAAAAATCTCGTTTAGCTTTTCGAATCGAATACTTATAAATTCGATCTCGGTTTATATTACTCAAGTTTGGCTCGAGATCGAGCTCGAGCTCGAGCTATGTCGAGAACAGCCATACTCCCCTGTTAAAGTGCCGGTAATTTGGACCCAACGAGGTTTCTACAAAGTTGAAAATGTACAAGGAAAAAGAGACAAAAACTGAGGATAGAGAATGCCTTCTTATATTCTTTGTCCCAAGGATTAAAGGGAAAGGTATGTCTGACTAAAGTATTAATTTCACAATAAAGTTTCAATCTAATCATGATACAACTGTTCTTCTATTTCTCTATCCTCTGTTTCAAGGTCATGCCTTTTTGCAATTTATTAATTTATTTTTTTTCAACTGTCTGCTGAAAATCTATTGTTGGCTAGTATAACCAATTTGACGAGATTTCTAGTGCTTCGCGATTAAAAATTTTCCATAATTGTCAAGTGGTTGACAACTTCTAGTACCATACCATCTCTAATTGTCATGTGAAATGATTTTGTTCACGCTCAATGCTCTAGAATAACTACTTACAAAAACAATTGATTAACAGTTGATCCTTGATTTTTGTTATTAATTCCTTAATAAAAATAAAATTTTAAATTCTCTGGATTTATTTGTCACTGAGATCCGTGGGACTGATTAAAGCTCCTAATTGGTAGAAGAAAAAATTAAATATAATAATAGCATGTTTTAGTCATTCGCTATAATCTTTTTTTCATTTTCTTGCATTAACTAATATGTGAATAGATAAACGTACCCACAAGTAACTCTGAACCTAATAAAATTTTTTACTTTCAAAACCTATGGTGACTGTGAGAGTCTTATCTCACATTACGTAAGGTAAATATATATATATTTTTAACGTAAAGTAAATATTGCTTAATATACAATTGTTTTTTTTTTAAAATAGAACTTGTGCTATATCGGCTTTTTGCCCCTCTCTTTTTCTGATATTTTTGTTTCCGATTATATTTCTTAAATTCAATCACAAGAATTTATACTCTTATGGCCCCATCACAGTACACACATATATTGCACTATCCACTCTCACAAAATATAACATGGATAAAAGTAATATGCATCAATATTTCATATTCTTCTGACAAAAAAAAAATCAATATTTCATATTCAAACTCGACAAACTAATCTTTGACAACAATCTCTCAAACCTATTTGAGTAATAAGATTTCAAATATGGACCAAAAAGGCAACAGGTAATGAAATTTTAGTGCAGAGAAATGTTGGAAAATGATGGAACACTGTCTACGTAAATATGCATCAATGCAAGAGGCTACCAAGGAATATGATAGCGGCGTGGAGACAGAATGATGGCAGTTGTATCTCTTAACATATTTCATATCTGTGAAATATATGATCATGATGAATATGTATGTATTCTCCATTACAATTTACAGGACCCTGCTAAAAGCCTATGTAGAACAATTATAGCTTTGTTTTATAATGCATTTTTTTTAAAGAATGAAGTCTATTGGCATCAGGGCCTCTACCAAAAAAGAATAAGTAAAGATAATTCATTTTTTGGATTAATTTGATTTGATATGAACAGTTTTTTTTTTTGCATGCACAATCTCGATAAAATGTATGAGTATAATTATTGGCTACATCTTTTAATGGTACATATTCAACTTATCTTTGAAAGTGTACAATTGTTTTGTAAAATTATACATTCTTGAACTGTTATTTCACAGTTGTGGAGATTCTTAGCATTATGTATTGTAAGTCTAAACAATATTTATTTTTATGTTAATCCACTTATTCTTCTACTTTTTGCTATTCGACATGATAGATTGTCTTGCTAGTCTCTTTCAAGCATTCAAACGTTTTCTTTAGTTCCCAACGTGAGTATGATTTATCCTTTGGGGACAAAGTCAAACTAGTGAATATTTTGAAGGAAAGAGTAATTCTTTCAATATTCATTAGGTGTATGACTATAATTAATGTAAGCAACTTGTGTACATTATTTACGTTTATTCTTTTTTGGAGAGAATAAAACAAAATTAAGAACTACCTAATTTTTAAAACACTATCACTATAAATAAAGGGAGAATGCAATGGTGCATTTCAAAGTCTTCTTTTGTGTTATGAATGAGCGAAATTTACCACTATAAGTTTGAAATTGTAATGTGTCCAATAATATTCATATTCAACAAGAAAGTATATTAGAAAGCAATAAAAAAATGCCTGTTTTATTAGCTTTAGTGTAACTTATTTATTTACGTAAAAACTTGAGAATGTCCAAAAAAAAAAAAAAAAGCAATAAAGTGACTGTTTTATTAACTTTATTGAAAATTCAAGGATCAAAAACCCATGACATGATGCTCTTGCTATTTTTAATATGACTTCAATACATAAGCTTTGTAGTCTTAGTTAAATTTTCACTTTTAATAATATGTAATAATCTACTCTATCATGTCCATTTCAACTGCTATTTCAATGCATTTTTATAGCTAGAATTTTCAGAAGGGAAAAAAAAAAAAAAAAAAAGTCTACTGGCCTTAGCAAGTGGATTTTGTGAGAAGACCACAGTAATTTAGAAAGCACAATTTTTCATCAAAACCAAGAAATGACAAATTGTTGATGATGCTAATTTCAAGAAAATATTAATACATATAAGAGATGAAAATCAAAAGAGTACTTAATTAGACCTAAATTGATTGTGTGTAAACTTCGCATAAGTTAAGGGATCATTGCAAAAATTCATCTTGGATAAAAATAATTTCATTCTCAAGTAGCTCAAACAAGCGTTTGGATGGCTTTTTTTTTGTGTTTTTAAAAAATATTACTATGATAATTTTAAAAATTATTCTTAATAAATATATATATGTGTTATAAGAAAGTTAGTTAAAAAATGTGTTTAAATTTTTAAAAACATGTTTTTAAAGAAATCAACGAACAAACAAAGCCTAATATTCCAATGAAAATAAAATCTAAATAACAAAAATTCCTATTAAAGGAGGTAGGTCCCATAAAAGCCCCTGGTGAGGCGCGCAACCTTGCGGTCCACGTGGCACAAGGAAACATCCAAAATGTAACGTGACTTTGGGCCCCACATTGTCGGCTTGTCGCTCTAATGCGACAACCTTTCACCTTTTAGATCCGACCGCTAAGCTTTGTATCGCCAATAACTCGTGCTTCGTGTTTCTTCTCATCCGAGAAATTTTCTCAATTTTGTTTTTAACAAATCCTGAAAAAGAAAGTGATTATTACATCAGTAAATTACCAAAATGGAAATTAATATATTAAGACGTTAATAAAATAGTGGTTAATTTTTTCAAAAAACAAATGATTGATATATAAACAATGTAAATGGAGATCATTTAATCTTCAATTGTTCAAAAAAAAAAAAAAAAAAACACGCACACACATACACAAGATTGTCTTTTTTTAAAAAAAAAAGAAAATATAAAAGGTGGTATAAAATCACATCATATCATTATGTCAACTAGCATTCCAAACGCATGGAAGACAAATTACTAGTTTAAAAATATTTTCAGCAAGAAAAGAAATATTATACTTGTTGTCATATGTATTCCCACTCTTTGAAGGTATAGGCTAGATTTTTTTTTTTCTTTTATACGTCTGGTATTGGAAACACCTTGTGCATCACATGGGGTGTCATGTGGTGTACTAACATCAATTACTTGTCATCAAATATTACAAAACGTGACTCAACATTATTATGTGATGATAAATTATTATAGTTTTAATACACCACTTTAAAATGTACATGTTTCATTTTATATTTTATGAAAAAAAAAATGTACATGTTTCATTTCATATCTTGTTACAATGTGATACTTAGCCAACTTATCATGCAACATAGAGAATAAAGTAGCTCCCTAGTCAACGAAGCCATGCCCTAAACTCTAGGGACAGCAATATTGGCAAGTATAAATCGTATTGGAAAGTAATTAATTTGGATATTCATATTTTTTATTTTGAAAGATCAATACGAAAACCAATTTACTTTTGAGACATATTAAAATACTAAGAATTGCGAATAGATTTTATGTGTGCAAACTTAGGAGTATTTCTAACATTTATTTTTGTAACAAAACATAAAACAATAAAAAATGAAAATGTAGTGGTCCCTCTTGGATGCTTAAGAATTCTAGCTGTGGGAGCCATTACTTCTTTTTTTTTTTCACCCCTTGGTAGATAGGTTCTTTTTGGGTTGTGGATTGCTATAAATTAATAGTATCCATTCGATAAAATAAAACTCAGTAGTTTTTTTTTTTGTCCCCTGAAAGGAAAAAAAAGAAAAACATTCCTGGTTAGTTTTTGTCACTTTTCTTGCAGGCCCACAGGCCACTAGTTGGCAGTTGTTTTAGGTCTCTACTTTCCAGAACAAGGTTTTGTGCTGATTGTCTTCAGAATAGTAGACAGCAATTTACAAAGAAAGAAAGAAAAGAAAGAGCATGGAGAAGCAAAAATTAGAATATTTATGCTTTTGCTTGTAAAAAGACTCAACCTTTAGACTTTGGCCAATAATTTATTTTTTTTATGCTAAAGTTTAGTGACACCTAATCTTAATTAAGATTGTGATAATCTTTGGTACTGTTAGGAGTAATGACAATAGTAATTACGACATCTAGGCAAAGTTTGCTAGATTTCTCTTTGCTTATTAATCTTGTTTTAAGGATATGCCATTGTCCCTTTCCAATTTTTTGTTCTTTTGTCGGCCATTTGAAAGTTAATTAATGTTGTTAGTGTGCAAGTTAATTGCACTTAATTATGAGTCTAGCAATTCTTGTGTTAAATGCATTGCACTTTTGTACTATCAAGATGCTTGTCTCGAGAACTAACAAAGCTGAGGTTCATATAAGAAAAATCACTTCATTTTTATAAAAATTAAACTTAAAAATCTTTCGAAAAAATTAATTCTCTCATGCATTTCGGATATTCAATTTGAGGGTCTCACAAATTCGATAATTATTAAAATCATTTGGTCTTCTATTTTGGATTAATCAATGGAATTATAGCTTTTCTTCTTTTTTTTTTCTAAATTTCTTGTTGCTATACCTTCCTAAGTGCATGACAGTAAAATAAAGTACAAAAAGCAAAAGAATGAAATGCTTTACTTCACACATGATACTGTCGGGAAAATGTGTTAGTAATACAATGGATGACCAATTTCCTATTAATGAACACGTTTATAAAGGATTAGGATTCTTATTAGCACCCTCTTGATCATCTTGTCTGCTCCCACTATATGCTTTTTTACATGCTTTCTATTTGAAGAATTTAGATTGTGATCCTATTTTGGGTAGAAAAAGTTGCAGAAGAAAAATGTTCTTTAGGCCCTAAAGAAATCATGGATGGACTAAGGAGAGATGACACTTCGTCAGGTAAAAGAAAAGGAATTAATGAAAGAGAATTCAGTAATCAATAAATAATTGTTAAGCTCAATATTTTTATAACATCCATAGTCTATTGGTTTACATTAATTAATACAAGCAGTCTACAAAGTTATTTTTTCAAAATATATTTTCGAAATCACCATGTGTTCAATTGTAACAATTATTTTTTTTCGAAATCACCATGTATTATAATTGCAACAATAATTTTTATTTTTTACGATTTAAGAGAGATTCTAAACCTTACAAGGAGAAGGAGATGTAAACTATGTAATTTAATTAAATTCATGATCGAAGTGGTACCTTACTAAGTTTGAAGGAAACACAATTGCTAGTTTACTGTTTAATACAATCAAGTCTTTATGATCTATACATCAACTTCAACAAGTAAAATTTCTCCTTAATCTTTTAGTCATTGGAAAATCAATATAAACCAACACCTTGAAAATAACTAAATTTCGCTGTCTTGGCTTGTTGAGTCTTTTACTCATGCAATGCAGTTAATATCTTGCATGTTATAGCAACTTCATTTAAAAAACAACTGCAAAAGACAAAAAATAATTTAGTGTCCAAATTTTTAATTATAGCATGATAAAGATCATGCACTCTAGGGGATGAACTAGCGATAAAAACTAAATTTCAAGATCCAATATTGAAATTATATTGATTCCTTACTTATTTCACAGCCGCTATTGCAACACGATCGAATCGTCTTGAGTTGATTAGGAAGAATAAATAGCGGTTCATTCATCCCAAATTTGGTATGTCACAACTCATAGAAAAAGAAAAAGGAATAGCTTATTCATCCCAAATTTGTTTTGTTTGCCTTTTTTGGTCTTCTTAGTGGCAGAAACCAAAAAATTGACTAGACATCATTTTCATGGTACCTAATTTCAAGAACATATTCACAAACATGATGACTAACTGAGAATGCTGATAAAATGCAATGAAAGAAAAAGAAGTTTGAGAAATTGAACAAAACAAATGGAGAATTAGTAATCAAAAGTTGAAACTTGAGAAGAAAGAGTGCTCAAATTCCTCATTTTCGAGTGCTAGGCGCACTAGCAGACATATAGGCCCCATAACCATCACTCTCTCCACCATCGAATCCCCCACCACCTCAACCTACTTCTCCTTCTCCTCCTCTTCACTTTCTTTTGGCTCGCATAGGCATTGCACATTCTCCCCTCTACTCTTTTCTTGCAACCCTTTTGGTTTTTCTCTCATTCTGTCATGATGGAGCAGACTCTAGGCATTTTAGGTGGGCGTGGAAGTAGTGGTGGCCCTGGTGGCAGCAGTGGTGGTGGTGGTGGTTTGTCAAATGAGAGTGCATCATCAGCTGTGTCACAAGTGGAAAAAGATTATATGGGGTTCTCTTCAGAAGGTTCATCTTATGAAAATGAAGCTGAAATTGAGTTGGGGTTAGGCTTGAGTCTCAGCAGTGGTATTGGTGTGGCAAAGAATAAAGGGTCATTCTGGGGTGAGTGTGGGAGGATATTGACTGCTAAAGACTTGCCTAATGGCTTTTCTGGAAGAGCTGCTGCTAGTGGTGTTGCTGGTACAAAACGAACTGCTGCTGATTGTGTTAGTCCTGCTGAGAATGGGCCAGCAGCCTCAACTGGTGTCAGGTTAGGATTATGTTTATATTATTTTGACATGCAAAATGATTTCTTTTTTATTTGTAAGCCGTTTAATGGCTTTTTGGTGTAGCAGTATTTTCAGTGTTCATACACTAAATGTTAGATGTTCAACGGTTTTGATCTACTCTTTTTAATTCCTTTTCTATAGTTAACTTCCATCATGCTGTTTGATTAATTTTGTTGAGTTCTTTGATACCTTTTGGCATCCTAGTATTTTGAGTTTTTATTTGCTAGATGTTCTTTGGCAGCTTATGGTATGATTTAGGGTAGCCTTTGTTTACTTGGTGCAATTAGGCATCATGTTGTTGTCGTGGGACTTGTCTCACTTCTTTTATGACCCTTTTTTTTTATTAATTAATAATGTGGAAGCAATTTTCATATCTTAATTTGGAAAATTGTTGGGCTTTCATGCATCTTTGTGCTTCTGTGGCATGATTCTATTGCTAGGTTTAGTTTGATTGAACATTACAATTCACAGCATTTAAGAATCTTTCACGTCCCTCCTTTGATGGGAAAAAATAAACCTTGCATTTGTTTTGGTTTCTTGAAGCAGTCAGGTAGTTGGATGGCCACCTATAAGAGTTTACAGAATGAACAGCTTAGTTAACCAATCAAAGGTTCCAAATATTGAAGAAGACAAAGGAGTTGGCGGGAACGAAAAGAAGGAAAATTTGCAGAAGAAAATTAACTGTGGAAATCACAACAATGATGATTCCACTAAAGAAAAAGGTCATCTTGGTTATATAAAGGTGAATGTGGATGGACTACCAATCGGTAGAAAAGTGGATCTTAATGCTCACAAGTGCTATGAATCATTGGCTCAGGCATTAGAGGACATGTTCTTCGATTCAGTTTCAACCACTAGTTCAATCAGTAAGATCTTTTCTGTTTTTGCCTTTTAACTGACTTTGAATTGCTTTGTTCCAATCAGGAGAGGAAATATATTTAAACCTTCTTTGTTTTTTTTGTACTGCTGCAGCTGAAAGATTTAATTGCTTCGCCTTGTCTGATGATACAAACCCGTGAATCTTTCCTTGTTACCCTTGATTTAATTGCTCTTGTACTGTTCCCATTAGGTGGTGAAAAGAAACAGTTGAGACAGCTGCCAAAGCTTTTGGATGAATCATCTGAATTTGTGCTCACATACAAGGATAAAGAAGGAGACTGGATGCTTGTGGGAGACGTGCCATGGAGGTATGCAACTATACATGCCTTAAAAGTTCATAATGGCATAATATAGAACGATTGGCAACCTAGGAAAGAAATTATTGAAATTGCAGCATTGGACATTTATTTATCTATTTGACCTAATACTAAGGGGATAATTTTCACAGGTTCAATGAACGAAGAGATGCAAGTAATTTACTAAAATATAGTAGCCGGAATGTTAAAATAAGCCCCATCATTTGTAGTAATCGACCATGTAGCTCGTCTTAGGTTCAGATTTCTGTAAAGAACTTATAATACTAAAAGATTAAAATTACCAAAAAAAATATTTGGCAAATAGTAAAAAGAAGAAATGCCCAATTAGTCTCTAAATTAGATTCTCTTAGACTGAAGTTAATAGTCACAGAGACGAGATTAAACGACAAGAAAAGCAGAATCATAGTTTGAGATGTGGATTTCGAATTGTTGTAAAGCTTACATGCTTTTATGTGCCTTCTATTAGGATGTTTCTTTGCACTGTCAAAAGACTGAGGATAATGAGAAATTCTGACGCTAGTGGCAACGGTATGTAGTACAAATATTGACTTATCCATCCTCTAACAATATCGTCATTTTCAAGCCATAATTTTGCTATTTCTTTATTATCTTCTCACTTGATTGCAGCTCCAGCATTCCAAGAAAGGCACGAGAGACAGAAAGGCAAGCCTATTTAAAGTCAATTCTGGTCCTTTTCAACCACAGAACGACAGAAAAAATGAAACCACAGCTTACAAAATGACAGCAAAGAAAAGTAAAGGAGTTTAGGAGTTACCACAGATCACTGAGATCCCTAGTCGTTGTTACTTTTGGCTGCAATTTTGTGTTTTTGTGTTAACAGTCTAGTATGTCCGATTCAAATATGTTTTCACGCGTCTCTTTTACTCATACACAGATTTTCCCAATGTTACCCTCACAATGTATATATGTGTTGCTGTACATCCAGCTTCACGTGTTTGCTGAAAACAAGTTGATCTTTTTTCGTTATCGCTTATTATCATCACTGTTTTTGGTTTGTATTTAAAGAAGTTTTGTTTTTCTTGTATAGTCTTGCTAATTAACACATCAATGGAGAGTTTTGCTATCTGTAGTTCTACAGTAATAGCAAGGGCAACCATAGAAGTAATTAACTTGGTGAGCTTAGAACTCTGAATGAGGGTAAAATGGATGGTATTTAGCTCTTGGTTTACACAATTTAGGGGAGAAATTTGATGCTTGTCCAAGAAACGACACTTGTTTATAGTATTGAGTCTAGGTGAGCAATTAGATTAACTGCTCTGGACTAGGATATCACAGTTAACAACAATCACAATGAAATTGGAGTTGGAAGAGTTAAATCTTAATAATAATATTTACATTTGTTCTCCTATTTTGACAATGTTCACTACCGCTCTCAGCAGTTGGTTAAACTGGTCATTCAGATTAGCTATCAAGTGGCTGTGTAATTCCAATCCCGCAATCACCTGCTTTTAGTTTGATCAAAAAACTCTGTGACACTATTCTGGAGGTGCATCACGGAAATTAGATCCCTTTATATTTATGTACCACTTTTTGTTGCAAGCAATTTTCCCTCATCACAATAGCTGGAAAAGCTCAAAAGAGACTTTCTTTTTCTGGCATTAAAGGCGAATCCTAGCAAGTTTGTTAGGTAGGAGACAGCATTTGTGGCCATCATTATGTGCCCGTGAGAGCTGACGTCCATGCAGTGGTTGTATCACCTCTTTAATTCCAAGGTGTTCCAGCCACAGCAGGCTACAATTTCAGATGTTCCCTGCAAAAATTTGCACGTTTAGGTTTCACGTTTGAGGATCAAACCTAAGCCCATCGTGCCACATTGCTAGAATCCAAGACACAAATAACTGGTCCAGACCTGATTCTAAAGCAGACAACATAGTTTTTGCAGCATGCTTGCTACATAATGAGAGCTCAGCTAATCATGATCCTCATTGATGCATTTGAGATCTCCCATCTCTCTTCTTGCAATGACATCGAAGTAAAGACTACAAGTACCGTTTAACTAGGCGTTTATATAATGAAATAGATACCCCTGAACATGAAGCAGCATTTGCAACTCCCTTAGCATGTGAAACATGTATACAAGTTCAAGAAAAACCATATCATCTCCAAGATTTCTACGCAAACATTAGTATCTCCAATCGGCATTAATCCCACAGAAAAACATAATAGCATCGGCCACTACAAGCCAAAGCACTTGTGATCTCAATCTCCCTGCCCTAACCCTTCAAGCAGAAACCAAATAAGTACCTAATCTAAGACTTGCTAGCCTATTTTATATTGTAACACGTTTTATTCCACAGCATGAGCATATAGGCAATATGTCATACAATACTTGTCAAGTCAAAATTGTTCTTGTGATCATAAGTAGAATCTTAATCCATGATATTACCAGCCAATGCATTGTCCGAGTGCCACAGCTAAACATCAACTTGGACCACAAATGATTATGGACCTAAAAACACTATAAATTCACATGATTAATATTTATCCCTGCCTGTGAAGTCCATAAATCTCTAGGCTTTTTCTTGTAACTGTTGAAATTCGTCTCCCACTAACTCCAACCAAGAAGTCAGCACAGCACAAAAATGCCAAACCAGAGACAAGAAGTAGCTCATATTCAAGTAGGTACCCAAGCATCGTCACAATTACATTATAAGTGTGGTAGTACAACATAACAGTACAAAACTCAATCCTGCTGTCTAAGTTCTAGATAATATGTTATTCAGCATTAATAATTCATTAACAACCTCTAATTAGAAGAAAAATACAAAGCATCAAGGTTTAAGATCGATTACTTTGATGCCGCAGCTCCGGTAAGTTGATGCACGCACAGGGTACAATGGCATACTATGATCAATACAACTTACTGCAAAAACTCTCTTGGATCAGTGACATAGCCGGTTAATGCTGATGCTGCAGCAGTATATGGAGAAGCAAGATATATCTGGCCTTCTTTGTGACCCATTCGCCCAGGAAAGTTCCTATTTGTGGTTGATACACAGACCTGCAACCACAAAATTCTAGTTGTCAAGTTACGTTTGATGATGCAAGTTACAGACTGACCCTAATCTTGCAACTTATAGCAATTAATAGAACTAAAAGAGAGTCTCAGGCAGTGACCAACTTCCTATTTCTGAATAGATAACCTTGGGAATGTGAATCGAGTAAGCAAGTCTACTCCAAAGGTACTACCCAATTTTCAAACATTAAGCTCAGATAAATGCCAACTGAGACATTCTACCCACATTCATAGAGTCATTTACATAACAAAAGATCAAACATTAAGAGACAACACAAGAATGCTGTCTCAGATGCAAGTCCTGAAAGACGAATTCATTAAGAGTGATATTACAAAACTAAAAGAAGAAACTGATGGCAACTGTACATAGTAATGTATGCCTTACCATATACAAGATGAATATACCAATTTGTCGAGGAAAGCAGACAATTTAGATTATTCTACGATGCATCATACCATATTTTATGTTATCCTTTGGAGGTGTTTTTTCTTTATCTTTCATTTGCACCCATCTGTTCAAATCTTAGAGAAATCTTTCTGTGTCAGCCATGGAATGAAAATGTATTATGAAGAACTGTAACATTGCATACATAGAAATCAATTAAGCAGCATGAAAATGGATTAATGATACATATGAAATTTTTATCAACTAGTACAAACTTAACATGACATCATCTACATACATGTTTGGGCTGGTACCAATTTGAGGTTGAATCACAGTCCACTAAGTAACAACTTTCAGTTTAATTTTGCATAAATTTGCAGTATATATGATATTTGAGATGAAGCAAAAACATGAAGGCAAAGTGAGACACTTGGAGCCACAAGCAACTCCAATACATTAATACACTCAAAAGTATATCAGTAATCCGCTAATTAAGCCTCTACACATTTCCAATTAAGACTAAAATATTCTAATTGAGAAAAGCAGGCCATCATTGAAAGCGAAAACTCAATTAAGACAAAAGATTCCTCAGATGGGATTATCCTCATTTTGCCATGCTTTGTAATTGTAGCATCAGTAGCCATATGAACATGGTTTGTCCATAGGTGTGGACCATATTTTATCATAATTCATTTATCTCTCAACAGAATAATGGATAACTTGCCTGAGGCTCATTCATGCGTGCATAGGTGTCCCTTGGGCCTCCCAAACAAGCACCACAACTAGGACTAGCAGGTGTATCACAGCCAGCTTCCTCAAATATCTGAGCACAAGTTTTGCCACCAGATCCTGGGACTGGGAGGGCATATACATCCATCCAAACCTGAGAGATGGGAAAGGATTACCGAATGCAATGAGCCAATAGTTTTGGATCATGCATTTACGAAACTGAAATCCACAATGCAAAAGTTGTCAATATTATGGAGAATAATAACAAACCTTCTGGGTTGCAGGGACCAGGAATGTTGGAACCTTGACCTTCTTTCCCTACAAAAACAGGCATCAACTTTTTAAAGTTAAAAGAATTTAGGACCAAACCAAACCAGGCATCTTCGTTTTTGTTTTCCCATCAATTTTATTTAAGTAAAAAGAAAGACATCGCAAAGCAGGAACTTTCACATACCACAATGTAAACACACTACACACAGAGAACTCGGTAACATCTCCTCAACTAAGAACAGTTTCACAATCAGTGCATCATGAAATGGACACAATTTTTGTTGCAAGACAAGCCATTTGAGAAGGCTCTTAATAAACCAAAAGAACAGACAAAAGCAATAGACATAACAAGACAAACATTGTACTGTAGCAGTTAAATTGGCCCAGAACAACTTTGTCTTTGTCAAGAAAATGAATAACATATTCTAAGCCAGTTCCAGTGGCTCATAAAACAAAAGTGGCGGAATGGACAGATGCAACAAAGAAAAGATAATGTCAATACATATAATCATGCTTAATTAAGCAGATACATGCATCCGTGATTATTGGGTCGCTTGGGACATTCTTCCACTACTTGTAGCCAAGATTAAAAGTTCAAAAGTCAGATGGGAAAGTCTTACTGAAGCTAGAAAAACTTTTGCAGCAGCCATAAAATCCTCAGTTTTTCCACCAGTGCAGGATCCAATGTACACTCTATCGATCTTCACATCTTTGCACTCTCTCGCCAAAGCACGATTATCAGGAGAATGAGGCTGCCAAATCAGACACGACATATTTCGAACACATGAAACAGTGAACAAGTTAGTTTATTGTAAGTTGAGAGAATGTATTCTAGTCCATAATGCTTATATAATCCAGAAACTTTTCTGCAAATTCAAGATTCATTAAAACATGCAAGTTAAGCACTTGATATAACTCAGAACATTTGTAATCTTTCTTACAGGTAAAAACAAACTATTTTGAATCCCATTAACTTCATTAGAACCAAAGCCAAAAGGAAATAGATTGATGAACAATGCAGGAGCCACAAACAGAAATTCATTCATGAGACAGTCTTTTATACAGAATTAGAGGATTAGAACAGAAAGCAACACTGACCTTTGCCACAAGTGGTTCCAACTTTGAGATGTCAAATCTGTACTCTGAAAGAAATCTATTAAAAAAAAAAAAGCAAACTTCTTAGCAGACCCCAAGCAAGCAAAAACAGTCTAAACAAAGAAAACTCCTAATTAGAAAGAGCTCAAGCTAGCAAGGTGGAAAAAAAAAAAAGGAAAAGCCAAAAGGTTTGGATGAGCACATCACGTAATATACAGCAAACTACAGTTTTTAATTTGTCCACCTCATTACTGCACAAGCACAAGGATATTACCAACAAACAGAGGCCTTGCATATCTTCCAATGTTAAACACAATGAAAATTTTGTGAGACTAATAAATTGCACTTTCGATGTAATGAGTCTCAGACGATATTTCAGAAAGTAACCGAAGCTTTCATATAATTTGTTAAACAATTGCAGGCACAAACTTTCCTGCCTCTGAATCTCATCTAACAGCAAGATGCCTTTTGAGACTTAGAAGGTTAGCTCTTGCCATCAGTGGAGACATCTAATCCAAGTAATGAAGACAAGCAAAAACAGCATTATCAGTGGAAACAGAGCTACATTTGGAGACAGATAAGCCAAGCAATGAAGACAGACAAAAAACAACATTATCATCCGCCTATAGCTTGATTTTTGAACTCTGTTAAGTCCCTGCAACTGTCTTCAACTGAGGTAAATATGCCTGACTTTTTCTGCATAAGATCAGGGGTTGTTTGCCATTGATCTTATGAGCCCAGAAAACAACAGAGCAATGCCACACTCATGATTCATGTTGCACGTGCTTAATATGTTCTCATATTAAGCTTGCACCAAGACCAAGGAAAGGTTATTCAAAAGCAAGGCCAGCAATTTCTAGCACTAGAAACAATACTAGAACTTCAAAATACGGAGTATACCTTGCTTGCTCATCACTGTAAACTGGCTCATAATGCACAGATGTCTTGTCCTGTATCAACAAGAATGGAAATGTTCATAAGCTAGTTGAAAAGATTTCACTTTGTATCATAAATAACAATAACCATAGTTGTTTTGAATAAAGATCACTAAGAAGAAAATTACGATTTCAAATTCAGTGGCAAGAGTATAAGAAAAGAGGGGCAGCCGGGGCAGCCGGAGGTTGATAAGTCGAACCGATACATCCTTCTTACCTCAAGGTACTTATATGTGGTACTATCAGCTGGAACAACTCCATTTTTGCCCCCAGCTTCAACAACCATGTTGCACAATGTCATTCTTTCTTCCATCTATGATATTCAAAGTGATAACAACTAAAAATCTGATCTACTCAAGAGCAATAAACAAATCAAGCAAAGGTATAACAATCTGCTTCAAATAAAAGGTTCAAGAAACTCACAGTCAAACTTTCCACAGTAGTACCAACAAACTCCATTGACTTATATGTTGCACCAGCAACAGAAATCTCACCAATAATCTGCAATTTGAAGATCAATAAATGCTCAAATTCAGCTTTATATCTTTAAGATGGGGAAATTCCAGATTCAGCTTAATTTAAGCAGTGCCACTTGTTCTGTGTAACAACTTTGTATGCTTATAATTTAGTGAAACTTACTTGCAAAATTAAATCTTTTGCAAGCAAATAATCAGGCATTTCACCATCCATAACAAATCTCAAAGTGGGAGGAACCTGCAATAAGAAATATGAAAGTTCAGAGACAATCATGGAGGCAGCTACAAAAACAATTAAATCAAATTCTGTGAATCTAGCAAGCACAAAAACAACTTTCAACTGAAATAATTAAAAACAGGAGGAAATTCTTCAGAAACAGAAAAGGTCAAGCACCATTTTTGAGGATGTGTCCTATTACCAACTATTGAAATATACAGAGACACGTGAATCCCCACACACAAACTGATACATAATTTTTTTCTGCAACATGTGTATCTCAAAAATAATATGGACTAAGATGGAGAAAATAGAACTTAGAATAGAGCTTAAATGCAACCGCTGGCAAACAAAAACCTTAACCTCACCTTAACCGATAGCAGTTACACTACAAAATTACAACCATGAAAAATCGACTTGAAATCCAACAATCACATAGAATATGTAAATAATCTGTCTAGAACTTAATGAGCTTGAGTGTACATGATGAATACCTCAAGCAGTTCCACAAATGTTGAAAGATCAACCATATGGCAGATCCAAGATCTTTATAAATACATGTGCATATAGATAAAAACCTTAAAGAAGGATAAAACCATACAACTAGGTACACCTTTACTCAGGAAGAAGTAGGAAGCTAAGGGAAGGAAACTCAAGCCTCATAGGAAAGACACATGGTAGCATCCAAACAATAATGAGTATAATAACATACTAAGCAACAAGAGAGTGCGTGGGTGGGAGTGGGTGTTTTTTTTGTTTGTTGTTTTCTTTTTTTTTTTTTGGGGGGGGGGGGGGGGGGGGGGGGAGGAGGAGGAAAGAGAGAAGGAAGTGCAATCAGGAATCTTAAACATCAGGCAGAAACAAATAATTTACCTTAAGCAAAAGCTTTCCAGTGCCTAACACAAAACCAGCATCAGTATTGCCGATTCCAGTAGCAAACTGCCCAAATGCTCCAGCAGTACATGTATGGGAGTCTGTGCCCAGCAAGACCTGCAGGTACAGAGAAGAACACAAGAACACATCTTGGTGAAAATGTATAACATCTTAATCTTTTCAGGGCCTATTTAACTGAGAAGGACAAATGTGGAACCTCTCCAGGTCTGCAGTGACCTTCTTGAGCAAGAGCAACGTGGCACACACCTTTGTAATCAGGATTAGCCTGTAAAGTTATTGCATGAAAACATTCATTATATCAATTTCAACTTCATTATATTTACAGCAGATTAAAAACCTTAGCAACATTCCATTTTGAGTTGGCATCACAGTCAAACACATACCTTAAAATTGCTAAGATCTTTAATGTCATAGAAGTACTTGATATTTTGCTCATGACAGAAATCCCTCAAGATGTCCACATTACGGTTTGCTCTTTCATCTGTTGTGAATATATAGTGGTCGGGTATAATGACAACCTTTTCACGGTCCCAGACCTTTAAAGTGAGAGACAGGAAACAGATCATACGTCAGAGGCGGGCATGAATCTGATCAAGGTAAAGAATCTAACCAGGTACTCTACCATGTTTGATGAAGAATTTTAACTTATTAGTCTATTGTTTAACGAATCATAAGTGTTAAGATAATACCCTTTCAATTCAATGTAATGGCAATTCTAAACCAACAAACAACTAACAATTTGATGCCCGAAATAATTCAATTTACAAACTCAAAGCCCAAGTACTTCCAAGAAAAATATCAACAGCCTGAAATGCTAAGCATCCCCCCCCCCCCCAAAAAAAAAAAGAAAAGTGCTTATAGTAGCTCAATTGGTGATAAATTGGCTAGTTCAATTAATAAATATACCTTTGAATTTTCCCCAAATTCTCTCTTGAAAATACCAATAGCACCAGGTCCACAAACATCATGAGTCATCAGAACATCAATATTGACCCACACATTCTCACCAGGGCTCAACTGTGGTTTCTCTGAAGCCCTCGCCAATATCTTCTCAGTCATGGTCATTCCAGTCTTGACCTAAAAAGATCACAAATTTACCGCAAACCCACCGTGAAAATCCACCAAATTCAAAAACTCATGTCTCAAAAAATTAAAAAAAAATATATTTGAAAAAAAAAAAAAAAACCCAACTGAGCCAGTGGTAGCTGGCCTTCTTTCAGATTGCTGGGGAGCCATCACAGACACAATTTTCTTGGACATCCTTTTCTGGGATTTTTGTACAGAGAACGAGGCTTGCGAGGAGAAAGCAGAAAGGCCAACATCTTTCTATTTTCACCCAAATCCACCAAGAAAAAGGGCAAAAGAAAAAAAATCAGCCATAAATTAGGGGAAAATTTTTAGCCAAAAAGATGCAATCTTGATGATAGTTTCAATCGAATATATGCAACTAAAATACACTACCTTGTAAATTAAAGGCGTAGTGGGCGAGGTAATGGCAGAAGAGGCCATTGATAATTGAAATTTCTGCTAAAGCTTTGGGTATAGAAAGGCGGAAGAGAAGTGTAAAGAGAATTTATTCTTGGTTTTCTGTATTTTCCAGTTTTTCCTTTTCCTTTTCCTTTTCCTTCCTCCCTTTGGCGGCGACAGCGTGAAGTGTGCTAATCAAACGTAGGATGTGAAGTATTTATTGTCGTGTGTCGATCAAACGTAGGATGTAACCCAGCTCCAGATATGAGGTCAAGAGTTTCTGAAAGAGGCGAGGGTCAGTACAGTTGCCAGAACTAAATATCTTTTACTATTTATGTGAATCTCACCGGTGCTCCCTTTAATTTTTGTTTTTGTTCCCCTACCGGATGGCGTTAAACTCGAACTTAACCCTTGTTTATCAAGTTTTAATCGAGCCTGATTAATTAAGATACAAAGGATCAATGTAAAAAAATTTTTAATTTATAAATGCAACAACAAGATACCTGGTATTGTAACGAAGTTCCTCTTTACATATGAATTTGTGTTTCTTTTTTATGTAAAACATGATTGATATGTATTTTAAAACTATTCTTCTTCTTTTTTATCAAACTTATCAAACTTATAGTATTACATTTAGAGGGAAAAAATGACGGTAATAGAATTCGAACCCGCAACTTATGGGTGGTGTCGTAAAAGTCTAATCGCTAATCTTATTTATTCCCAAAATCATTCTTTTCATTTGTGATGAAATATCGGCATTTTGATACAAATAGTATATAAATTTTATATATAATCTACTGGTCTCAATCTAATGCAAAATGATCAGTTACCAATTTGTTTGGTGGAGAAAAAAATCCAGTCATATAAAATTCAAATGACTGACCGTGTGATGAATATACTCCCATAGGATTCCTCCTCTCTTCCACAACCAAACTAACGCTATCACCGCTCTTCTATTACAAAACAAACAGTAAGTCATAACATTACAACTCTAAATGCAAAATCGAATTTCCTCCTTCCATTCATCTCCATATCAATTCAGCATAACTGATTTTTGCACACTCCAAATCTTGGCACCAGGAGAAAGACTGTTGTAACATCATTTAACTCATATTTGCATCATACTAGATCCCAAATGGACATTTCTACATAACGTATTTGGTAAGAACATTTACTTCACTATTCGGATTGACTAGATATAATGTAGACATCAACGAGATTGATGAATAAGATGACCAAAGTTATAGATCTGACTCATGAGTACCTTGGATTTTCTACGTAACTCCCAGATAATTACCCTCAAGCAATGAGGTATCAGTACCAGTTTCAATAGCCTGTTGCAGCCATTGTGCTATATTGTGATCATTAAGCAACTCCTTATCTGAATCTGCAGCTTGTTTTGGCTTTACAAGCACGCTCCCAAAGATGCCTTTGGTTAACCTTTGTAGTTTATAAAATCTATTTTTTCATGAACAATGATCATACTCTTTTTGCATGCATGCATGAATATAAACTCACTTGAAACTTTAAATCCAATTACGAGATTAGCTTGGATTAAAGGTAAACTAGATGTTTTTTTTTTTTTTACATGATTAATCTCTACACTATGATATTGGTTGATGAATTATGCTCAGGATTCTTACAAAGTGAACAATTGCAAATTAACACCAAATAAGATTATGAATCCTAGTTGTATGCAGAAAATGGTGAAGGTTGCGACACAACAAACTGAAAATAAAGAAAGGGAAACTATTACCAGTAGATTTGCGTCATAAAATATTTATTAATAATAAATGAATTCTTGTGAAACCGGCCATGTATTTGTCTTTTTTGTTAAATTTTGATATGAGTGAAATTGTCGTTGAATTAACGTTTAAATGTGATGTATTAAAACTTAATATCATATAAATAGTAGCATATACAAGAAAATTTGGATATATTTATCCTTTTTAAGTCAAAAATTATTTTTTAATGTGTAATCCGAAAGAAATGACAACAAAAAACATGTGATTTAAAAATTTGACAACATGTAAATCTAATTTTCTCTTAAATTAAATGTAATACAAAGGGAATTCGTCATACTTGATTCATTGGCGTCAAAAGTTCTTCGAGTGTAAGTTCAAGATGAAAGGGGAAACAAATTCAACCTCTCCCTAGTGTAATATTCTTTGAATTTCAACTTTTCAGTTTTCATCTCTTCTTTGATACCATATGTTTGCATCTTTTTTTGAAATTTTATTTATTCGCAAAATAGCATTTATATTCTTCGTTTATTAGTATCATATTGGATCTACATTTTTTGCGCATGTATGTGTAAAATTAAGAAAGAATATGATAGATTGTGTTTTAAAAAAAAAAAAGCAAATTTTATTCCTTAAAAAAAAAGTCCTCAAACTTGACTTGGTATATTGTTTTCTATTTTTAGTTCCTCCCCTTATCTGTTTCTTCCTTGTAGCACTTGGACTGCTAATTATGAGGGGGAAGCAAGAACTTTGCAAGTACAAATTATTTGAGATAATGTACGAAAATTGTATAAATAAATACAAAAAATGGAAATTATGACAGTGTTTTTGGTTGCCTAATACATCACATTAAAATTCCTAATAATATCATATATGAACATTGTAATAGAATTAATTTTTGGCTCATGCATAGTGTGAATTGCCCTATTATTATACAAGTAAATATTTTCTATAATGTCAGTATAAAAACTTATTTGCACGAGTACATTTAGATGCATACCACATACACATAAAAGTAAAATTTAAAATTGAATAAAGGTTATGTAACACACATTTAGACCCGCCAGTGTAATTTTTTTTTTTTAATCAAATCCACCATGTAAGAGAAATTAATCTTTGTAATATTGTAGATAGTATTTCAAATAATAAATTAAAAAAAAAACAAAGAAGGGTGAAACTGGAATTGTAACAGTTGAAACCCCCAAAATCTAGTACTGCTAACTGTGTTTGGGAGGAAGGAAATGAAGGGAAAAGAAAAGAAATAAAAGGATTTTAAGGTGTTGTTTTGTTTGAGAGTAAGGAAGGAAAAGAAAAGAAAATTTACTTAATCATTTTCCTTTATTTGGGAGGAAAGAAAGAAAGGAAAAGAAAAGAAAGAAAATAGAAAAAAAAATTGATTTGTTTTGATTAAAAAATTTTCCTTTTAAATTTAGGAAGAAAATGAAAGAAAAAATAAAAAATTTCTTTCCCTCTTTTCTTTTCTCTTATTTTCTTATCTTTTCTTTTTTTTTTTACCCCAACTCTCAAACTAAGCCTTATTACTTGCACTCCATAGATTTTTATTTGTACGGTTTTACCGCACAGGCACACCTTTTCTTGCTGACAACTGCTGCCTGCTGCTTTTCTGCTGTGGCAATAATCTCTGGCGGGAAGAACAAAAGCCATTGAACAAGAGTAATAATGCATTACTGGATAATGGCAAGGAACGTAGCCGCTTCGCTCCCTCGTTGGCGCTCTGTTTCTCTCCTTCTCTCTCCCTCACTCAACCACCTCCATCTCCACCACCTCCACCGCCACCGCCGCTTCTTCAGTTCGTTTCCTTCTCCCTCGCTGTAAAATCTCCGCCCTTCCTCTCTTTTTAGTGTATATAAAGATGTGTGTTTGATGGGTTGTTGATATAAAGATTGGATTTTTGTTGTATGTTTGGTTTCGGAGTGCGGTAAAGTTTCGATTTTTACTGTACCTGAATAGTTTTTTTGCTTTGTTTTTTACTGGGTTTGATGTATAATTTCGAATTATTAACTTTGTTGGGTTTGATTTTACTGTTAGTCATTGAGTGTTTGAGTGTGCTTTTGCGTTTGTTTTTTGAAAGAGTGTGTTTGTGAATGCGTGAGTGTGTGTGTGTGTTTGGGTGTGATTGTGTGTGTATGTGCGAGTCTGTGTGTTTGAGAGTGTGTGAGTGAGGGGTAAAGAAGCTCTTTTTGTATCCTTGATGACTGGGAAGGGAATCCTGTTGGCAAGAATATTCATTGACGTGTTTATTTTTTATTTAATTTTTGTAATGTTTTGTGTTCGTGGAAACAGCAAACTTCCATATTTTGCATTCTCCTCAAAATTCTTTCGTCTTCCTTGCATCATTACTACCACTATGATACTGGATTTTTACCATGCATTGCCAATAAGGGAGTGTCTGTGTGGTAAAAAAGAGTACCATATGTACTATGTAGTGCCAAGCAACATCAGCCAATTCAACTTATTAATTGCTTTATTCACATTTTTTAAGACTAAATAGAGATGCCACAAGTTGTTCTGCCAGGTTCTTCCAGCTTTTATCATGTTTTAGTATATATAAGCTAATTTGAGTGGTTATGTATAATTTGGAGTACTTACCTCATTCATAACAGTATAAGCCGGTCCGAGCAGAGATGTCTCAAAGAGCGGAAGTTTTTTACAAAATCATGCAAAAAGGTCAAGCAATTGAATAGCATCCTTGAGGAAAAAGATTTGAGCCATGTTTTGTGGTGGAAGGAGGTAAGCTAGAGAAACGGCTTTTTTTCATCTTGTTCAATGTAGTAAGCATATGTGAGTGTGTGTGTATTGTGTAATATCCGTGAAAAGAAATGAAAGTTTTCATTGTCATTTATTGCATGATTTGTTGCTGCTATGTTTCAGAAACTGCAGATGTGCACAAAGCCTTCTTCTGTTTCACTTGTCAACAGGCTTGCATACAGTAATTTGCTGGGTGTGGATAGCAACTTGAAAAATGGGAGGTGAGTCCTTATTTCTCTTTAGGTCAGTAGTGGAACTTTTGTCTTCTTTTACTGTTCTTGAACTTCCTTTTTTATCTTTAAGACCATCTATGCTTCTTCTCTTTTACATTAGGAGAAATTTATCTTTGTTCATTGGTTTATGCCCTCTGCTTTGGCATTTGTGGAAATGTAATGTACTATAGGAACTGAGATTGCTGAGAATTAATGAACATGTTTCTTTTATGTCACCGATTTCCTGATTCTTATGACAAAATTTCGTTTCATGCAATTGACAATATTTCATAGGAGCGTGTCGATGCGATATAAGTTAGGAAATTATATCCTTTAATCTAGTTCTACTACTCCTCGTTATGCTAAAACTTGAGTTGCAAATAACAAGAACTTAAATCTGACAGTAATGTTGCTGGCTTCACTAACAAGATGGCCTTTTTGTATGCCAGTGGTGTGGAGCATTTTCTGTAGTATTCAGATAACATATTGGTTTCCTTATCTTGGATCGTGTGTTGTTCTTTTCCAACGTCCATTGAGTTAAGAGGGAGAGTTTTCTATGGATGGGCACAAAGGAATTCAATTCATGATATATAAATCTTTCCTTTCAATTTGGCAGAAATATGTAAAAGCCCATTCCCTAAAGGTTATATTTTTCTAACTAATTTTTTTTTTCTGGAACTTAGGATCGGTACTGAATATTTGTTTCTCTCTTATCCTATGCATGCATGTTCTCTATGCCTGCGTAGAAATTATTGAGTTGGCATTGGCTTAATGGACAAAGTGTTGACTTTCCGTTGTTTTCTTCTAGTCTGAAGGAAGGCAATCTTAATTGGGAAATGCTGCAATTCAAGTCAAAATTTCCACGCGAAGTTTTGCTGTGCAGGGTATATTCTCTGATTTATTCTTCTCGCACATGATATACTAATATTTGTTAATTCTTCCTTGAAATGACATATTCAGCCTTGTGATATTATCTGAACAAATGACATTGTGGAAATCACCAATGTGCTTTTTTACAGGTTGGGGACTTTTATGAAGCCATTGGGATCGATGCTTGTATCCTTGTGGAATATGCTGGTCTGAATCCTTTTGGTGGTTTGCGTTCAGACAGTATTCCTAGAGCAGGTTGTCCAGTAGTGGTAAGGCTTTTTTTTTTCCTGTGTAAAATTTATTACTTCTTCCAGCTTTTTGTTTCTTTCTCATGGTTGATGGATCTGTTAGGATATCCAATCAAAAGCTCATGATTTTTCCTATGTTGATTTATACGCTAGTTTCATGAAAATGATCAATGAGTGATATGCATAAGCATTGAGAATTAACAATTGTGTTAGTTCCCGTTATGTGTTCTCACCATATTCATATAGGTTGTTAGTTGTAGCGGTGTTAGGTGTTGGTCAGTCTGCCTTTTTCTGTATCTGCAAATTTTCACTATAAGCTGAAGTTCAACTGCACGAATGTCTTTAGAGAAGGAAAAATTATTTCCTTCATGAATATCTGTATTGGAGTGATTAATGAAGAAAAATGATGTCCTTAAGGTTTCAATCTCAAGTATTCTTATTTGCTACGAACATATGGTGCTCTTAAGATGGCAGAGGAACAGTCCATTGCCAGTTCCATATTTATATATTTTAATGTATGATTTTTTGGCTTTTGAAAGTTTTGTATGATATGGTTTTCTGAAAATTTTCCCTAAAAATTTCATGATGCTGATTGTTTTGTATTATATGCACTGTGCTTCTTTGGCAGAACTTAAGACAGACTCTGGATGACCTCACACGCCATGGTTTTTCTGTTGTGAGTACTCAGCTTCTCTATTTCTATCTGTTTATGCTTGGAGACCAATGGATGGCATATAAAACAAAGCAGAGACACTTAAACCTGGACTTCCATTCAACCAGAGCTTCTCTATTTCTATTTGTTTATCGTTTAGAAACCAATGGATGCAACATAAAACAAAGCAGAAACGCTTGAACCTGGACTTCCATTCTACCAAAGTATCTATTCCTCTTACGAAAGCCTCTATAAGGCATTCCAGAAGGCAGCGATAGTCACTGAAGCTTCTTGTGTTTTCTCCAGTAATATGAATGAATTAGAAAGTTTATGTTCATCTCATATGAGTTTTTTTTTTTTCTGAAATAAGCTACTCATAAAGCACATAAAAGTGCTGTTACTGCCTCAGATGTTTAAAAGACAAAGCATGATTTATATCTGCGACCTAAAGTTCTGAACCTCATTATATTGAACTTCTACCTTGAGACTACTTTACTTTCTTTTTCTTTTTCTTTTCTTTTCTTTTCTTAATAACTGAATGTGGAAAGTCCCCTTTTTCTTTAATGGAAAGCTGAAGAAAATTCATGTTTATCCAGCTGCTCATTGCTAAGCTATACTCCAATTAGTCTTCCTAGCAATAAATTATCTTTCTAAGGTTTTACTTTATGATATTGTGTTGGATAAATGATGCGGCTAGTTTCTGAAGTATTTGTATTTTTGTAGTGCATAGTTGAGGAAGTTCAGGGTCCAACTCACGCTCGTGGACGTAAAAGTCGTTTCATATCAGGGTAATTATGTGCTAATGGCTTGGTGAATTTTGGATTTGCTCTCTTAATTGTTTATTTTGGCTGTGGCTATTATGTTTTCAGAACTCTTCTTTAGAATCTTCTTTATTTTCATGTATTCATGAGATTGTTTAATTGTTATCCTAATCACTTGTTCATTTGTTTTCTTGACTTATCCGTGGTGATGGGATTTGATTAGCTACCTACCTGTTTAGAGTTGCAACTATCCATCGTAACATCAGTGGTTCTACCTTTTAATAGTTTGTTGAGAGTACTGGGAAGTATGTGGTTGACAAGACTAGAATCTATTTGCTAAATATTTTATTTAAGTGACTTGCAAAGCAAGTGAATCGTTATTAAATGGAACCCAGAAAATGTAGGTATGAATTATCAAATACAGGCCAAAAGAAAAAAAGAAAGTCTATGCGATGGTAATTGCGGTTCAATTGTGGCCTCTTTCTTGAAGCCTGATATTGTGTACTGGAAATTTTGCCTTTTAGTATAGTCTGATCTGTGAAATTAAGATCGATATGTTTTTTCTGCTTTCCTATGTCGTGATGTTGGAGTATTGTTCATTATTTGTTTTTGTTGTAAGCGTGAACTTTTCATGTATGCAGGCATGCACATCCAGGCAGTCCTTATGTCTTTGGACTTGTTGAAGATGATCGTGATCTTGATTTTCCAGAGCCAATGCCAGTAGTAGGTATGAACGTATATAGACTTCTTAGACCATGGCAGCTAGTTTACATGAATTTTTTGATGATTATTACCTTGAAACTTTTCTTATTTTTATTCGATTTTCTAGGAATTTCCCGTTCGGCAAAGGGATATTGCATAATTTCAGTGCTGGAAACTATGAAGACTTATTCTGTAGAGGATGGTCTTACTGAAGAAGCCCTAGTTACCAAGCTCGGCACTTGTCAGTGCCATCACTTGTTTCTTCATTCATCATTGAAACACAATTCATCAGGTTTGCAAGGCCACTCTTTCCCTTTCCTGATGCCTCGTAACCTTTTTTTGGGGAGTGATTGTACAATTTATTGATGTCTAGACGGCATATTTTTTAAAGATAACTGACGTGTGATTCTGCCTCTTTTATATAATCCTTCCCAGAAATAAAACAAGAACTAGAGAAAATGGGAATAAGGAAAAGACAGACCTCCTACTTTCATTCTACATTATTCTAATGTCTACTAACCATGAATAATTCATAATATTGCATTTTGCTGATATCAATTGATTCTAGTTGGACCTAAGAAGAACAGAGTCTTCTCCACAGGAACTTGTCGCTGGGGAGAGTTTGGTGAAGGTGGCCTCTTGTGGGGAGAATGTAATGCTCGACATTTTGAATGGTTTGATGGCAATCCACTTGATGAACTCCTATTTAAGGTCTGCAGTAAATTTTTTCTGTAATTCCAATGGAGCCTGCATTTTGGATTTCCATGTTACTAAGTTTCGAATTTAACAATTTTAGGTGAAGGAGCTTTATGGTCTTGATGATGTTGTCACATTTAGAAATGTCACTGTTGCTTCAGAAAATAGACCCCGTCCTTTGTATCTTGGAACAGCCACTCAGATAGGTAAGTTGTATCAGCATCCTGTTTGCAACAAGTGAGTTTAAACTGCAACTTTTTATTTATTGTGTGTACTTGAAGGTGCCATACAAACTGAAGGAATTCCTTCTTTGCTAAAGGTGTTGCTTCCATCAAATTGTATGGGTCTTCCTGTCCTGTAAGTGAGAAATTTTTCTGTTTTCATTTCATCCTTCTACTACCATCTACTTACATATCCCAAGATGCCACAGACAGTTCTACAATCATATTGGTGACCCCTTCCAGAGCAGCATCCATAATATTGCAGTCAAAACACTCCAAATATTGTCAACTTTGTTTCCTTCTATACTTCCTCCTGAGTTTATCCCCCTGTAAATTTTCCTCCGAGGATAAAGCATTTGCTTTTGAAGTTTTGTTTTGTCTTTTCCTTCTTAACTAATTTTCATATTCATGTGGCCCTGTTGTGAGAAGGGAAGCCTTTTTTAAGGTGCACATGGAGCTGATGCCAGGGAAAATTTTGATGAGTTGGGATAGGTGCAGGCATAATTTTTCAAAAAACTATGAAAGCTTTGAACATTTAGTCTCTGCATTGACATAAACGGTATGCACAGATGAAAATGAATAAAATTGAAAAGACAGAGACGTGGTTTTCCTATTGAGGAAGAAGCACTGGAGGAGAATAGAAAGAAATGAGAATTCCTGTCTGCTAGGGCATGGAAGAGTTGTGGTGATGTAGCAATTGTTAATTGATCCAAGTGGGTTACCAGATTTGGGAGGTGTGATTTCTTCTTAACAGGAGTTTGATTATTTATGTGAATTACAAGCATTGTGGAAGTTGTGCAAATAGAGGAGGGTAGTTGTTGGTAAGAAGCACTATAGTTTTGGCATCTCGGGTTTCAGAATGTTTGTTATTATAATATTTTGCTAGTAAATCCCCAGTCTTCAATCATAATAAATATTACTCCAATTTCATAGTTTCCCAAAAATTCGTGGTCTGGTGTGATTGTAGTATGAGTTGCATTTCTACAAGCTATTTTCTAGAGGAAATAAATTTTTTCGCTCACTGTATATCTGTAAAATGTCCTTTTTGGTACAGTGTCGTCGAGGGTGTTCTTTTCCTTGTTCTTGTGCACTTTTTTATGGGTTTTTTTGGGGGCCCGCAGGGAGCAGGGTTTGGGTTGGTTGTTGGAACTATGAGGGTGGAACTTCTGGTGAAAGTTTATGGGGAGAACTGAGAAGCCAAAGCTGGAAGACGAGGATATTCTGGCTTTCCAGTCAGGAAAACCGAAAAGAAAATTATCGGGCTGAACTGATGAACAAGGATGTATGGTTTTTGCTTTACCAAAAGATACATGGTTGAGCAGGAAGAATCATGGGTGGCTGTTTTATAGTAAAAAGAGAGAACTGAATTTAGGTTGACTCGGCCTTACCGCTGTATGGCACATGAAATCCTTGCAGTCTTTTGCATTCCCATCCTCTGCCCTTTGTATTCTCTGTGATACTTTCTTTGGTTTTAAAACATCCTTTATTTTTATATTGAACTGCTACATTGCAGTCCGCTTTCTCTCTTTCTGGTCACAATAAGCTTCCTTTTTTATGCTAATAGTAACAAAATTTAGCTTCTTGTTTCTTGTCTTCTTCATTGGCCCATTGGATCATGCATGTTTGTCATTGGGGCAATGGTAGTAGTTTCCTTAGTCGGTTGCTTGTTCTTCTCATAGGTACATGAAAAGTCTTCTCTTGAATCCTCCTGCTTATGAGATTGCATTGACCATTCAGGGTGAGTGCTTCTATCTTCTTATATTTAATTAGTTAAAGACAGTAGTCTAATCCAACATCTCTTTGTCACGCTTTTCTCTAAGTTTTTGTAGGTTTGTTACAAACTAGTTACTTTGTTCTATGTATATTATGTCAGAAGGTGTAAAATTAATCTACTATTTGTTTCCAATGTGATTCTTTTTTTTCTTTAGATGACTGTGTATAAATCCCTCTTGATCCGTCTTGTTATCTATATCTTAGTTGATGTTGTTGTTGTATTTTGCTCTGCTTTCAACTGGGTTCTTGCTGAAGTTGTCACTTCTGAGAATTATAGTTATATAATCACACATCAAGGCTGTTTCTCAATTACAATCATCATACTTAATCTAAACGTGTCTCTGCTTTTCTTTTTCTTCCTTTCGTCTTCTCGTTTTTGTTTTAAGAGTTTTTGGTGAACAAAAGTGGAGTTGATTTTTTATTTTAGGAACTGACATAAAGTTTGAAATGTTGATTCAGATTTGAAATCTTACTAGCTTAGTTATAACATGTGGTAAAGCAAAAGAACTAAAGAACATAACTCTACAAAGCATACACCTCTTTCAATTGAAGTCCCATGTTCCACCATTTCACGGATCTAGATCTATTGACATTTTCCATTGTGTGGATCGTTTTTCTATTCTTTTTCTTTTGGGTGGTGAATTTGTATTTCTCTCATTGAATTTTATCATCTTCCTCAGTTTTTAAAGCATATTGTAATGGTGCTGAGTGTTACATTTGTTGGGCCTTGGAGCCTTGGAAGATGCTGGCTCAGGCAGTTGGGGACCTGGGTATTTGGGACTGAGGGTTGGTTGAATATGTATTTTCTTTTATCTGCTAATACTGTTTTTACTTTTGCAGAAATATGCAAGCTCATGAGCAATGTGGCATGCCCAATCCCAGACTTCACTTGTGTTCCTTCAGCAAAGGTTTTAGCCATTGCCAAAGTGGTTATTTAACTGAACTAACTGCATTGGAAGCTGTTGACTTCCTTTTTCGGTTACTTTTACTAACTCATAGGATGGAGGTTTTTCTGCAGTCGACCCGGATTAATTCAAGAAAACATTATGGATCTCTTTGCAGGATTTTATGACAATTTAATATCACTAATGATATTTAAGTGGTGTTTGTGATTTAATTTTTTCTACTGGTCTTTCATCTTATCTACAATCTGTTTTAGCTGAAGTAAGTATTTTGCTTGACTACATATTATTGTGCTTGGAAAGGAATTGGTGACATTTTTGGTGCTTTAGCCACTGAATACTCTATATAGGTATTCCTTTTACAAAATGTTGGAAGTTTGACATAGGTATAGGAACACTCTTGAGTTGAGAAATCTTTTCCCAGGGAATATTAGGTATCAAAGCAGAGAGCAAAGTTTCAAAATTTTGGGAAAGCATTCTGGTAAAAAAAAAAATAGAGAAAATAATTGCAACTTTTACGAATGTAATTTCAAATGAAAATGTTTATTGCTTATATAAAAACTCTGTTCACTTGAGTAAGCATATTTATCTTCTCAAATTGTGATGCCATTGATTATGATGGTCGAATGTGGAACTTGATCCAAACCATAAACTTCAGCCATCTGCTCAAATTGCTTTCTAGAAACTTGAGGTCTGGAACTTGTCATTCTCTAAATAAAAGGGTGGCTTAAGCGTGATATTAGTTTTTCGTCTCCCTTTGCATGCCTTAAACCTACTTGAAGTGGTGTTATAGTGAAATATATTACTAAAAAGCATTATATGGGTACTGCCTTCCCTTTATTGAGTATTTTGATTGGTCATCAGGGATTAATCCATGATTTGGCCTCAGGTTCATTTTTCAATTTTGGTATACTTGTATGGTTTTTTGTGTTTCCTTATCTGAACCTCTATTTTGTTGTGTTTGCAGCTTGTGAAATTACTTGAACTGAGGGAGGCTAATCATGTTGAATTTTGCAAAATCAAGAGTGTGCTTGATCAAATACTTCAAATGAATAGGAACTCAGAGCTAAATGAAATTCTTAAATTATTGATGGATCCGACATGGGTAGCTACTGGATTGAAAGTTGAATTTGAGACATTAGTAAGTATCAATTATTTACTGCTTCGGGATGTGCAGCCTTCATCATGTACAGTTGT
This sequence comes from Mitragyna speciosa, assembly GCA_024721245.1. Lineage (NCBI taxonomy): Eukaryota > Viridiplantae > Streptophyta > Magnoliopsida > Gentianales > Rubiaceae > Mitragyna > Mitragyna speciosa. The sequence goes on from CM045569.1 coordinate 4,895,231, forward strand.
ACTCATGCCTAGTGTATGTCTGGACGTGCAGACATTCATCACGTATGCTGACATTCATGGGATTATAGATTGATGTACATATTATTGGCATTTTCTAAGTTCTTCAGAAGCTTAGTGTTCCTAGTGTAATTTGTCTTTTTCCTCTTGTAGGTTCATGAATGTGAATTGGTATCTAGAAGAATTGGTGAAATCATCTCCTTGGATGGTGAAAGTGATCAAAAGATTAGTTCTTATCCAAATATTCCAAATGACTTTTTTGAAGATATGGAGTCTTCATGGAAAGGTCGTGTTAAGAGAATCCATTTGGAGGAAGCATTTATTGAAGTGGAAAATGCGGCAGAGGCATTATCTTTGGCTGTAAGTTCTATGCTCCACTATGATTGTACATTAGGAATATTATCTTGCATGATGCTCATGTGTAAGGTAAGATACATAGTGTTAGGTTTGAACTATAATAGTTAATGCTATTTTTTTATATTTATCTTTTTAAAACTGTAAGAGGTGCTTTTTGTTAGTAAGATGCCTTGTGTTTATTCACATGTGGAACAGTCCATTTGGCCTCTTGGCTTCCTCACTTGAAACAGTGAGGTGTCAGATGTAGTGCGTAATGGTTTCAGAATGGGTGAGGGACTTGATCAGTGGTTTTCTTTTGGAATGGAAGCAAGGAGGATAATATACACTCTTCCAGAGACAGCACAGAGGACTGCTGATGATTTACTTAAGGCTCTATTTTCGAGGAAAATTTATATGAAAGATAAAGTTCTTCTTGTAGAAAATGAGGTGAAGAGAAGGAAAATATGATTCCTTAATGTGTTTGTTTGAGTAGACAATGGTAAAACATGGTAAGGAAGTGGTGGTCAAATGGTTCTTCATAAAGCTTTTCCTGTGTTGGGGTATTTAGCAACCTCATTATGACCACCCTCATCATTAGTTGCATCTCTAGAAACACTCCAGGCCAAAAACAAGATGCTGATGAGATATATAGAATTCTCTGTTAATCAAATAGCTTCTTAACCGCTTATAGTGTGTTTTGGGGTTGTTTGGGAGGGAGAATGCCACCCAGTTGTAGAACTTTAGGACGTTAAATAAGTATTGGGGAAGCATATTAACTGACACCTATTTGGAGTATTAGGACTTTCTATGCACTATGGATGCCATATTAGTTATTGAAGACAAAGATCATGCAATTGTATCCTTTCATTTTGAACTACATTGTTTCATTGATTACTTGGCTGATGAATGCCAAGTAAAGGGCGTAAGACTATAAGCTGGAACTTTATGTGTTGGGCAATAATGTGTTAGTTTTGAACTGAATTCAAACTTTCAATCTCATCTAACATATGTCAAAAAGCATGCACAAGTATTTGAAATTGTTGTCTAACCAGGTTTCAGAAGCTTTTGATCCTATCCTTTCAAGAATAAAAGCTACGACAGCTCCACTTGGTGGACCAAAGGGAGAGATACTGTATGCGCGAGAGCATGAATCTGTCTGGTTTAAGGGGAAACGTTTTACACCAACAGTTTGGGCTGGTACCCCCGGGGAAGAACAAATTAAGCAGCTCAGACCTGCTCTGGACTCAAAAGGTAAAAAGGTTGGAGAAGAATGGTTTACCACTGTGAAGGTGGAGGAGGCATTGGTCAGGTGATTTTTTTTTTTTTTTCCATGGAAGAGTTTAGATGATTTGCCATCTTTTTTGGTTAATGTTTTCTTCTTTGACTGGAATTCTCTCGGTTTGCGCTTCAGGTACCATGATGCAGGAGCCAAGGCAAAGGCAAAGGTCTTGGATCTGTTGAGGGGGCTTTCTTCAGAGCTACAAACAAAAATCAATATCCTCATCTTTGCTTCCATGTTGCTTGTCATTTCAAACGCATTATTTTCTCATGTGAGGTTGGACATTAAAACTTGTGCAATTTATGTATTTTGAATTTTCACATGTCGTGAAAGCCTTTTATGTCCTCTCATTGTATCTAATAATGAGATTTAAGCTTGCATTCATAACTTTTTATAGAGTCCTGCAGTAACACCAGTGCACAAAAAGATAATTCTTTCTATTCGACTGTGGACTGGAAGTTTGAAAGTCTTCTCTAGGAAATGTTAAATGGTTAGAAATCACTGTCTGGAAGTTTTTGGAAATTGAACAAGAGCATTGCTCATTGTACTTTCACTCCTCATAGTCTTTTCAAGCTCCCATAGAGAAGATTTTGAGTTTTCAGAAGTTAATTTACAGCTAAGATTTTGTTTTTCAGTATTTATTCCATATTGTAAATAGAATTGATATCACCATAATTGTTTGGGAAGCTATTTCTCAGTTACAACTTCCTAAGTTAATCTTTCACTATTTGCTTTTGTTCATGACCTTTGGATATGTTTCATGTGAAATATATGTAAATCAAACTTTGTCCATTCTTATTTGGATACAAGCATGCGTACATGGATAAAGCAATGTAGGCATGTGTATACGGATACAGTTGTTGCATTTATGTGTTATAATGTCCTCATTAAATTGGTCTAGGTTCCATTTTCCTAGTTATTGTACCTTTTGATTCTACATTGATTCTCTTAGCAGCTTTGAATAAGTGGAACCGTAGCTGACAGCAAATCTTACTCATACATCATTTTCTTAAATCTGATTTAAGAAATACAAAGAACATTTCTCAATAATCTATCATGTTTTGGATGGAGATTCAGCAGATCTTTGTAAAATGTTGCTAACCACCTATTCAGTTTCCTGTCTCCTCTATTTATTGTTACCTGATTTGCTAGGTTGCGTGCATTATGGATATGACTGCATTATATGTATACACTATTTGAAGTTTACTCCCTATTTATTCAGTTTAATCTGCATGTAAGTTCTCAGCATAAACTTGTTTCTTTCTCTCAGCGAGGGACGAAGAAGGAAATGGGTGTTCCCTACTCTCACAAAATTTTGCGGGCCAGAGGTAGTTTTAAAAATCAGATTTGCTAGTTTGTTACTCTCTTTGGGCCCCAATAAATGTCTATTTAAGTATGGAAAATGACAGTATTTTAATTGATGGATCCATCAAAAGTGAATTTTCTTGCTGCTCTTCTCTACTCTGTCTTTGTGATGCTTTGTTTCTGGGAAAGTCCTTGGAAAGTAGGTTCATGAAACTGATTGGTGAAATTTCCAGTTTTGCTTATTTTTGAGTGATCTCCTTGGCATTCTTCTCTAATTTGTGGTACTTTTGAACACATAAATTTACAGCCTATGCTGCATATGATTAGGTGGTTGTGGCTAGTTTGTCATTTAAGATTCTTCACCTGGCATGTTGCAGGCTTCCCATTTTCTGAATTTTTGAAATGAATATGTTTGTGTTTTGTGTGTGTGTGTGTGTGTATGTTCTTTCACCCAAGGAAGGAGCCACACCATATTCATATACCATTTGAGAAATATGAACTCTGATTTTGGTATGAGAGGAAACAATAATACTTTCATGACTTTGGTTTTACTTGGTTCTCCCTTCTCTTCATTTACACATTTTCTTGTTTCAGTGTATTAGCCATTGGGAGCATTGTGGAAAACATTTTCCTATTTCCACCTGGGATACTTATTTTTATTTTGACCAGAAAATTTTCATTCACATGGTAAAGGACTGCTCTTTGTTTAGTGGAAATTATACCATTGTGTCACATGATTTTACCAGAAACAATTTGTTTGTGAAATTTACATGTTAAAGGACTGCTTTTTGTTTGGTGGAAATGATACCTAGGTATCACATAATCTAATGATATGATGACGAGTAACATTGTTTGTAGGTAATTCTAATTGGAATCTCTTCATGCACTTAAATGCAGAACGCAGAACCATCAGAGGGAAATCATCGGATGACGATAACTGGTCTATCACCATATTGGTTTGATGCAGCAAGAGGAAGGGCTGTAGATAATACTGTTGATATGCAATCATTATTCCTTTTGACAGGACCAAATGGAGGTGGTAAATCAAGTTTGTTGCGCTCAATTTGTGCTGCTGCATTGCTGGGAATATGTGGCTTCATGGTACCTGCACAATCAGCTGTTATTCCCCATTTTGACTCAATTACGCTTCACATGAAGTCTTATGATAGCCCTGCTGATGGAAAGAGTTCGTTTCAGGTATGCTTTCTACAAACTGATGATTGTTTTTTATCTTGGTTAATTAGACGAATGTTTAGCATTTTGCCTTTCACTCGACAAAAACATGCATGTATTTTGTATGATAAGTTACTGCTGAGTGTTATGGCAATTGCCACAGCAGGGGCACACAGTTCTTTTATGTTTTAGTCCGGTTTGGGGGCCATAACAATCGGTTTGTTTAGAGTCAATAAAATGCTACATGATGCTTAAATAAAATTTATTAATTGGTGTTTAACGAAATCTTTTATCCCCTAATTATTTATACCACATTTTACATGGTCTAGGATCATGTTAACATTCTCTTTGACACCGATACAAACTTTTTAAAATAACATTGTTGGTATGGAAGTAAAAGATTATTTCTGTTGGCTACTGCATATATTTGGTGATTACAGTGTTGTGAATGATAAGGATGTTGAATTTGTTTTCGATTTTAATGAATAGGCCTTTCCAGTTTGTCCTTTTCCTGGATTTGCTGAAATCAGTGCTTGTCTCCTTGGCTTCTCATTTTCTAGTTGAGTGTACATTTTAGAGAAATAATTCAGATAATTGCAGCTTGTACACACAGTTCTTGTGGATTATAAAGCTGCACTCCAAAGTGGGATTGTAACTTGTGATATCCTCATGCAACCAGACCTGTTGCACTATACTGCTTATTGGATTTCTGCTCGTCCTAGATAACTATACCTGCAAATTTAGCTTAATCTTGTGCCTTGGCTGATTCTTTATTTTGGCATGTTTATCTCAGCTTAGAGGTTGTACATCTATGAGATTTGTAAACATTGGTATCTTGCTCCTGCATTTGGCCATCCATTTCATATTCCATTTCAAATTTAGATGCTTACAATATTGTTGCATCTCCAGTTTTTTCTTCCTTGGGAACAGTTTGTCCTCTACATTAAATGGGTATTATTATCAGAGTGGAAACTTCGTAAATTTTTCTTTCACTCTGCTTCTAGATGTCTGAGGCTGCCCTAGAGTTACTTACGTTTTCTTATTCTTTATAATTCACCTATTTGTACGATTTGTCTTTACTACTGTTTATTGAGAGCTTGGTGCATGTTCTATTGTTTACTACATAGACAAAGAAATAAGGACAAAAAAATAAATAAAATGAGAAAGACAGATTTGTGAAAAGCTCCCTTCTTCATTACCCAGACGATGCTGTCATTCTAACAACACCATAATGATGTACAGTGTATACAGATCAATGAAGACATAAACACAGTAAAGTTCTCCAATTGTTAACACGCATGGTTGTCCAAGAATCTTAGTTAAGTATCCAAAGACACTAAAGTCCTCTCTGACGCCCAAATACTGGTAGCAGGATATCCAAAATGAGAGCTTTGACTGATTCTAATTTTGTAGAGCTCCTTTAAAGGAGTGTTTGGAGTTTCAACTAGTTGAGGTTCCTGTTTGTTATTCGAGATAGACAAATATCGGAAGAAGGGATAGTGGTGTTGTATAGGGTTTGATCAAGGCATTGCCATGCTGGAGTAGTTGTGCTTTTAAACTGTGTAAGATTTGTAAGTGCCAAATTATATTCTACTCTACCAAACACTGACTGGGGTAACAGTTTTTCTGATTGTGAAGCTGCTATATTGCTGGCCTTACACTCATCTTTAATTCATGTGTCCAGATTGAAATGTCTGAGATTCGTTCTATCATTTCTGGAGCTACTTCAAAAAGTCTTGTCCTCATAGATGAAATATGTCGAGGGACTGAAACTGCAAAAGGGACATGTATTGCTGGTAGTGTTGTGGAAACACTTGATGCAATTGGTTGTCTGGGTGTTGTATCTACCCACTTGCATGGGATATTTGATTTACCATTGAACACAAAGAATATTGCATTCAAAGCAATGGGATCAGAATCTATTGATGGTCAAACAATCCCAACATGGAAGTTGACTGATGGAATCTGCAAAGAGAGCCTTGCATTTGAAACTGCTCAACGAGAAGGAATTCCTGAATCAATAATTCGAAGAGCCGAAGAGTTGTATGTTTCTGTGTATGCGAAGGATACAAGATTAAAAAGCTACACACCCAGTATAAATCCAGTTACTTCTGAGGCAGAGAACATTCACTCTGATAAAGCCGCTGATCAGCAGATTGATCTTGGAAAAAGAGTCCTTCCATCAAAAACTGAATCATGGAACCCAATGGAAATCTTATGGAAAGATGTAGAACATGCTGTCTCGGCTATCTGTACAAAAAATATGACTGTGCTAAACAAAAAGGAAGGTTCCCTTGAGCTTCCTTTCCTGAACTGTATTCTGATTGGTGCAAGGGAGCAGCCACCACCATCGACAATAGGTGCCTCAAGTGTCTATATAATGTTTAGACCTGACAAGAAACTTTATGTTGGACAGGTACTGGTTTTCTGCAACTGTAGGAATTTATCTCCTCTTTCTACCTCTGATCAAGTCTTTCAAGTTATTAGTTTGTGGGCAAGCTTGTCAATTAATTTTGTGAAATTAGTTGCATCACGATTTCTGAATCTTCACAGCTGTATCTCATTGCTGAATCACGGTTGAATTTCCAAGAGGCAAGAATCACGATTGAATTTCCAAGAGGCAATCCTTTAGGATGTTTAATGAGTGATGCAATTTCAATTTCAGTTGTTGTTTCACGATGGATCACATAGTAAATAAAAACACATCCTTTACATGAACAAGGACCCTAACCAAAATGCATTCATTACATCCTTTACATGAACAAGACCCTAATCAAAATGCATTCATTTGTTTAATTATGTTTAGGATAACGGAGTGTAGAAACTTTTGTGGATTTTGATTCTGGACAAGCTCTAACTTGTCTTTTTTCTATACTCTTACATACAGACTGATGATCTTGAGGGCCGAATCCGCACTCACCGCTTGAAGGAGGGAATGCAGAAAGCCTCATTCTTGTACTTTTTAGTCCCTGGAAAGAGCGTTGCTTGCCAACTTGAAACTCTCCTCATCAATCAGCTTCCAAATAGAGGTTTTCAACTTGCTAATGTGGCTGATGGAAAACATCGAAACTTTGGCACATCTGCCCATTCCTTGGATAGCATTGCGGTGCTAAGATGAATTTAACTTCTCTAACACGGTAGCAAGCAAGTGTACAGGAAAAATTTATATTCATTGTAATTTAGGGACCAGAAAAACTTCTTAAGCTAAGATTATAGCTTATGGTGGCTGCAGCAATTTTGAGTCTTACGGGAGTTGCTCCACATGGTACCTTTTTGCCGTCTATA